>JAXRKP010000623.1:162500-195000 GCA_037039925.1 Doris montereyensis | reverse complement strand
GAACGGCAGCGTGGTGTGTTGAGTTGAAGGACGTTCTTCATCGACCTTAGTGGTCTGCATGACTCGTGGCGAGACAGCAAATCGCTGATATATACTGGTGCCACATCGTTTAGAGACGTATAAACTATGGATGCCACCTTGTACTGCACAAGATGTACAATTGGGAATGGGAGCCAGTGCAAATCTTGGAGCAATGGTGCGGCGTCATTCCTCTTCTTTTTCTGCAGTACAACTGACGGGCAGCGTAGTTCTGGAGCTTTTGAACTCGATTTAGTTCTCCGGTTGAAAGGCCGAAAAACAAGGAGTTGGCATAATCCAATTTAGAAAGAATGAGTGCAATCACAATTTTGTTTTGCAGGAATCAGTTGTAAAAAATTGCCGACTGTTGCTGATGTTTATTAAGGTGTAAATAATGGATGTGTGTAAAATCAAATCAAAAATCAAATCAAATCAAATCAAATCAAATCAAATCAAATCAAATCAAATCAAATCAAATCAAATCAAATCAAATCTAATCAAATCAAATCAAATCAAATCAAATCAAATCAAATCAAATCAAAGAGGCAATACTCACTGTCCGTCCTTTGTCCCCAGTATGAGGTCCATCCCGTCAGGTGTGGCGTCCACACAGGTGAAGCAAAAGTCCTGGGGTCAAACAGGACGATCAGAATTATTGATTATTCTCAGTTAGAGATATATAGCTAGAGGTAGACTTAGATATCGTTGTGCTAGAATGCAATTGGTCATAAAGGGGGGGTGGGGGAGGAGGGGGTTCTGGGAATGCAATTTTTGCCGAAAATGGGACAAATCTAGTCTATCATACCAGTGGATAGAGAAGTTCATTCCTGTCATGATGATATCATACAAGAAGCTCAGTATCGATTCTTTGAATTTATACGATGTTTTTAGAAACGATACAGGCCTATCTTTCAACACAGCTAGTATACAATACAAGCCAGAAATGTTATCTAAAGTATAGCAATTGTTCGTACGGCCTTGCGGGGTAGCTATGAAAAAACGGCGTCGTTCTGCCAAGCCACCATCTGGGGTGAGAGAAAGGATTGACGCCAATATCTGTGACAGAAACTTTCGGCTGCCAAGGGGTCCCAGGGGAACTCGCAGCTTTCACACGCTTTCGATGATGTGATGTGATACTCAATTTGATCGTCACAATAAACGCTATAAAAAAACTTATTTGAGGATCTATTATGAATATTTCCTTAGATCGGCCGGAAGATACGGAACATTTCCGCGCACCTATTATCAAAACGCACCATCTCAAAATGAGTAAAAAGGTGTTGGTGCACTTGAAACGGTGTCAATAAGAAGTAGTTGAGAGCCTCTCAAGGTTTTATGATGTTTTAAAGTATTATTCTACTCTTTTCTTAGGTTTATGGGCGAAAAATGTATTCAAATAACAGAAAATAAGAGAAAAATACGATTTTCTCAAAATGTCCTTTTTTTGTTCATTATTTCCTATCTGCTTTTTTTATTTCTCAACGTATCTTCATGACATTTGGTATGGATGATGAGTGGGGGAAAACGAAGAAATTATCAGATATTTTTTGTTTTGGAAAAAATTGAATTTTTGTACAATACTTTTTGTATATTTTTGGTTGTACTCATATGTTATTTTCAAAAAATTCATAAAATCAAAACTTACTAATGAAACAAAAATCTGATCTGACCAAATTTAGATAGTGTATCAAATAAGGTGTGTGCCAAGTTTGAACCAAATTTGTTAAAAAATGATAAAGCCTATCGATATTGAAGTTGATAAAATTTGGGGGCAAAATCCAAGATGGCCGCCGTTTCCATAGCAACCGGAAGCTTCAGGAGAAAAAAACAACGACAAATTTCAAATTAGTACTCCATGCTCATTACACCTATAAAAAAGTTAAATTGATAGGAACAAGCAGGAAAATTGTCACGCCAGGACCGGCCGCCGCCCTCCCCCGCCCTCCCCCTCTCCCTTAAGAGTGGCACGTCCCCTTGACTTTGTTTTTGCTTTTTGTCTCTCCCAGATCTAACTCGTAGGTAAAATAGCCGTTAGGAAACGCATCCACTTGAGTTTTCAACACTATCAGATCAAGTAAAAAGTGAAATCATCTCACTGTGAGTAAAGGCTATTTTTTGCCTAATGAGTTTGATAAGATAAGATAAGATAATTGTATTGATCTCAGAAAAGAAAATTGACTTGGTCACATGCTATAGCTTTACACAGCTGCAAACAAATCTATATCTGAACATTAAAACACAACTAGAATAGGTACACAAAGGGGAGTAAGTGAGGGGAATGGCAAATGGAAAAAATGACTCCATCGTAGACAGTTGTACTGTCTGGGAGTCACATACAACTCTAGAGGACCAGCCATCTTACCCTCTGTGAGATTATGTTTCACCTCACTTACTTATCTTTATATAATATATTTCTCCTAGAATATAATATATATATTCATGATTTATTTTAAGTTAAATTTGTTTTAATATACGAGATGTGCGAGGTTGTACGAATGTACGAGATGTGCGAGGTTATACGAATGTAGGAGATGTGCGAGGTAGTACGAATGTACGAGATGTGCGAGGTTATACGAATGTTATGTACGAATGCGAGATGTGCGAGGTTGTATGAATGTACGAGATGTGCGAGGTTGTACGAATGTACGAGATGTGCGACATTATACGAATGTACGAGATGTGCGACATTGTACGAATGTACGAGATGTGCGACATTGTACGAATGTACGAGATGTGCAATGTTGTAGTTTACATGTACGAATGTGCGAGATGTGCGAGGTTATACGAATGTACGAGATGTGCAATGTTGTACGATGTTGTAGGTTGTACGAATGTACGACATGTACGAAATTTGCGAGATGTGCCAGGTTGTACGAATGTACGAGATGTGCCAGGTTGTACGAATGTACGACATGTGCGAAATTTGCGAGATGTGCCAGGTTGTACGAATGTACGAGATGTGCCAGGTTGTACGAATGTACGAGATGTGCAATGTTGTTATGTACGAAATTTGTAGATGTGCCAGGTTGTCCGAATGTACGAGATGTGCGAGGTTGTACGAATGTACGAGATGTGCAGGTTGTACGAATGTACGAGATGTACAAGGTTATACGAATGTACGAGATGTGCGAGGTTATTAATTCAAATATATTGATGCATTCTTGTTTTTCCAACTGAAAATGTGATAACACACTTTGAATTTCCTTTTTTATTTATATAACTAAATAAAGATAATTAAATGTTAAATTTTAAATCTTGAATGTCATATTTTGATTGGCCTTAAAGTGATTGAAAACGGAAGTATACGTTCCATCAGACCAAACAGTCAATCGCTGTGCTAAAATACGTACTACCGTCGTGGTGGCATTAACTAATAAGCTTAATTAATTATTTTCATCACTCCCCTTCAATAAATGGGTTGTTTTTTATTTTAATCAATTGATTTAACTTTATTAACAACGAAAAGAAACATTTGGATACCTTGAATTAATTATTAGTTATTTCTTGACAATTTGTCTTTTTACGTCATGAAGTCATGCCATCAACAATGATCTTAGGATGATGAGTACAATATTCCAAACACTAAATAAACACATCCGGGAACTATATATCGTGTGTGTTTGTGTGTGTTCTCCCGTCGAACTATGTATCAAAGGTTATTGACCCTTATCTAGGCTAATTTTAGCGATGTACGAGATGTACGAGATGTACGAGATGTACGAGATGTACGAGATGTACGAGGTGTACGAGATGTACGAGGTTGTGCGAGATGTACGAGATGTGAGATGTATGTACGAGATGTACGAGATGTACGAGATGTACGAGATGTACAAGATGTACGAGATGTACGAGATGTACGAGATGTACGAGATGTACTAGATGTACGGAGATGTACAAGATGTACGAGGTGTGCGAGATGTACGAGATGTGTGGAGATGTACGAGATGTACGAGATGTACGAGATGTACGAGATTGTGCAAGATGTACGAGATTACGAGATGTACGAGGTTGTGCAAGATGTACGAGATGTACGAGGTTGCACAAGATGTACGAGATGTACGAGATGCATGAGGTGTACGACATATACAAGATGTACGAGATGTACGAGATTGTACGAGATGTACGACATGTACCAGGTTGAAGATGTACGAGATGTGTACGACATGTACGAGGTTGTACGAATATCCGAGATGTACGAGGTTACAAGATGTACGAGATGTACGAGGATGTGCGACATGTAGATGTACGAGATGTACGAGATGTGCGAGGTTATACGTACGACATGTATTATACAAGATGTACGAGATGTGCGAGATGTGCGAGGTTATACGAATGTACGAGATGTGCCAGATGTGCGAGATGTGATACCAGGAGATGTGCCAGATGTGCGAGGTTATACAATGTACGAGATGTGCGAGGTTGTACGAATGTGGAGATGTACGAGGTTATACGAATGTACAAGATGTGCGAGGTTATACGACACCTGTAGGAGATGTGCGAGGTTATACGAATGTAGGAGATGTGCGAAGATGTGCGAGGTTATACAATGTAGGAGATGCGCGAAATGTGCGAGGTTATACAATGTAGGAGATGTACGAGATTATACGAATGTACGAGATGTGCGAGGTTATACGAATGTACAAGATGTGCGAGATGTGCGAGGTTATACGAATGTACGAGATGTGCGAGATGTGCGAGGTTATACAATGTACGAATGTGACACCTGTGCTAGGTTATACGAATATACGAGATGTGCAAGCTTGTACGGATGTACGAGATGTGCTAGGAATATACGAGATGTCACTTACAAATGTACGAGATGTGCACTTGAGGTTATACGAATGTAGGATATACGAGATGTGCACCTGCTTATACGAATGTACGAGATGTGCGAGGTTATACGGATGTACGAGATGTGCAAATGGTAGATATTCGAGATGTGCAAGTTATACAATGTAGGAGATGTGCACAGGTTATACGAATGTACGAGATGTGCAAGCTTATACGGATATACGAGATGTGCAAGCTTATACGGATATATATGTGCAAGCTTATACGGATATACGAGATGTACAATGTACGAATGAGATGTGCGATTGTACGAATGTAGGAGATGTGCAAGATGTACGAATGTACGAGATGTGAGTTTATACGGCTTGTACGAGATGTGCGAGATGTTATACGGCTATACGAGATGTCCTAGATTAAGGTTATACGAATATACGAGATGTGCCTTTAAGTAGGTTATACATTACGAGACGTACGACGAGATGTACGAGGTTGTTATGTACGAGGACCAGATGTACAGGTTGTACCAGATTACAAGGTTGTACCAGAGGTTGTACCAGATGTACGAGGTTGTACCAGATGTACGAGGTTATACCAGATGTACGAGATTGTACCAGATGTAGAGGTTGTACCAGATGTACGAGGTTGTACCAGATGTACGAGGTTGTACCAGATGTACGAGGTTGTACCAGATGTACGAGGTTGTACCAGATGTACGAGGTTGTACCAGATGTACGAGGTTGTACCAGATGTACGAGGTTGTACCAGATGTACACCTGCTTGTACCAGATGTACGAGGTTCTACATTAAAGTACCAGATGTACCAGATGTACGAGGTTGTACCAGATGTACCAGATGTACGAGGTTGTACCAGATGTACGAGGTTGTACCAGATGTACGAGTGTTGTACGAGATGTACGAGATGTACGAGATGTACAAGATGTACGAGATGTACGAGATGTACGAGATGTTGTACCAGATGTAGATGTACGAGATGTTGTACCAGATGTACGAGATGTACGTGTACGAGATGTACGAGATGTACGAGATGTACGAGATGTACGAGATGTACGAGATGTACGAGATGTACGAGATGTACGAGATGTTGTACGACATGAGATGTACGAGATGTACGAGATGTACGAGGTGTACGAGATGTACGAGATGTACGAGATACGAGATTGTACGACATGTACGAGATGTACGAGATGTACGACATGTACGAGATGTACGAATGTACGAGATGTACGTTGTACGACATGTACGAGATGTACGAGATGTACGAGGTTGTACGACATGTACGAGATGTACGAGATGTACGACATGTACGAGATGTACGAGATGTACGAGGTTGTACGACATGTACGAGATGTACGAGATGTACGAGGTTGTACGACATGTACGAGATGTACGAGATGTACGAGGTTGTACGACATGTACGAGATGTACGAGATGTACGACATGTATGTACGAGATGTACGAGGTTGTACGACATGTACGAGATGTACGATGTACGAGGTTGTACGACATGTACGAGATGTACGAGATGTACGAGATGTACGAGATGTACAGATGTACGAGATGTACGAGATGTACGAGATGTACGAGATGTACGAATGTACGAGATGTACGAGATGTACGAGATGTACGAGATGTACGACATGTACGAGATGTACGAATGTCCGAGGTGTACGAGATGTACGAGATGTACGAGATGTACGAATGTACGAGATGTACGAGATGCACGAGGTTGTACGACATGCACGAGGTTTTATTTGCAAAGACAAGTCCTGTGTTTTTTGGAGTCTTTAAGACCCGGTTTCCTCAAAACTAACCAACCTGGACTTACCAGCCTATCATTGCAATGCCGCGAATGGAAGACAATAGACATTATCATAATGACGTGTGTGCAAACCACACACGGTGATCGCATGATTTGTTTTGTTCTTGCTGTTGTTGTTGTTTTACTCTATAGAGTTACTGCCATTAAAAATCTCCAGTGGTGTTGTTTTTTTAATTTTATTTGGAACAAATAAAAAGGGGGACTCGGCGGTAGATATGGACTGTAAATAAATCCATTTTATCTTTATCTTTATTATACCAAGACATTAGAACTTTTACACACGAGCATGGGAAATTATTCCATAGCTTATTCACCGCTTGCCCCATGACTGGAATCAATTACTTGCATTTAGGGTCACGTAAAACCACTTCTCACCTTGAACACGTTTCTCCACGTGACTTCACGAGTCCGAGTGTTGAGTTTGCAAATGGCGCCATCACAGGAAGCGGTTACAATGTCGGCACCCAAGGGAGATTGGAGCAACGAGTCAAGTCCTCTGACGTCATCACTGTGACCCTGGAAATTAGTTTCAAAGTCGTATGTAAGTATACACACTTAACTATTTGTTAGGTGAGGAGAGTTGGTGACAGATGCACGTATTCCAAAACAGTCCAAATGCCAGACAGCATAATTTGTATATTATCGTCATCAATGACACAGAGTGCATGATAATATTTTTTTTTCTCGAATCACTGTGACATTTGGACAAACGTGTTTAAAAAGGTTTTAAAAAAAAAAAAAATAAGACGCTGATAAGATTAGATAAGATATTATAAGATAAGATGAAATCAACTTCAGATTTGCGTTTTTGTTAAACTGCCAAACTTGGGATCATGAGGTCCCGGGTTCGAATCCTACCAGATCTAGGGTCCGACGCTGTGTTCCTTAGGAAATAAACTGAACACACGCATTTCCCCATTCTACCCAGGTGCGAATAGGTACAAGCACTAGCTTGGGAGTCAAAACCTGCCTCAGACTAGCCTCCTATCCAGGAGATGATTATCAAGACCTGTTTCACTTCACGCTACAGACATTGGGATAAGCTCTGGTTCTATGGTTCGTATCGGCCTTGGATGAACTTAAATTATTGTTTTTTAATTTAATCTTCAATTTAATTACAACATTCTATTATTATTCAATCTTTCTCACCGCAATTTCCACACACAACATGGAAAACGTTATCGAGACAAACCACTTGCTAAATTAAGTAATTTCTACACTAGAGTAAAGGAATGACGATGGAGGTCAAGGTGACAATGAGTTTCACCAACCTGGGTCACACAGGCCATGTCCTCAAAGCTGTCACAGCCCAGTTCGCCTGTAAACAAACCCTGTGCGGTAGTGCCCAGGAGCAGCACAGGGTGAAGGTCATTGCCGCTTGTCACTGCAATGACGCGAAGGGTTCGAACCCCACCGTCTACAGGTGGCAGCTGTGGGGATAATAGAAGTGGATTGATGAGATTGGAGAAATTATAAATGGTATACATCAGGTCGTTGGTGTGAATGACGTAGATGTAAATGAAATTAGTGTTGTTAATGGTGCCGTGGTCAATGAGTTAAGAGGAAAATTGTACCAAAGTAAATTAATTTAGTGTGAATCAAATCGGTGTAAATGAGTTTACTGTAGATGGTGTCGGTGTAAATAGATAAGTTAAGTAAGTAGGTAATGTTGGCGTAAATTGATAAGTTAAGTGTTAATGTTATGTCGGTGGAAATGAGTTTAATGTAAATGAAGTCGTTGTAAATTAGTTTATTGCATATGATATTAATGAATGGGATGTCGGTGTAAATGAGTTTAATGTAAACGAAGTCTTTGTAAATTAGTTTATTGTAAATGATATTAATGAATGGGATGTCGGTGTAAATGAGTTTAATGCAAATGAAGTCGTTGTAAATTAGTTCATTGTAAATGATATTAATGAATGGGATGTTAGTGTAAATGAGTTTAATGTAAATGAAGTCGTTGTAAATTAGTTTATTGTAAATGATATTAATGAATGGGATGTCGGTGGAAATGAGTTTAATGTAAATGAAGTCGTTGTAAATTAATTTATTGTAAATGATATTAATGAATGGGATGTCGGTGGAAATGAAGTCGTTGTAAATTAGTTTAAAATGATATTATACCGTTGGTGTATAATGTTGTGTTATTGTAAATTAACGATGTAACAAAATTGATGTAAATAAGGTAGTTTCAAATGAGATTGATGCACACAAAACTAATATAATAATGTAGGTGTAGGAGGACTGGCGTAAAAGAAGATGTAGGCTGGATTGGTCTAATTGATGTAATGTGGTAGACATCATGTGCTGGTGTAAATGAGAATGGTGTATATATTCATGGTGTAATAGAGTTAAGTAAAGAGACGGTCGTATAACTGGAATCAGTATACGTAAGTTCATGTAATGAAGTTTGAATGATGAAGTTGGTATAATGAAACGATGTAATGAAGCTGATGTAAGGAATTTGATGTAAGGAGGTTGGTGTAATGAAATAAGGATTGTAATTGATGAATTTGATGTAATGAAGTTGATGATGTAATGAATGAATCTGATGTAAGTTGAATTTGATATAATGAATTGGATGTAATAAATTTGATGTAATGAAGTTGATGTAATCAATTTGGTGTAATGAAGTTGATGTAATCAATTTGGTGTAATGAAGTTGATGTAATCAATTTGATGTAATGAAGTTGATGTTATCAATTTGGTGTAATGAAGTTGGTGTAACGAATTTGGTGTAATGAAATTTGGTGTAACGAATTGATGGTTTGATGTAATGAAGTTGGTGTAACGAATTTGGTGTAATGAAGTTGGTGTAACGAATTTGGTGTAATGAAGTTGATGTAATGAAGATGATGAGAACGTTGTAAAGTGCGTAGTCAGGCAGGGTGTCATAATCACAATGTACCTGTGGTGCGATAACAAAACATACAGTGAACATTACCAACACGATAAAACTTCTTCTCGGCCGTTGAATTACAGATCTACAGATTAATTGAATGTCAACCACAGTGCACAACGCATACCTGTAAACTTCCCAGGCAATCCATGTTCTTGTTCCAGTTCCAGGTGCGCACACAGCCGTCCCTGCCACCAGTGATCAGTTGACCTTTGTAATGACACAAACTCAGCACTGGGCCCTGTGGACAGGTTGGGGAGGAGGGAGGGCGGGAGTGATGAAGGAGTCAGTCAGTGAGATGACTATGAAAGGAGTCAGTCAGTGAGATGACTAATACACCACTACTGTGATAAAAGGAGTCAAGTGAGATGACAGATGAAGGAGTCAGTCAATGAGATGACTAATACACTACTACTGTGATCAAGGAAGTGAGATCTAGTACTGTGATCAAAGTGACTAATACACTACTACTGTGATGAAGGAGTCAGTCAAGATGACTAATACACCAATACTGTGATGATGAAGGAGTCAGTCAGATGACTAATACACTACTACTTTGATGAAGGAGTCAGTCAGTGAGATGACTAATATACTACTACTGTGATGAAGGAGTCAGTCAGTGAGATGACTAATACACTACTACTGCGATGAAGGAGTCTCAGTGAGATGACTAATACACTACTACTGTGATGAAGGAGTCAGTCACTACTACTGTGATGAAGGAGTGAGATGACTAATACACTACTACTGTGATGAGTGAGATGACTAGGAGTCAGTCAGTGAGATGACTAATACACTACTACTGTGATCAAGGAGTCAGTCAGTGAGATGACTAATACACTACTGTGATGAAGGAGTCAGTCAGTGAGATGACTAATACACTACTACTGTGATGAAGGAGTCAGTCAGTGAGATGACTAATACACTACTACTGTGATGAAGGAGTCTAGTCAGTCAATGAGATGACTAATACACTACTACTGTGATGAAGGAGTCAGTCAATGAGATGACTAATACACTACTATCAAGGAGTCAGTCAGTGAGATGACTAATACACTATTACTGTGATGAAGGAGTCAGTCAGTGAGATGACTAATACACTATTACTGTGATGAAGGAGTCAGTCAGTGAGATGACTAATACACTACTACTGTGATGAAGGAGTCAGTCAATGAGATGACTAATACACTACTACTGTGATGAAGGAGTCAGTCAATGAGATGACTAATGTGATGAAGGAGTCAGTCAATGAGATGACTAATACACTACTACTTTTTAGTGGGTAGAAAGGGGGGTTGTCTCTACTAGACGAGGGTGTTAGCGCTTGGCTGGAGACTTTGTGTAACAAACAAGACTGAGGTCTTAACAATGAGACATCATAATAAGACGAGTGAAGAGTTCCATGGAAAGAACGATAATAGTCACAATTCTGAAAAAAAAAACCCAACCATGATTATCACCCCCAACCCCCTTTACCATATTGGTCATTATAACTAGTTTCCTGTAGAAATAATTTACAAAGGATAAACGACCATAGCTATGCGTAGTGATCTTATAGAGGGTTGTCGAGTTGTAAAACGGTCAGCTTCTAGATCCATAGAATTTCAAGCTGTATTCCCTGTTCTTACTCTTTGTTACTATGACGTTCTCTCTGTGGACTTTTTACATATGAGGGGATTTGGTGGTCCAGAGGGAAGGTGGCCGTTCTCTCTGTGGACCTTTCAAATATGAAGGGATTCGGTGGCCCAGAGGCAAGGTGACCGTTCTCTCTGTATGTGGAAATTTCAAATATGAAGGGATTCGGTGGTCCAGAGGCAAGGTGACCGTTCTCTGTATGTATGGACATTTCAAATACGAGGGGATTCGGTAGTCCAGAGGCAAGGTGACCGTTCTGTGTGTGTGTGTGTGTGTGTGTGTGTATGGGTGCACATTTCATATATGAGGGGATTTGGTGGTAGTTCAGAGGCAAGGTGACCGTTATCTCTGTGTGTGGACATTTCAAATACGAGGGGATTCGGTAGTCCAGAGACACAGTGTTAATCATAAGGATGTGGGTTCGTGCCCGTCAGGTTCAAATATTATCTCAAGTTTCTTCGACTACCCCGCCCCCCCCCATCCTCATTTTTAGGTAGGTGGATCGACACCGAGTCCCATCGGAGACGGACAAAAAAAATGAAGTCCCGTGTGAAGATCCCATCACTCTTTGCACGTTAAAGGTCGCTTGGTTGTTTACACGGCAACCAAGGCAAAATAATTATTTAAAAAAACAAATTCCTACCCAAAAACCCCTCAATCACATTAGTTGTAGAGGCTGTTAAAATCAGATCAAACTAAATCAAAACAAATATTGTTTTTACACTGCATTGTCTCCCCTCTCCAATGTGACGAATGTCCGAATAAGACTGGATGACCTTTGACGTCAACATGTACGTTCCTGTAACAGTTGCTGTCACTGTCGACGCTACGGCTATTTCTATTCTAAGGAAAGTATCGATACATGCACAACAACTTTCATATTATATTATAAGTTAAAGAAAGAAAAACTTGTACATAAAAGAAAAAATATATGCTATGAGAAGAAGAAGAAAAAAAAAACGTTCTCTTAGAGTAAGAAGAGAGACGATAAGGTTGTTTTTATATCGAAGCAAGCAAAGGAAAAGACAGAAACGACAACAGAAGTGAAAGATGTAGCAGGTATACACGAGCACCAATGACCCAGCAGCGAGAGAGTCTAAAAAAAATTTGAAAGTAAAAAGCAAAACAAAAACACCGAACTCACATCATGGCCATGCTTGACAAAATTAGTAATGCTGTTCCCCCATCTCCCCACACATAGACTGTTCCATTGGAGTCCCCAGTGACGAGATCACCTTTGGAGGTGTGGGCCAGGCAGTAGATGAACTTGGCCCTCAGGAACAACTGGGCAGAAGAGTTACAATCAAGAAAAAAAATGAAATTCATAGATGGACTTATCAAGGTCAAGCTAATACAATATTGCCTTGAAAGAAAGAGACAAAGAAAAAAAACCCTCATCAATTATGACAACAGAAAAAGGGACTCCACCCCAAAAAAGATTCTTTATTTTGTTTTAAAGTGTGTTTTTGTTAACCAAAGGCTGTCGTTCGAAACCAGATCGACTGCTTCTTATTATTTCTATTGCACGGATTTCACTACTTCACCACAGTTACACTTGTTCTGAAGTAAGCAAGACTGAGGTCTTAACAATGAGACATCATAATAAGACGAGTGAAGAGTTCCATGGAAAGAACGATAATAGTCACTTCTGAAAAAAAACCCAACCATGATTATCACCCCAACCCCCTTCAAGGCTCTTACAGCCCATAGAGCCGAGCATTTCCCGATTTCAATAGCGTAGACGGAACAGATGATAACAATCATCCCTTGGCCATGACTCTAGTCTGACACTGGTTTTACTCCCAAGCTAGTGCTTGTACCCATGTGCATCTGGGTAGAGTGGAGAAAATGCATGTCACGTGTCGTTCCCAAGGAACACAACGTCGGACATAGCGTTACTTAAGCTTTCATGAAAATATGAATTCAAGTTGACTCCAAAGCCTGATCCAGATTTAGATTTTTTGGACATTTGCGTCTATGTAATATAATAGAATTACATCTCATTTGATTGTGGTCTCAATGCACTGTAGATAGATTCATACGTAATATAAATATAAGATATGAGCTTACTGTACTGTAGATAGATCTATACATAATATAAATCGAAATCATGATCTTACTGTACTGTAGATAGATTTATGTACAAATAAAAGACAATTGAGACCAATGAAGCGTTTATTTAATTGATAAGAATTTTGATGATTGTAAAACAAAATGTAAATTATCAGTGAAACAATACAAACATTGATCAATTAAAAAATCATCATCAAAATATATTTCAGCGTTCTAAAGATAAAAAGGGGCATCTATCGTATTAGACCATGTTGTAACCTTTTCAGCCTAATCGATTAAGAAATATAGACGCCTGCTTGGATGGCATTTTAGGCTGGTTTATAACAGAATAGGTCTATGATATGACCAGGTTTCATACGGATAATAATGATGATCCTTATGGTGATGAGGATGGTGATGATGATAATGAGTATGATGATAATGATGATGATGACAGCGGTCACGATGGAGCTGTTCATTATTTACTACTGTGTTCTCATTAATCTTCTTTCGTTTTGCTGTTTTTTTTTCTCCCCTTCTGTACATGTATTAAAAATGTAGTGAAATGATATTGTGAAATATCACAAGTGTTTATTAATTATATATACAAAATCGTATGCCTTACCTCGTACTTGGGTTGGGCTAACGGCTGAATGAGACGCGCTTCCTTGGAGATTTTCCACCAACTCAAATGTTCTTTGCCACACGTGACTAGCACTTCTGTGTGTTTGGGGTTAAATGTCATGTCGCACAGGACTTCTGTACTGACCTGCCGATAATATAAGACGAGTGGACACGTGATAAAAGAAGATAATATGCTTGATGGAAAGTGAGGAAAGTACATATGTTCTAGTGGACTGGACACAACTATGCTATAGTATTAATGAAGGAAAGAAGCAAGAAACTTAACACGCATTGAAAAAGTATAAATTGAAAGCAAATAATGCATTCAGACAAAGAAGAAAAAGAGAGAAAACTGTTTGGATAAGTTCATCCATCCGTGACAAATTTAAAAAAAATTTTTTTTATAAACCAGTGGACTAATGGAGATATGTCAACACGTACGAATGTTTCAGTGATGGACTTGCCAGTCTGTGTGTCCCACAAGGTCAGTTTCTTCTCACGTGCGTTGTCTGAGGTTGCCAGTATGTCCTGTGATCAAAGCATGACGTAATGTTGGGAATAAGCAACAAGTAATAATACTGATGATCAAATAATAATAATAATAATAATAATAATAATAATAATAATAATAATAATAATAATAATAATAATAATAATAATAATGATGATGATGATAATAATAATAATAATAATAATAATAATAATAATAATAATAATAATAATAATAATAATAATAATAATAATAATAATAATAATAATAATAATAATAATAATAATAATAATAATAATAATGATGATAATAATAATATAATAATAATAATAATAATAATAATAATGATGATCATAATAATAATAATAATAATAATAATAATAATAATAATAATAATAGATAGATAGATAGGACGTATGTAGCTCGTATCCAACATCATCAGGTGTTCTATACGCTTTGCAGTGCCATGAACAGTAATCTCTCTATATATATCATCATGAGTTGGTCCATTTTGTTCGCCAAAGGCTCTGTTGCAAGGCCACTAAGAGAAACGATATGTTACATGCAGGTTCTAAATGATCCCAAAATCGTTTTCATTTGAAGAATTTTCCTACATGAAGCGCAGTGCAGTGATGTTTGGCTATTGGAAATGTTATTGTTTCTTCATAATTGAGTAGAATTTCATTGTTTCTCCATAATTGAGCAGAATTTCATTGTTTCTCCATAATTGAGTAGAATTTCATTGTTTCTCCATAATTGAGTAAAATTTCATTCACCTACGCCGCCATTTTAAACAGGTTTCATAATTGAAAAGTTAGAATAGAACCGTTCGCGCTTACCTGTGTAAACCTTAGTATCTAATACTGACCTAAGTTAGTCATCGTACTTGGTATCACCCGGGGGTATAACAATGATAAGATGCTTGTATATATATATATATATATATATATATATATATATATATATATATATATATATATATATATATATATATATATATATATATATATATATATATATATATATATATATATATATATATATATATATATATATGATATATATATATGAATATAAAAAAATTAAAAACATTTTTAAAAAAAATAATAAATGAAATTTTAAAAAATTAAAAAATTAAAAATTAAAATTAAAAAATATAAAAAAATAAAAAAAATAAAATAAATAAATAAATAATCTATATATATATATATATATATATATATATATATATATATATATATATATAGAGAGAGAGAGAGAGAGAGAGAGAGAGAGAGAGAGAGAGAGAGAGAGAGAGAGAGAGAGAGAGAGAGAGAGAGAGAGAGACACAGAGAGAGAGAGAGAGAGAGAGAGGGAGAGAGTGAGAGAGAGAGAGAGAGAGAGAGAGAGAGAGAGAGAGAGAGAGAGAGAGAGAGAGAGAGAGAGAGAGAGAGAGAGAGAGAGAGAGAGAGAGAGAGAGAGAGAGACGTACATGGAAATTGTAATACACAATAAGAGAACATTGTAGGATGCATTCGAAAATTAAACACTTGATATGTCATAGTATGATACAATAAGGGTTAATATTATTATTTTAGTACATATTAAATATTTTATAGGTATAGGATGCATTCTTACCAACTGTGTGATGCCTTAATTAGTGTTTGGATCTACATCTAGATTCTAGATATTTCTCGTTTGTTGTCTGACGAAAAGTTATACCCGAAATGTCACGTGTTTGCTTTCTCTTTTTGGTGGAGTTGTTTCTTATTGTCGTTTTTCACCTTGTAATATGTTGATGTGGACGGTGTCAATGAGGAATAAACTATGTGGTTGTACGATTGACACTATCACAAACACACACAGTAGTATATTAGTAAAAAATAATCGTACAATATACATTGCAAGCAAATTAAATTGTGATTGTTATAAGAGCTAATTTAAAATGCCCTTACCTCGTTGATAATAATAATAAGATTATTCGTTAACAATCCCTGGATAATATCTAACTTTTAAAATGGGATTTAAGCAGATACATTTCTAGGCCTTTCCTCTTCTGCCTTTTAGCTCGCTGGACAGCATAGGCCATCAACACATAATAAATAATCGCCAATCACTTCTTTCCTGGGCCAGCCTCTCCATAGATTTCCATGTTTGCCCTGTCTTCTTCATCTCTCCCTCCAGTTCTCTTCTCCATGTAGCCCTTTGCCGACCCCTCGATCTTTTATCCTGTGAGTTCCATGTAAGGCTCTGTCTTGTTATTGTGTTGGGGTCCTTTCTAGGCGTGTGGCCTATCCACCTTCCTTTCTTGCGTTTTAATTCTTTTTCAGCTGATACTTGTCCTGTTCTTTCCCATAGATTAATGTTTGAGATAACTTCAGGCCAGACTATTTTGATCATTCTCCTCAGACATCTATTTATGAATGATTGTATTTTTTGTAGGGTAGCTTTTGTGGTTTTCCATGTTTCTGAGCCATATGTTAGCATTAACTTGACATTTGAGTTGAATATCCTTAGTTTGATTCTTTCTGGTAAACTGTTGCTGGGTCATACCTTGTTAAGGCTTAAATATGCTGGTCATGTCTTCTGTATCCTGGTTTTGACATCTTCTTCCACATCTCCCTTGCCATCAATCATGCTACCCAGATAGCAAAATTTGTCAATATTTTCAAGCGGTTCTCCTTTTAGGATTATTGACAGAGTGTTGCAGGTTTTTTAGGATTTTTCACAGAGTGTTGCAGTTTTTTAGGATTATTGGCAGAGTATTGCAGGTTCTTTTAGGATTATTGGCAGAGTATTGCAGGTTTTTTAGGATTATTCGCAGAGTATTGCAGGTTTTTTTAGGATTATTGGCAGAGTATTGCAGGTTTTTTTTTAGGGTTCTTGACAGAGTATTGCAGGTTTTTTTAGGGTTATTGGCAGAGTATTGCAGGTTTTTTAGGGTTATTGGCAGAGTATTGCAGGTTCTTTTAGGATTATTAGCAGAGTATTGCAGGTTTTTTTTAGGATTATTGGCAGAGTATTGCAGGTTTTTTTAGGGTTATTGGCAGAGTGTTGCAGGTTTTTTAGGGTTATTGGCAGAGTGTTGCAGGTTTTGCAGTTGAGAAGAGTTTTGGTTTTCTTGTAGTTGTAGTTTAGGCCCTAATTCACTTTTAAAATGTGTCATCGACTTGAATAATAATCCTCAAGTGATTTGGAAGCTGGTTTCAGTAGTATTATTGTGCACCGGAAATTACTGTGTGGGGTTGGTGGCCAAGCAGTTAGGCTGCCGGACTGGGGATCCCGAGTTCGAATCCTAATAAAGCTAGGTTCAACGTTGTGTTCATTGAGAAGACGCTTAACACACATTTCCCCCACTCTACCCAGGTGCAAATGGGTACATGCACTAGCTTGAAAGTAAAAACCTGCGTCAGACTAGCGTCATGGGCCTGGGCAGAAGGTGATTATTGTCACCTGTTCCGCTTCACGCTATTGAAACCAGGATAAGCCCCGGCTCTATGGGCCGTAACGGACTTGAAGAAGCTTTATTAAAACCAATTATATAAAAGAAATCTTGTGTGCCTAGTGGATAAGTTCACATCGTGTCTATCTACCTTTCTTTCACTGTAATCTTATCAACAGCAGCTGTTGAGGCAGCCTTTGGATTAGTCTTCGAAAGTTTATTATTAATCTTAAAGGTTTGTAGATTCTAAACCGGCGGGTTGCTCAAAAGTATGGGTTTGTGTGTGTGTGTGTGTGTGTGTGAGTGTGTGTGTGTGTGAGTGTGTGTGTGAGTGTGTGTGTGTGTGTGTGTGCGTGCGCGCGCGTGTGTGTGTGTTTTGTGTGTGTGCGTCAGTGTGTATGTGTGTGCGCGCGTGTGTGTATGTGCGTGAGTGTGTGTGTGTGTGTTGGAAAGAAACCCTATTATTCTTTCAGTTTTATAGATCCTTCTTTTTCTTCTTCTTCTTCTCCTCCTCCTCCTCCTCCTCCTTCTTCGGCTTCTTTTAAATATTAGTAGTAGTAGTAGTATTGTTATTATTATTATTATCATCATCATCATCATTATTATTATTATCATCATTATTATCATTATTATTATCATTAGCATTATCATTATCATTATTATCATTATCATTATCATTATCATTACATTATTATTATTATCATTATCATTATATTATTATTATTATTATTATTATTATTATTATTATTATTATTATTGTTATTATTATTATTATTATTATTATTATTGTTATTATTATTATTATTATTGTTATTAGTATTATTATTATTATTATTATTATTATTATTATTATTATTATTATTATTATTATTATTATCATTATTATTATTTACTTTACTTTACTACGATTATATCCAAAATTTGATGTTGATGACAATATAGTAATACACATGTACACCCTTCATCGGCATTGTTGATGTTGCCGTCTGTAAGACATAACTTGTGTTGGCATGTCAAGACGATAACATCAGCATCAGTAGCCAAAGGTGTCTAGAAACACAACTAAATCTGACAAACTCAAAAGTAAACACAAAGCATATGTAGCCATAGATTTCTATAGAGGAACACAAATGAAAATTTGACAATGTCAAAGGTAGACAACGTTGAGAAGAAATCGCCTTACCTCCGAGGGCATGAAAGCCATGCAGGTGACCGTCTTGACAAACACACCTTGTCCCATCACATGCAGGGTCTGCATTGTGTCTGAGCGCCACAAACGCACGTGGGCCTGGACGACAGAAATTAGGGTTCACAGGGTGAGGGTGAAATCGGTATAATTCTAGACGAAAGGTGTCAAGCGTCTGCTTCTCAACCAAAAGGTCGTGTGTTCAAGCCGCGGCAGGTCGAATAGTTTTTTCGAGGGCTTTTTTTATCGAGTAAAATCTACACCCTGGTCTAAGTTATTTTGGATTTTTTTTTATTTACCCACATTCACAACTAAGGTGATCTCGGGGTTTTTGGTAAGATTTTCAATTTTTCCCGGAATGCTCTGTAAACAGCCAAGGGATCTTTAACGTGCACAGAGTGTTGTGATATACACGGGACCTCCTTTGTAACGTCCGTCTCCGATGGGACTAGGTGTCGATCCACCTACCTGGACCGGGGGGGGGGGGGGGTAGATTTTGCTCGAAAAAAAATCGAGAAAATTTTTCAACCTTCGGCGGGCCTCGAACCTACTATCTTTTGAGTGAGTGGCCGACACCTTGCCTCTGGACTATCAAGTCCCCCTGGCCGAAGGTAGGTGGATCTATATATATCCTATAATCCCCATCATTCTACCAAAACCCTCGAGATCGTGAATGTGGGTAAGATCAAAATCAAAATCAAATCACAGGGTGAATTTCTCTTCTTTCTATTTTCTTATTGTGTGAGGCCATTGCCGCATCTCAATCTCAATTTTGTACATTTTATAGATTTGGAGATGGGCTTTTGATTCATAGGTCTATGCTGTTCTTGATTTTAATTTTGAATTTGATTTTGATTTTGATTTTGATTTTGATTTTGAGTTTGATTTTGATTTTGAGTTTGATTTTGAGTTTGATTTTTATTTTGATTTTGACTTTGATTTTGATTTTGATTTTGATTTTGATTTTGATTTTGATTTTGATTTTGATTTTGAGTTTGATTTTGAGTTTGATTTTGATTTTGATTTTGATTTTGATTTTGAGTTTGATTTTGATTTTGATGTCGAGTTTGATTTTGATTTTGATTTTGAGTTTGATTTTGATTTTGATTTTGAGTTTACCCACATCCACACCTATGATGGTGATTTCGAGGTTTTTTGGTAGGATTTTATACTTTTCCCTAGACTTCTCTGTAAACTGCCAAGGGATCTTTAACGTGCACAGAATGTTGTAATCTACACAATGGAGGGACTTCCTTTTTATCGTCCTTCTCCGATAAGACCAGGTGTCGATCCACCTACCTGGATCAGAGATGGTGGGGGTAGCTTTTACTCGAAAAAAAATAATTTGAGAAAATGGCTCAACCTTTGGGGGTATGTTACGAAGGTAAAACAGGAGCATGCAATGACTCTAGATCTAGATGTTGAAGTAGACACTCTAATATCACAAAAGCTCGATTATAAATTATGACAAGGCTACTTATTATAGTTCTACTAACAGTCAACTATTAATCAAGGGATGAAACAATCTCCCAAATAAATCTAATGCAGGCTACTATAGAGACGATGTGAAATCTAGCAATACTTTGGTTCTCCTCTCCTACAGTGGAAAATCTCCGCTACTTATAGTCGAAAACAAGATTTATCTAGAACAGATATGTAAATATCATTCTAAACATTTCGATAAAGTTCTTTAAGATTCTCCCCTTTCCAGAAATAAGCATAACGATTACGTAAACATAAGCTAACTAGTGTACATCAAAATAATTACGTCATAAACTCAATAGGGATTCTCTATACGCTAAAATTAATTACATCATACGCTTTCTTCTACTAAAGGAATCCCCTTTAAAATTAAAAGTAACTATGCTACAGTGTATGAACCCAGGATCTTTTGGTTGAGAGGCCAACACTTTGCCTCTGGACCGTCGAATCATCATACGCTTAGAGACAATCTACAATTTGAATGACCTTGTGACTCCCTGTGCTTTAGAGTTTGACCTGTAATGGGCTCCTGGGAATCGTTTGATATCAGTAGTTTAGTATCTAAAATGGCTTAGTATCGACAAAAATGGGTTTGATCATTGACATAGATTATATATAGATTGCTACACTAGGGGTACTGGTGTCGATGATGACAGCGACGACGATGCTGATGATGAAGACGATGATATTGCTGCAGCCGATGATGGTGATGGTGACCATGGTGACAATGTTGAAAGATTGATGATGATGATGACGACGACTATGACGATGACGATGATGATGATGGATGATGATGGTGATGATTCCCCCCTCAATTATGATAATGATTAGGATTATGATTCATTAGGATGATGATGATGATGATGATGATGAAGGAGGAGGATGGTGACGATGGTGACGATGATGATGATTATGATGATGACGATGATGATGATGATGATGATGATGATGATGAAGATGATGATGATAATGACGATGATGTCAACGATCAAACAGTCAAAGACATTTTGATACAAAATCCATTTGAAGGTGTGAGGTAAAAAAGAAAAGCATGAAGGCGTAGAAAAGAAAAAAAGATGAAGAAGGATGGAAAGATGGAGGCTATCATAGTCGTAGGACGTGTACATGTACAATTATTTCTTCCCCCCACACACACACACACACATACGTACCCCCACTCTCTTCTCCCCCCACCCACGCTAAACACTCCTCACCTGGTCTGTGCTCGGTGCTTTACCAGAAGTCTGACCTGTGGCTACCATTAGTCCGTTGGAGTGGACAGCCAGGCTGAAACAAAACGAAAATGTTTGCATGTTGATCTAGACCTTGTATTGATACTGCAGCTCATACAATGGTGCAGAATTTTGTCACACGTTTACATATTCAACACGCCTCTCTCTCTCTCTATTTACACAAATACAGCTGTCCAATGATGGTGAGGAAGGCAAATGGCTTATACGGTTCGAGTTTCAACAACGATTTTAATTAATAATAAATATTCAATTGTCCCACTGTCTGTATCAAACTGAACAATTTCTTACTGTCGGCTTAACAATTCCGTACCGTCTCCTGTAAAAAATAAAAGGAAATAATAATAGAAACAATAGTATGAAAACAAAGCATTGTGTAGAATCAGCAAAGATCTGACACTGGGTTGAGATCTAATCACACGTGGACTGCCAAGAGATGAACATGAATTCATGGACCCGGCAATTAAGGTCGAGCATATAATATATATTATATTATTATAGACTTTCTATTCTGGTAATGAGCGACATGATAAAAAGCACTTCTCTCAAATAGAAAACATTAATAATATCACAGGCCTAGGCACATAACCAGGGGGAAATGACAAGTACATATAAACAAAACAAAGCAAGTTAAGGATCAGACTACTTCCGTCCTCTGAACAGAATTGACTTTAACTATATCTAGGTCTAATCGATTTATTCATTCAACTTAAAAGCATTGAAGAATAAATCTAAAGGGACCAATAGCCTTTTTTTGAAAACGAGGAGCTAAGGTAATATAAGACTCAAAAACCTGAAAACAGTTCACGTACATTAAAACGTGTTAAAGTACCGGACATGAGCTTCCGTTAAGACTACATTACAATGTCTTATTGCTAACTACTAAATCTGTGGCAAGCAATAAAACAATGGTAGGAATAGTCCATCTAAAGACTGAATGGTCAAGTGAATAATATTAATAAGAGAGGACCAGCATCAGTTAAAATAAATTCAAAAGTAGAATAAAAGGAATATTGAGAGGCTTTTCATGAAAGGGAAATACATAGGGGGAAAGGACTAATAGTATGTAAGCTAGTCCGGAGTATATAAAGACAAATGTACAAGCCATCAAGGTGACTTTAACAATGAAGAAATATACATTTGAAAGTGACTCTATACTATGGTTGTGGTAGGGGAAGGCTGAGTAACAGTCACAGTGTCTTGACCAACATGGAAATGAATATAAAATTAGAATGTTTTATTGTCGTGATACTCACAACAATATTGTTGTGAGTGATCCAGCTATAGTGACGAGTGTTTTCCCCTTCTACGATAAGTGCCTGTTTACAATTAACTATTGAATATACACTTCTATGTGTTTCATTGAAGTTGAAAACACAATTTGAGTACTCTAGGCATTCATTTACACATTATTAAATAAATAGGCGGCCACATTAAATAGGGAGGGAAAGGGTCAGCAACGCTTTTATGGAAATACGTGTTACATTGACCGATAATCTTATCCTGCCTCTCAAAGGTATATAGTCTAATAATTGCTCTACACCTGCAAGGCGCGGAGTCGGGGGGGGCAAAAGGGGGATATTAATAAACTGGGAGTCAGGGCCATATGCTTACTGGTCACGAAATAGCAGGCAAAATAGACCAATGACCAAAGCTCTAGCGTTGGGGGGGGGTTATGGGGGTTTAATAAGTGAAGTTCACAGTAAATATAAATGAGGGATCAAGATTTCTAAACTAATTCAAGTTTGTTTCTTATTCTTTTAAAACTACATCTCAATTTTGTTTAAAAGTGCCACTATTGATACATTGCAAGACAACAAAATATTTGCAGGTAACAGAATGTGAAAATGGTCAACTTATTCCTGGACAATTCTCAACTACAAATCTCACAATTCTGAAATCATTACTTAACCCGTTGGACCAGATGCACCCAGCAAAGAGAGGATGGGCGAGTAAATAAACAGAATATAGATCTGAAGGACATGTGGGGGTGTTATAGTCCAAGCTCATTGGCTCAAAAAGACATTATATTCTTCGCTAGCAACGGTTTCATGGCAACAAAAGTGGGGATAAAGTTCAAACTGATTGGCTAAAAAATTACATTCGTCGCTAGCAATGGTTTCATGAAGAGGACTGGCGAGATGGGGGATGGGGGGGGTCCACAGTGATGGCTCAAAATGATCAAAAAATAAACAATAAAAGAGGTGAGTGTAAAGGGGAGGGGGACGCAGACAGCGTAGGCGGACACATACAATCAAACGCACACTCAATACAAAACCTGAAAACTACTCACATCTCAGACACAACAGTGTCACAATTCAATCGTGTCATTGCATCTGTCTCATCTGAGTTCATATAGGGCTTTGATATTATCTAATATAATTTCCTTCACTTTCGACATGTCCCTTGTCTCACTGTCTTCACCACACACGACACACCAACAACACAGGACGTAGGACATGTCCCTTGTCTCACTGTCTTCACCAATCACGACAAACCAACAATCTACAGGACGTAGGACATGTCCCTTGTCTCACTGTCTTCACCAATCACGACACACCAACAATCCACAGGACGTAGGACATGTCCCTTGTCTCACTGTCTTCACCACACATGACACACCAACAACACACAAGACGTAGGACATGTCCCTTGTCTCACTGTCTTCACCACACGCGACACACCAACAACACACAAGACGTAGGACATGTCCCTTGTCTCACTGTCTTCACCACACATGACACACCAACAACACACAAGACGTAGGACATGTCCCTTGTCTCACTGTCTTCACCACACGACACACCAACAACACACAAGACGTAGGACATGTCCCTTGTCTCACTGTCTTCACCACACACGACACACCAACAACACACAGGACGTAGGACATGTCCCTTGTCTCACTGTCTTCACCACACACGACACACCAACAACACATAAGACGTAGGAATGTCCCTTGTCTCACTGTCTTCACCACACACACACCAACAACACACAGGACGTAGGACATGTCCCTTGTCTCACTGTCTTCACCAATCACGACACATGACACACCAACAACCCACAGGACGTAGGACATGTGCCTTGTCTCACTGTTTTCACCACACACGACACACCAATAACCCACAGGACGTAGGACATGTCCCTTGTCTCACTGTCTTCACCACACACGACACACACGACACACCAACAACCCACAGGACGTAGGACATGTCCCTTGTCTCACTGTCTTCACCAATCACGACACACCAATAATCCACAGGACGTAGGCCATGTCCCTTGTCTCACTGTTTTCACCACACCCGACATGACACCAACAACCCACAGATGTAGGACATCATCCCTTGTCTTACTGTCTTCACCACACACGACACACCAACAACCCACAGGACGTAGGACATGTCCCTTGTCTCGCTGTCTTCACCAATTACGACACACCAATAACCCACAGGACGTAGGACATGTCCCTTGTCTCACTGTCTTCACCAATTACGACACACCAATAACCCACAGGACATAGGACATGTCCCTTGTCTCGCTGTCTTCACCCAATCACGACACACCAACAACCCACAGGACGTAGGACATGTCCCTTGTCTCACTGTCTTCACAAATCACGACACACATGACACACAACAACCCACATGACGTAAGACATGTCCCTTGTCTCACTGTCAAAGTAAACCACACACACAACACACCAACAACCCACAGGAAGTAGGACATGTCCTTGTCTCGCTGTCTTCACACATTACGACACACCAATAACCCACAGGACGTAGGACATGTCCCTTGTCTCGCTGTCTTCATCAATTACGACACACCAACAACCCACAGGACGTAGGACATGTCCCTTGTCTCAATGTCTTCACCAATCACGACACACCAACAACCCACAGGACGTAGGACATGTCCTTTGTCTCACTGTCTTCACCAATCACGACACACATGACACACAACAACCCACAGGACGTAGGACATGTCCCTTGTCTCACTGTCTTCACCAACGACACACAACACACCAACAACCCACAGGACATAGGACATGTCCCTTGTCTCACTGTCTTCACCACACACGACACACTACACAACAACCCACAGGACGTAGGACATGTCCCTTGTCTCACTGTCTTCACCAATCACGACACACGACACACCAACAACCCACAGGACGTAGGACATGTCCCTTGTCTCACTGTCTTCACCACACACGACACACACGACACACCAACAACCCACAGGACGTAGGACATGTCCCTTGTCTCACTGTCTTCACCAATCACGACACACACGACACACCAATAACCCACAGGACGTAGGACATGTCCTTTGTCTCACTGTCTTCACCAATCACACACACACACACCAACAACCCACAGGACGTAGGACATGTCCCTTGTCTCACTGTCTTCACCACACACACACACGACACACCAACAACCCACAGGACGTAGGACATGTCCCTTGTCTCACTGTCTTCACCACACACGACACACATGACAACCAAACCCACAGGACGTAGGACATGTCCCTTGTCTCCCTGTCTTTACCACACATGACACACCAACAACCCACAGGACGTAGGACATGTCCCTTGTCTCACTGTCTTCACCACACATGACACACCAACAACCCATAGGACGTAGGACATGTCCCTTGTCTCCTGTCTTCACCACATGACACACCAACAACCCACAGGACGTAGGACATGTCCCTTGTCTCACTGTCTTCACCACACACGACACACCAACAACCCATAGGACACATGTCCCTTGTCTCACTGTCTTCACACACAACACCAACAACCACAGGACGTAGGACATGTCCCTTGTCTCACTGTCTTCACCACACACGACACAACACGACGTACACCCTTGTCTCACTGTCTCACCACACACACGACACACCAACAACCCACAGGACGTAGGACATGTCCTTGTCTCACTGTCTTCACCACACACGACACACGACACGACACCAACAACCCACAGGACGTAGAACAATGTCCCTTGTCTCACTGTCTTCACCACATCACGACACACACGACACACCAACAACCCACATGACGTAGGACATGTCCCTTGTCTCACTGTCTTCACCAATCACGACACACCGACACACTAACAACACACATGACGTAGGACATGTCCCTTGTCTCACTGTCTTCACCACACATGACACACCAACAACCCACAGGACGTAGGACATGTCCCTTGTCTCACTGTCTTCACCACACACGACACACACGACACACACAACAACCCACGACACACATGACACACACGACACACACGACACACACGACACACAACAACCCACAGGACAGGACACGACACACATGACACACACGACACACATGACACACACGACACACATGACACACACGACACACACGACACACATGACACACACGACACACAAGACACACACGACACACATGACACACACGACACACATGACACACATGACACACATGACACACACGACACACACGACACACACGACACACACGACACACCAACAACACACACGACACACACGACACACCGACAACCCACAGGACGTAGGACAATGTCACTTCTCACCATCTGATGGCCTGCGTGTGTTCCCTGTAGTGGCGCTGGCTTGGTCTGTCCTCTTCCGTGTTGAGCAAAATGACGATATTGGCTAGGAAGTAAATCAATTCACCGTTTGCCAATATGTTGAGATTCCTTGCACATTCTTTGCCTCTGTAGCCATAACTGTGTAGGGTAGAAGATAAAAAGATGAAATATTCGTCATTACACATTAGGGGTGGCGGCAGTGTGTGGGGAATTAAACTTAGTTCAACCCAAGGCATTTTGATTCGATTTAAATCTACCCACGTCCACAACTATGGTGATTTCGTTTAGAATTTTATTAAAATTCTACCAGAACTCCGCTGTAAAGAGCAAATGGATATTTAAGGGGGGGGGGGGGGATGGAAGCGCCACCTGGACTGACGAGTTTTGGACCAAAAAGTTGATTTTTCTGTTCTTTGCATATTTCGATAGAACGATCATTTATCTACAAGGTCATGCCAGAAAAATCTCCACATGACGTATAATTGTTTTTTTTTACAAAATATTTTGTAGGCAAGGGTAGGTAAAAACGATCAAAATTTGACGTAAATTACCTAACACTCAATGAGAAGATGGCAGTAAAAACCCGTATATTGGTGATTAATCGCTAAGTGTGGTAACACCAAGTTGACCTTGTTTCTGCCGACACCGATCGTCGCTTCGGCCCATAAATGTGTGATGTAAGAGGCGTTGCGCGTCAGTGTGTATGTAAACACGCGCACAAGCATAGGATATAGAGGAAAAAAATGTCATTTTGACGTCTGTTTTTACAATAGTGCACATCTAAACCTAGATTTATAATCCTCTTTACATTAGTAACAATGCCAGAGCCTATTCAAAGAGCAAGGGGGCTGCTACACACAAGAAAAACCCGTCTGAAGCGTTTGATTTGTGTTATTTTCTTTTGAATTTTTTACTAGCATTTTTCTCGAAATGTAGCTTTTTTCACCCTAAAATTCTATGTCCTCCGCCATTTACCGAACGTTTTGTAATACATTTGGCACACAGGTTCCTCTTGTCAATGATGTTAATAGAATGACTTCGGTTTTTTTTATATATTGTAAACGTTTTGAGAATATCTTTTTTAAAAATAAAAATGCCGTTTTTGTACATGCCTATATAATAATAAATATTTTCAAAAAAATATTTTTAAAAATCCAAAATGTCAACAAAAAACCGACGTCACTCTTTGGATATTGAATTGAAAGACAATCTGCACAGGTTTTGGGTGAATTTGTTCATAACTAAGGGAGGAGATAGATTTTGAAAATTGAGTCAAAATCCAAGATGGCGGCCGTTTCTATGGCAACCAAGGACGCTACAAACTTTTTCAATGATATAGGATGACTGTATTTTGACGGGTTACTCATATACATACTAAAAGCAAAAACCTAAACTCAAAAGCAAAAAAAATCACTTCAAGCTAGACGGATGGGCTTGGGGTTGGGACAATGTATATCAAGACTACACAAAGTAACTCACTCTTCACCGTCTTCTGTCTCCCTCCCTCCCTCCCTCCCTCCCTCCCTCCCTTTGTTATTCAATTTCTTTTTTTTTTTATTACGTAATTCATAATACAACTATGCATGTTTTATAACGAAAAAAGAAGAACAAATACAAAAACAGGACAAAACAAAACAGGTCAATACAAAACAGGAGAACACAAAACAGGTCAATACAAAACAGGTAAATACAAAACAGGTCAACACAAAACAGGTCAATACAAAACAGGTAAATACGAAACAGGTCAATACAAAGCAGGAGAACACAAAACAGGTCAATACAAAACAGGTCAATACAAAACAGGTCAACACAAATCAGGCCAATACAAAACAGGAAAACACAAAACAGGTCAATACAAAACAGGTCAATACAAAACAGGTCAATACAAAACAGGTCAATACAAAACAGGTCAATACAAAACAGGTCAATACAAAACAGGAGAACACAAAACAGGTCAATACAATACAGGATAATATAAAACAGGTCAATACAAAACAGGAGAACACAAAACAGGTCAATACAAAACAGGTCAATACAAAACAGGAGAACACAAAACAGGTCAATACAAAACAGGAGAACACAAAACAGGTCAATACAAAACAGGTCAATACAAAACAGGTCAATACAAAACAGGTCAATACAAAACAGGAGAATACAAAACAGGTCAATACAAAACAGGAGAATACAAAACAGGTCAATACAAAACAGGTCAATACAAAACAGGACAATACAAAACAGGTCAAATACAAAACAGGTCAATACAAAACAGGTCAATACAAAACAGGTCAATACAAAACAGGAGAACACAAAACAGGTCAATACAAAACAGGTCAATACAAAACAGGAAAACACAAAACAGGTCAATACAAAACAGGAGTACAGGCCAATACAAAACAGGTCAATACAAAACAGGTCAATACAAAACAGGAGAACACAAAACAGGTCAATACAAAACAGGTGAATACAAAACAGGTCAATACAAAACAGGTCAATACAAAACAGGAGAAACAAAACCTGTTTATGACATTTGTGTCTAATATTAAACAGGTCAATTCAAAACAGGAGTCTTTCTTGTGGTGGGTCCAAAACAGGTTTGTACAAAACAGGTCAATACAAAACATTGTGAATACAAAACAGAAGAACACAAAACAGGTCAATACAAAACAGGTCAATCAAAATAGACAATACAAAACAGGTCAATACAAAACAGGAAAATCAAAACAGGTCAATACAAAACAGGTCAATACAAAACAGGTTGCAAAACAGACAATGTTCAGGACAAACCAAAATAAATCCAGGGGAAGGGGGTGGGGGAATAATCTAGCCCTGTTTATGACATTTGTGTCTCTTGTTATTTCTCACCTTTCTATAGTCTTTCTTGGGCTGGTCCACTGTATGTTTGTCACATGTCTCACCTTTGGTGGGAGAGCCATTGTGATGTCACTTCCGAATCGGTTTATGCTTCACCTTTTTCTTCTCAGTTAGACATGGCCTTCTTTATTAAACATGTTAGTTTCTCCTTGTTTCATGGCAACATTTCATGATTGACCTGTTGCGATCTTTCTATAAAATGGCCTAACTACAATAACTGTGTTATGATTGTACATGTCTCATCTTTCTATAGTTATGGCCTCGCAACATTATGATTGTACATGTCTCACCTTTCCATAGTTATGGCCTCACAACATTATGATTGTACATGTCTCACCTTTCTATAGTTATGGCCTGGCAACATTATGATTGTACATGTGTGACCTTTCTATAGTTATAGCATGGCAACATTATGATTGTACATGTGTGACCTTTCTATAGTTATGGCCTGGCAACATTATGATTGTACATGTCTAACTTTTCTATAGTTATGGCCTGGCAACATTATGATTGTACATGTGTGACCCTTCTATAGTTATGGTCTGGCAACATTATGATTGTACATGTCTAACCTTTCTATAGTTATGGCATGGCAACATTATGATTGTACATGTGTGACCCTTCTATAGTTATGACATGGCAACATTATGATTGTACATGTCTAACCTTTCTATAGTTATGACATGGCAACATTATGATTGTACATGTCTAACCTTTCTATAGTTATGACATGGCAACATTATGATTGTACATGTCTGACCTTTCTATAGTTATGGCATGGCAACATTATGATTGTACATGTGTGACTTTTCTATAGTTATGACATGACAACATTATGATTGTACATGTGCACCTTTCTATAGTTATGACATGGCAACATTATGATTGTACATGTGTGACCTTTCTATAGTTATGGCATGGCAACATTATGATTGCACATGTGAGACCTTTCTATAGTTATGACATGACAACATTATGATTGTACATGTGTGACTTTTCTATAGTTATGACATGGCAACATTATGATTGTACATGTGTGACCTTTCTATAGTTATGACATGGCAACATTATGATTGTACATGTGTGACATTTCTATAGTTATGACATGGCAACATTATGATTGTACATGTGTGACCTTTCTATAGTTATGACATGGCAACATTATGATTGTACATGTGTGACCTTTCTATAGTTATGACATGGCAACATTATGATTGTACATGTGTGACCTTTCTATAGTTATGACATGACAACATTATGATTGTACATGTGAGACCTTTCTATAGTTATGACATGGCAACATTATGATCACACCCATGCGACAATGGTAGTCTATGAGTTAATCCGAAATTCAAGGGGCTAGAGATTTTTTTTTCGGATATAGGATTTTTTACTATTAAATTATCTAAGTCTGCCGTATGATTAATATTATGCGCTGCCTAAGCACCACGAAGTTAAGAGAAAAGAAAGGGAGGGGGTAAAGATTTAATATTATTTAGAAAAAAAATCAGGACTAGCAACAGCATAAATTTCTGCCCTAGCAATTTTTGAGTGCATGTATGTTTTATATAATATAGAAATATTTCCTAGACTGGTAATAGTACTGGCAATGATAAATATCTGATTCACTGATTGTGATGAGAGAATGGAATTCTCATGTAAAGCCCAGGAAAGACTCAATGAAAAAAGTTCAAAGAATTCAGCTATGTAAGGCAAAGAGCAAGAGTAAGATGCATGTTCATGTTGACGAAGATTCAATTACAAATAACTAAAAAAAAATATTAAGTGTTTAAGCCGGTGGGGGGGGGGGGGGAGGCTTTAATCTAAAGGCGGAAGTAGAAATAGTAGAAAGGAAAGTAGGAAATAGTAGTAGAAGTGAAAGTAGAAATAGTAGAAGTGAAAGTAGAAATTGTAGAAATGGTAAAGTGAAAATAGAAATGGTAGAAGTGAAAGTAGAAATAGTAGAAGTGAAAGTAGAAATAGTAGAAGTGAAAGTAGATAGAAGTGAAAGTAGAAATAGTAGAAGTGATAGAAGTGAAAGTAGAAATAGTAGAAGTGAAAGTAGAAATAGTAGAAGTTAAAGTAGAAATAGTAGAAGTGAAAGTAGAAATAGTAGAAGTGATAGAAGTGAAAGTAGAAATAGTAAAGTGAAAGTAAAGAAAATAGTAGAAGGGGAAGTAGAAATAGTAGAAGTGAAAGTAGAAATAGTAGAAGTGAAAATAGAAACACAAGACTGGTTTACCTGTGGCGTCTTTAGATTCAGACGTCCCATCCTTTTCTCGTTACCGTGGGACACAGAAACTTCAAGACCTCCCTGACTAGCTGAGCTGGT
>JAXRKP010000623.1:150000-157500 GCA_037039925.1 Doris montereyensis | reverse complement strand
GTTTTTCATCTCGTACCGTCTGACGAAGTCTTGGTCCATCATCTCTCTACTCCACACGTCTTTGGCTTCCACGTCATTCCTCTGGGACCTGGCCTTGATGCTGTCTCTGCCTGGTACACACACACACACACAGACAGACAGATGGAGGATCATGACAAACAGAAGAATGGATATAAACACAAAGGGACATACAATTCCTTAACAAGCTTAATGTAACAGGGTTTGTTTTGTTGTTTTTGTTGCTGTTTGTTTTGTTGTTTTGCTGTTGGGGTTTTTTGGGGGGTTTTTTGGGGGGATGTAACATTTTGTCAAACGACAAACCCATAGATGTAGAAACCACACACACAAAATAACGATCAGAACACAATATGGGGGAGTGGAATCATTTCGTGACGTAGAAATTTCTCACCAACCTAGGAGAGGCAAACACAGGAGGAAACTCAAAGGGAACCTTATAGGTACTGTAACGTGATAACTTTGATTTGATTTGATTTGATTTGATTTGATTTGGATTTGATTTGATTCGAATTGATTTGATTTGATTTGATTTGATTTGATTTGATTTGATTTGATTTGATTTGATTTGATTTGATTTGATTTGATTTTAACCACATCCACAACTAAGGTGATCTTGGGTTCTTGTTTGTTTTGTTGTTTTTTTGGGGGGGTAGGACTTTTGAATTTTGTGTGGCCTGCCGTGTAAACAGCCAAAGGATCTTCAACGTGCACAGCGTGTTGTTATCGGCACATGGGACCTCCTTTTTATCTCCGTCTCCGATGGGACTAAGTGTCGATCTACCCTCTGAACCAGGCGGGGGAGGCGGGGTGGGATGGAGGGTTCACTAGAAAGAAAAAAAAAAGGATAATTTTTGGTTGAGAGGCCGACACCTTGCCACTGGACCACCTAGTCCCCATCATAGAACACACACACACACACACACACACACACACATACAAAATAACGACCAGAAAAGAGTGGAGTCATTTCGTGAAGTGGAATATTCCTCAACTACTGGGAAAGTCATAACAAACAAACAAGAAGAAACTCAAAATTAACGTGGTAGACATTGCAATTTTGCGGCAGTGTGTTCGCCTCCATTAGGCCAAATCCGACCTCCACTGTCTCAACATTCGCAAGTCAGTGAGCGACCCCTGGTGACGTCACACATCTTGTAGTGTCTTTGCATTGATGACGATTCGTCATTTCATGAAAACCTAGGATAAACATGTTTGAAAACATAGACATTGACATTTCTTCTTTAATTTCTTTCTTTTATTTGTTTGTTGTTGTTTTGTTTTCTTGTTTGTTTGCTTGTGTGTTGTTGTTGGTTAGGTTGGGGTTGGGGGTTGGGGGAGGTTGGATGGTGGTGGTTGTTCTTGTTTTTGCGTATTTTTAATATCATTTTTCCCATCCATTATTCTATTTAATTCCTATCTGGTCGAAGGGGCTGTCGTCAGTCAATGTTGACAATAGCATCAGCAGGCAACAACAACAACAAAGGCAGCCAAAACAGTTTAAAGGACGAGAAACTTACCTGTTTTCATATGTGCCGCAGCCAGACACTGGTAGAGAGTCTCGTATTCCAGACCCATAGGGTTTTCGTACAACTCCGAGATGAGCCCAGGCTCTAGGGCTCACGTTGATCTGGATTTCCTGTCTCAGTGACATGACAAATAAACAAACACATATAATAACATGGCTGTTATGGCTCAAGATAGTCAATGGGTTGTATGTAGTCGATGTAAAGTTTCGTTTAGGCAGTAGGCAGTAGATATATAATACGTCATCCGTAGAAGAATAACCCCCATGCATTCTGTGAGTTTTCCGAATCCTTAGATTGCATTTATTTATTAGAATTAATATAAGAATTAATTTGATGAAGACATAATAACTGACCAATTCAGTTCTTGAGTATTACTGTCAGCGCGCATATTTTGATTTAAACCCAAAATATTAATCCAATGTTGGCTTTATAGTGATGTTTGTAATTCTGTTTTTAAAATCTTCACTACTACTGCTGAGTTTTATATAAGAATTAAAGGGCGCCGCCGTTCTTGATTTACGTTGCGATTAGAGAGTTCAATTCACCTGCAAGCGGTTGCCGGCTTATCTGATTTAGGATACTGGCAGACAAAAAAGAGCCTTGAGGTGAGCTGAATCTGTGCTGTCGCCGAGCCGCTGAAATTTTGGCTCTTTATTCTTACAGGCCTCTCCACGCATCTCCACGCATCTCCACGCATCTCTGCTCGCCCGTAGTAGTTTGCTTTTAGCTGCGATAAATGTTCTGGTATTTTTGCAGCTCAAAGCTAGCAGCCGAACTGAATTCATTTAATGAGGACTAAAGTTGACAATGTTCGGTTAGCGGTAGTTGCTTTTAGTGTGAACACTAGAGCTCTTCTGCTGAACAGAGCTCCGAGGCTCTCGGTTAGGCTCGTCAACACTAGAGCTCTTCTCTCGGTTAGTAGCTTTCGTTCCAACATCTTTTGCTGTCAACACTAGAGCTCTTCTGCTCAAAACAGAGTTCGTAGTAGGTAGCTCCGAGGCTCGTCTCGGTTAGTAGCTATGGTCTACACACACCTTCAGTCAAGCTGGCCGTTTGGCAAGCGGTTAGCTAGACAATCTGTTTTTAGCCCGGACCTTACATCTACCCTCACTCACTGACCTGTAAAGTTGCCTGCATGTCCTTCACTGTGACTCGGTTGTCTACGTTGGCGCAGCGACGTAAGCTCATGTGCAAAAGCCCGTAACCTCTGACGACTGCAGTCCGCCAGACACGTCACCAAACACGTCATCAGCTTTTCTTGTGGATCGCTGACGTCAGCGTCTTTGCGGTCCTGGTCGTCTTCGCTTTGAGATGCGTTGGAATTCATTTTCTTTAACTCCTTTGAGCTTTTGTTTGCTAAACCTCGCTTGACCGCCGACCTTTGAACCTACACAAACAATAAATGCAGGAATTGGTTAGTAGGAATATCTTCTTTTTTCTTCTTCATTTTTTATAGCCATGGGCTGCAAGATGGGAGGGCATAGTGAAGCTTATGCTTGGATTACCTCGTGACAAACAGTTCGAATTAAAATAAATACGTGTCACGTGTAACAGCCACCCTGACCCTGACAGCCAGGAAGCCAAAGGCGCAACTCAAATTATTTTTTAAAGCTGGGAAAGGGGTGGGACGTGTAGAAGGACATGCTGACGATCGTTTTAACTTCAAACGTCACATCGGTTATAAGTCAGTCACATACTCAGAGCTGAGGTAACCAGAGGTAGAGTTTTTTGGGTGTTTTTTTTTGTTTGTTTGACCGAACTGCCCTGTAAACAGACAAGGGATCTTTAACGAGCACAGAATGTTGTGATCTGCACATACGACCTCCTTTTTATCGTCCATCTCCGATGGGACTAGGTGCTGAACCACCTACCTGGACCAGCTGGACCAGCGGGGGGGGGGTTCGATTGTACTCAAAAGAACTCGAGAAAAAAATTCAACCGTTGGAGGCTTGGATCAACGGCATTTTGGTTGAGAGGCCGACACCTTGCCTCTAGACTACCGAGTCTCTCTATGGCTGAGAAGACATGAAGTTATTACAAACCGAGACGCTGCTGGTAGGTCGGCTGTTTCGGCCAGTGCGATCTGAGGTCACGTGAGGGGACTTGGTCCTGGGACTGGCTGTGTTGTAGATCGAAGGCCGCGTGCTGACCCCGGGGTCACCTCAGACATTGTACGACTCCGGTTCCTGTTCGCTAGAGGCGATCGATTTCGAATCAATGGGCTGGACTGAAATGGACAAAAAAGAAGGAGGGGGTGCAATAATCAATGAAATTGGAATAATCAGTTGTTTGGGAGGGTTTTTTATTATGAATTATTGACTGACATAAGAGGGAGGAGGTTGGTTAATAATCGTAGGTATTAAAATAAAAGTAGTTATATTATGTAGAATATTATGTAAGCTTATTTTATGAATATATTATGTCTGTAAAGCACAACTGAGCATGACCGTCATGGAAAGGGCAGGAGCGCTATATATATATATATTTTGCATTATTATTATTATTATTACTATTATTATTATTATTATTATTATTATTATTATTATTATTATTATTATTATTATTATTATTATTATTTATTATTATTATTATTATTATTATTATTATTATTATTATTATTATTATTATTATTATTATTATTATTATTATTATTATTATTATTATTAATAGTATTATTATTATTATTATTATTATTATTATTATTATTATTATTATTATTATTATTATTATTATTATAATTATTATTATTATTATTATTATTATTATCATTATTATTATTATTATTGTTATTATTATTATTATTATTATTATTATTATTATTATTATTATTATTATTATTATTATTATTATTATTATTATTATTATTATTCCTTTGCTCCGTACTATATGGGTTCAGTTTCTTTCTTCCGTGTGACTGTTAGTTTGTTTCTTTCTGTTCTTGTTTTCGTATCTATTTAGTTTTATTTGGTTTTGGGTGGTCTTTTTTTTGTACTTGTTTTCGGGAGGGAGGAGGGTTCTTATATTTATTTGTCGCTGTATTTTCTTTTCGGGGAGAAGTTAGGGAGGAGAATAATGGCTTGTGGGCTTTGGGGTTTGTGTTTTGATGGTGATGGAATCACGTGGGTGGGGTAGAGAGGTGCAGATGGGCGGGGTTGAGGTGTGTACATGGGTGGAGGCCTATGACCACTTCAATTTGACCTTCATACCAAGCATGGTCATGTTTTGCTTCTCTGCGTCTAATTTTCTCGGTGATAATGATTGGGTCGTGTTTTGTCAAGTTGATTTTAATTATTGGGAATGTGGGAGTAAGTTAGGAGTAAATGGGGAAGGGAAGAACTCATAAGAGAAATTCTCACCGTCACCTGATTAGAGCAAAATGGATTGTGTGAGTCTTGTTTTGAGAAACCTAGATCTAGATCTGTCTCAGCGCCTGGTGTAGTAGGGAGGGGGGGGTTCGGAAATGAGTACTAGTATATTGTGTGGGCCTTCTTTTGAGAAACTTAGATCTAGATCTGTCTCAGCGTCTGGTGTAGTAGGGAGGGGGGGTTCAGAAATGAGTACTAGTATATTGTGTGGGCCTTCTTTTGAGAAACCTAGACCTAGATCTGTCTCAGCGTCTGGTGTAGTAGGGGTGTTCGTATACGAGTATTAGTAGAGTTTCCACGGCTTCGCGAGTAAGATAACACGTCAGAAATCATATAGCAGATTGTGTGGGTCTTCTTTTAAGAAATCTAGATCTAGATTTGGCTCAGTGTCTTATACACTGTGATTGTGGCATGCATATCTGGTTGTGTGTTTTGTATTGATGTGCTCGTAATCGGTTGTAAATATTGTGAACTGCCTTTCTGTTTTTCTTCCTTCCTACTATTCACCATGTCTCTAGAGCTAGGGAACTCGGTAGTCCAGAGGTAAGGTATCGGCCTTTCAACCAAAAGGTAGTGGGTTCGAACCGTGCCAAAGGTTGAACAATTTTCTCGAGTTTTTCGAGTAAAATCCACTCCCTGGTCCAAGTAGGTGGATCGACATCTACTTCCATCGGAGACGGGTGATAAAAAGGAAGTCCCGTGTGAAGTTAACAACATTCTGTGCACGTTAAAGATCCCTTAGTTGTTGACAGGGCAGTCTGGGCAAAATTAAAAATCCTACCAAAACCCCCGAGATCACCTTAGTTGTGGATGTGGGTAAATCAAATTAAATCAAATCAACTCAGACCTAGATCTTTTGGTCGTTACATATATAATATTTAGATGTAAGTTGAATATGATCATACCGTACTGCAGATACATATAATATGTAGATCTAGCTTTAAGAAGAATAAAATCGTACTCAAACCTATTTAAAAAATTATTTAGATGTGCACTTTTGCAATCGGTCTGTGTGTTATTTTATTGGAGTAGGCACACCTGATGGTTGATCCGCACAGTCGATTAAAAAATCATCGATGGAATCATGTAGAACGGGGGGAAATAAGGTTAATTTTGTTTAATTAATTATACGATTATTTGTACAGCGATATGAAGATAAAAGATTAGTTTTGAAACCATTGAGTATATTTTCTAAAAAAATATCAGGCCGATTTGTCGCTTAATTACATGACAAACATTTTGGAAATCTTATAATTATATTGGAGTACATGTTTTTTTATTGATTTATTTATTTGTTTATTTATTTATTTTCTTATTTATTATTTATTTATTCATTATCCATTTATTTATTTATTCTTTTACTTATTAATGTATATATTTATTTTTAAATTTATTTATCCATGTTTTTCTATCTTTATTTACCGATGCCTTTAAACAAAAATTTTATTCTTTATTAATTTTGTTACTTTATAATCTAGATACTCTATTTTTTCTTCATCTGCTCTTTCATCTATTACTGCTCGTTGACGGAAATGGCTGCTTTCTTTTGTTTCGGCTGACTGTTTGGGTTTATTTGGGTTCTTAGGAGGGTTTTGATGGGTTGTCTGATTGGTTGGATGTTTTGGTGAGGTATCACTGTTTCTTTTTCTTTGGTTCTGTCATGCAGTTTTAGTAGAATTTCTCTTGTGCGTGACGTAAGGATGATTGTTTCGTTGGAGAGGACCTATAGTGCTTTTGCTTCAACACATTTTATGATCTTTACAGCAGAAATGTTATAAATTACCTGAGGTCTCTCCATTCAATAACATTGCGCCAGAAAACTCATTTCAGCAGCCATTGTAATCAAGGGACTTATGAGGCACTTATGATCTTGGCAGAAATAAAGCCCGTACTAAATGTGGTTGATATGACAGACTTAAACAATCTTGGCTTGGAAAAGGGGGCATCCAACTAGCATTTCTTGCCTACTAGTGAATGTGGTTGATATGAAAAGGGCATCCAGACTTAAAACTAGATCCAACTAGAAGTTTCTTGAGCCTGTGTCTCTTGAAAAGGGCATCCAACTAGGGTATCCAACTACTTGAATTGCACTACCAACTAGAACTCTCTTGAAAAGGTTTCTTGAATTGCACTACCAACCTAGAACTCTCTTGAAAAGGGCATCCAACTAGAAGTTTCTTGAATTGCACTACCAACTAGAACTCTCTTGAAAAGGGCATCCAACTAGAAGTTTCTTGAATTGCACTACCAACTAGAACTCTCTTGAAAAGGGCATCCAACTAGAAGTTTCTTGAATTGCACTACCAACTAGAACTCTCTTGAAAAGGGCATCCAACTAGATGTTTCTTGAATTGCACTACCAACTAGAACTCTCTTGAAAAGGGCATCAACTAGAAGTTTCTTGAATTGCACTACCAACTAGAACTCTCTTGAAAAGGGCATCCAACTAGAAGTTTCTTGAATTGCACTACCAACTAGAACTCTCTTGAAAAAGGGCATCCAACTAGAAGTTTCTTGAATTGCACAAACTAGAACTCTCTTGAAAAGGGCATCCAACTAGAAGTTTCTTGAATTGCACACTAGAACTCAAC
>JAXRKP010000623.1:137500-142500 GCA_037039925.1 Doris montereyensis | reverse complement strand
CGCAAAGTGTCAGTCTTAACCCTGCTTGATTTAAGCGCAGCGTTTGACACACTTGACCATTCTATTCTTATTGAGCGACTTTCCAAAACTTTTCGTCTAGAGGGCACTGTGCTTGACTGGTTTATATCCTATCTTCATGATCGTACCCAATCTATCTCTCTTGATAAAATGCAATCTTCTCCTTTTCCACTCAAGTATGGGGTTCCACAAGGGTCAGTGCTTGGTCCCCTACTATATACATTGTATACACAACCGCTTGGTGATATTGTCAAACAGCATGGGGTAAACTATCACATGTATGCTGACGATACGCAACTTTACAAATCTGCCATGTCTATAAATACAAATTATATTTTGAAATCCATGGAATTATGTATATCTCATGTAAAAGCGTGGATGTCTACTAACAAGCTTAAACTGAATGAAGAAAAAACCGAAATATTACTATGTAATCCAAAAAATCTCAGTTGGCCTGACGGAACTAACTCTATGAGGGTCGAAAACGAAGAAATAAAATTCACACAGAACGCTAAAAATCTTGGGGTTTATTTCGATGATAATTTATCTATGGAACATCATATAAACCATCTCTGTAAAACTCTTTACCTCGAAATCAGACGATTAGGCCACCTATCAAACTTTCTTAATTTAAGTTCTCTTAAAACATTGACTTCAGCACACATTTTTTCCAAAATTGATTATTGCAACTCCGTGTTTTATAATTTACCTGATGTCTTGATTCATAAGCTCCAACGTATCCAAAACCATGCGGCCAGAGTGATTTTGAAGAAAAAAGAAATATGAACACATTACCCCTATGTTCATGTCTCTGCATTGGCTCCCGATCGATAAACAAATAATATACAAAATCGCGACTTTGTGTCACAAATGTAAAACTGATAGAGCTCCAAATTATTTAAATGACCTGATCTCTGGTTATGTTCCATCCCGCCAACTGAGATCTACAAATCAATGTCTGTTAAGCGTTCCCCCAAAGAAAGGCCTGACAAAACTGTCACTGCGCTCTTTTACATATGCAGGTCCTCACGTCTGGAATGCTCTTCCGCTGTCAATACGATCTATGGTTGACACGTCGGAAGACACCTTTAAAAAACATCTCAAAACATACCTCATGCGATGTTTCTTAGAAGAAAAGTAATTGTTTTCATTATGCGATTTTAATTCATGTACCATACACCTTTATAAATGATATTATGCTGTCATGTATTTATGTACATTGCTCATGTTTTTACTATGTATTAAAAAAATAGAAGAACTAAATAAACCAAAAGTAAAACAGATATAAAATTCAGGATAAAAGAATCTATCAGTGAAAGGCAGATGGATCTGAATGATAGCACAATAGAAGAAAAGTGGCAAATGTATAAAGAAACACTCATAGATATACTGAAGAGGTCTGTGGAAGGAAACAAATTAAATGAGATAGGAAAAGAACAGCATGGGGGAATGAGAATGTCAAGACTAAGATCAAAGAAAATAAGGATGTTTCGAAGAAATACAGTGAAACAAAGAGACCAGAGGATAGGATAGATTACGTGAGTAAAAGAACTATCGCCAAAGAGGAAGTTAGGAAAGCAAAACAGGAACAGTGGAAAGAGTTTGGACAAAGACTTCAAGAAAGCTATCAAGGATATCAAAAGCTGTTCTGGGGAGCAATGAGGAGCATGAGAAAGATCAAATACGACAAATTAAGAACGCCAAAGGAGAAATAATGAAAGGAGACAGCGAAATCATGGAAATGTGGAGAAAGTATTTTTAACAATTACATAATCCCTCCAGAACATATGAAACAAGGAGTACAGATCAATGAGTAAGAGTAACAAGTAATCCAGATGAGACAGCTGAAGGTGTAGATATCTCAATGGAAAAACTCCAAACAGATATAAGAAAAGTGAAATTAGGAAAGGCCCCAGGAGCAGATCAAGTTTATCCAGAAATGATAAAAAACCAGGGAGAGCGGTAGACAAACTACTACATGCAATATGCCAACAAGCATGGAAGTCAAAACAGGTGTCAGATGACTGGAAGAAGGGAACAGTAGTACCAATACACAAGAAAAGATCAACTATGGAATGTTCAAACTATAGAGGATATCACTACTTAGCATACCAGAAAAAGTGTATGCCAAAATTCTTCAAATGAGACTAAGGAAAAGAGTAGAGGGTCAGATTGAAGAACACCAGAGTGGATTTAGACCAGGAAGAAGTGTACAAGACCACATATTTACAATTAGACAAATAATAATAAAAATTCCTTGAGAGAAACATAGACTTGCACCTGTGTTTTATTGACTTAAAAAAGGCATTTGACACTGTGAGGAGGGACGAATTATGGCATTCTTTAAGAGAACACAACGTAGAGCAAAATTTAATGAAGCCATTAAAAGTTTTTACAAAAAACTAACATGTGCAGTGAGAGTAGCTGGAAACATATCTGCAGAATTTGATGTAGATATAGAGTAAGACAGGGTTGTGTCCTAAATCCTCTTTTTTTATCACATTTATGGATTTAGTCATAAAGGCATCCTCAAACATGAAGAAAATGAATGTAGGTTTTGTGAATGCTCAAACCAGTAAATGTATCAATGCTTTCATTTGCCGATGATTTAGTTCTGTTTGGAAAATCAGAAAGGGATCTCAGTCGAATATCAACATTATGAATAATGAACTAAATATAAGAGGAATGACAGTAAATGCATGGAAAACCAAAACATGCTAGTAACTAGGCAAGCTAAAACACAAAATCTTAAATTGGGCAGGGAGAATTTAGAACAAATTCAAAGCTTCAATTAGCTAGGAGTAATGATTAACTCAGAGGAAAATTAAGAGAAGAAATCAGCCAGAGAATCAAAAAGGCAAGTGCAATATATAACCATCTAGGAAAGGCATTTGTAGGTAAACAAGAATTGTCAACAAAAACCAAAATGGCAGTATACAACACAGTTTATTGTCCTACTCTCCTCTATGGTGGTGAAACATGGACCTTAGACAGCAGGAATACAGTAGAGTAGAGACAGCTGAAATGAAATATCTAAGAAGAGTAGTAGGGGAAAACTAAAAGAGACAAAATCAGAAACACAACAATAAGAGATCAAACCAAAGCAGATGGCATAAAAACTAAGATAGAAATGAATCAACTGAGATGGTTTTGGCCTGTTAACAGAATGAATGACAATGGAATAGCTAAACCAGTATACAGTGCTAAAACTCAAGGTAAAAAAGACCAAAGGCAGACCTCGGAGAGAAAGTGCGAAGAAGATATAAAAGAGGCATTGAAGAATAGAAATTTAACATTTTTGGAAGGAAACAGAAAATGCCAGGACACGGCATGCTGGAGAAAGATCATTCGAGCATCTGAACCCATACACCGGAAGGTAGAATGGGAACTGATAAAGAAAGAAAGAAGAGATAAAAAAAAAAAACCAAACAATTCCCGTTAAGAAATCGATAGGACAATAACTAAAAACTACGTTTCTTGGGAGTTCCTCTTAACGATGGACATGAACAACTTCTCCTCACACGACAAAATCACACATAAACACAAAATCACACAAAAGCTAAACAAACAAATATATAGACACACGCACATGTACATGGCATGCTAAAAATACTTTAATTTGTTACTTGACATTTTTGTTACAAATCACATGAGTTGGATACTACAACACGTTTTGCGAGTTTTAAGTCGCAATTTTGATTTTTGATTTGATTTGATTTGATTTGATTTGATTTGATTGGTTTGGTTTGATTTGATTTGATTTGATTTGATTTGATTTTTTGACCCACAACCACAACTGACTGTGATCTCGGGATTTTTTGATTTGATTTGAGATTTACCCACAACCACAACTACTGTGTCTAACATTGCCCGGTCTGCCCTGTCAAAGTGTAAACAGCCAAGGGGAATCTTTTAACGTACATAGAGTGTTGTTGTGATCTACAGGTGTGACCTCATTTTCATCGTCCGTCTCCGATGGGACTACTAGTAGTACTAGTGTCGATCCACTTACCTGGACCAGGTGTGTGTGTGTGTGTGTGTGTGGGGAGGTAGATTAAATTCGAAAAAAAACTCCAGAAAATTATTCAACCGTTGGCTGGGTTCGAATCCACTTACCCCTTTGGTTGCGAGGCCGACACCTTGACTTTGGACTACCGAGTCCCCCACCACACATACACAAAACCTCACAAAACCTAACCAAACATACACATAAACATACGCACAAGCACACATCGCATGCTAACAACAATGCAATGAACGAATTGTCATTGCTTACAAATCACATAAGTTGAATACTAAATTAATTATTGTGAGTTGGGTGTTTTTTTCAACCTCTTTCTTTGTGGGTTTTATGTCCCTGTGTTGATATAATTAATTTACTTCTTTTTTTCAATTTCAATCATTGTTTATATTATAATTTGACAAACCATTATTATTTCATTTTAGTTACGTCAATATTTATTAATTTACTTCGTATCTCTTTGATGAATGAGAAGAAAAAAAACCCACTGATAATAAACTGATTTTTTTTTAAGTTACCACGCAATGATGTAGAAATAAAACGTACATTAAAAAATAAAAAATAAAAATATAAAAATTCAAGAAAAAAAATTACCTTCATGTTGGTGGACGGATCTTCCTTTACCAGGCCAACACAAATGTAAATCAAAGTCACAAATCACGAACGTTTTGATGACATTCTAGACCACTTGCTTGTCTTTGTTTTAAATTGCCACAACTATGAGATTTGAACTTTTAGACCAGCTTGATGACACACCTGGATACAATACAATGAATTAATTTCACGATATAATGTCCGTCTCCTTTTACCAAAGTGTAGCAGTGGCAGGAAAAGCAAGAAATTTACCACCACGAGTTTTAGGTGCGACTGTCATCGATCTCAAGTCCATGGGGTCCAAATAGCCTACCTCTACAGACCGGTCTCGACCTCCATTACAGCTGTGAGTGAGTGAGTCAATGTG
>JAXRKP010000623.1:52500-132500 GCA_037039925.1 Doris montereyensis | reverse complement strand
GAGTACAATTACAATCTCGAAATACAGGAGTACAATTACAATCTCGAAAAAAGCAGGAGTACAATTACAATCTTGAAAAGCAGGAGTACAATTACAATCTTGAAAAGAGGAGTACAATTACAATCTCAAAAAACAGTAGTACAATTACAATCTTGAAAAACAGGAGTACAATTACAATCTTGAAAAACAGGAGTACAATTACAATCTCTAAATACAGGAGTACAATTACAATCTCGAAAAGCAGGACTACAATTACAATCTTGAAAAACAGGAGTACAATTACAATCTTGAAATACAGGAGTACAATTACAATCTTGAAAAACAGAGTACAATTACAATCTCGAAAAACAGGTGTACAATTACAATCTCGAAAAACAAGAGTACAATTACAATCTTGAAAAACAGGAGTACAATTACAATCTTGAAAAACAGGAGTACAATTACAATCTTGAAATACAGGAGTACAATTACAATCTTGAAAAACAGGAGTACAATTACAATCTTGAAAAACAGGAGTACAATTACTATCTTGAAAAAAAGCGTACACATACAAATCTACATTTTTAGCAGTAAGTTGGCAACACTGCGTACTGTATGTTTCCTTTCCCTTTAATCAATACGAGTTACTGCGTACTGAATAATGGGTAGGTCAGTGGTTCGATTCTCTCTGGTGTTCATCATGACTTTGGGTCCCCATGTTTGTATTTATTTTATCGATCTGATCTCCATTCCTATGGCACTCTAGCTTAGATTTGACTTCTGACTTGACTCCCATTAGTCACATGCTCAAAGGCAAAGGGGGGTAGATAAGGGGGGGGGACTGATGGTGGTGAAATTATTTATCATAATTGAGATTGTTTGATCTAGATCTTATCTTTCTTGACTAGTAATCATCAGCTATTTCAATACTTTACATTTACATCTCAAAATCGGATTTCTGAGAGTAAAAGTAAAACTCCTAGTGGTTTTTTCTAGAACCCAAAGTTTGAAACTTTTAAAATTGACCTTGTGTAATTTAAATTACAAAAATGAGTTTGCCCATTCGTAAAAACCAAACATGTAATATACCAACTGAAACAGCAGTAAATTATTTTTATTTCCATACATATCTACATATATATGGCTTTAACTATTAATTCCGCTGCTCTTAATAGACAAACAGGTCAAAATAAAATTGTCAGGTTACTTTTGGAACACGAGTATAATAATATCAAAATTAATTATGTCTACTTTCGACATGGTCTAAGTTCTACCTTGTTTCAATGAAATTATCCCTGTCCACCAAAAGCGGCGATCTCGGGGTGAATTAAAGAAAACAATAAGATGAAAGATGGGTGAAAAAAATGAAAGTTGAAAGAAAAGAAAAGGTCTCACGGTTTGTCTTACACATAAACAAAATTTGTAATCCTAGTGCCAGCAGTGTTGCTACACCAGGTTGCTACTGCTACAGTTAAATAGCCGGTCAGTGTTGAGCTCAGGGTAGTCCAGAGTGACCAGTAGATGTACAGAAGTGAAGGAAATGACATAAGATAATATATGAAAGCCCCATAGGAACAAAGACAAGACAAATACAAGGAATAGACAGAAAAAAATCCTGCCCACCATGGGGACCGAACCCGCGATCTCTGTGTCAGCACCCATCACCTCACCATGAAAAGAAAGCGTGCTACCAACCGAACTAACGACGTAGAGGTCGCGGGTTCGATCCCCATGGTGGCCAGGATTTTTTTCTGTCTATTCTTTGTATTTGTCTTGTCTTTGTTCCTAAGGGCTTTCATATATTATCTTATGTCAGTCATTGCCTTCACTTCCGACATGCCCCTTGCCTCACTGTTTGTCTTTATCTATAGTAGATGTACAGCAAGTTCCTTCAAAGCCATACAGCCCATAGAGCTGGAGAGCACATATCCCAGTTTCTATGGCGGGAAACAAAACAAGCGGTGGGAAACAAAGTCAGTCTCTGTCACAGTACCAAGTCACATGGGAAAGAAAACAAGCGGTGACAACAATCACTTCCTGGTCAGGATGCTAGTAGTAAGTCAGTCTCTGTCACAACCAAATCACATGGGGAAACAAAACAAGCGGTGACAACAATCACTTCCTGGTCAGGATGCTAGTAGTAAGTCAGTCTCTGTCACAGTACCAAGTCACATGGGAAACAAAACAAGCGGCGACAACAATCTGCTCTGGTCAGGATGCTAGTTAGTAGTGTTAAGTCTCTGTCGCAGTACCAAGTCACATGGGAAACAAAACAAGTGGTGACAACAATCACTTCCTGGTCAGGATGCTAGTTAGTAGTGTTAAGTCTCTGTCGCAGTACCAAGTCGCATGGAAACAAAACAAGTGGCGACAACAATCACTTCCTGGTCAGGATGCTAGTAGTAAGTAAGTCTCTGTCGCAGTACCAAGTCACATGGGAAAGAAAACAAGCGGTGACAACAATCACTTCCTGGTCAGGATGCTAGTAGTAAGTCAGTCTCTGTCACAGTACCAAGTCACATGGGAAACAAAACAAGTGGTGACAGCAATCACTTCCTGGTCAGGATGCTAGTTAGTAGTAGTAAGTCTCTGTCACAGTACCAAGTCACATGGGAAAGAAAACAAGTGGTGACAACAATCACTTCCTGGTCAGGATGCTAGTAGTAAGAGTCTCTGTCGCAGTACCAAGTCGCATGGGGAAAAAAACGAGTGTTAACCGTCTTTCCCAAGAAGGAACACAACGTCGGATCTACCTAGCGTTCGAACCAGGAACTTCATGCTTCCGTGTCCACCAGCCTACCCACTGCTGGGCCACCGATGCCACACAATCCACAGTAGTCTACATCTTTTCTAGGCTTACAGCACAATACGTGATGATGTGGTAGTTAGTCATTGCTTTTCACCCCCCCCCCCCACCCAAATCCAACTCTACTTTGGCAGAGTCTGAGAATAGACTTAGCTACTCGGACTGCTCATTTGTTGATGGGTCGACGGAATGGCCATGAAAAATATGCCTGGACCGCAACCCAACTAGAGTCTCCTGAGTGGCAGTCACATGCCTATCAACGGACCTATCAGCACCTCTGTTAAATCTACTGTACAACAATATCTATAAACATAAATATAACAGTGACCCTTGTAACGGTTGATATTTATCATAACTGGAAAAGATTTTGATTTGTTTCATTGAAATCGCCAACTTCCATCATAGTATTCATAGTCTCATATTATGCAGCGATCTCAGGGTGGTTTAAGAGGAAACAGCAAGATGGAAAGACAACAAGTGAAAGAGTGCAAGTGAAAGAAGTAAGATCTACCAGCATCACCCACCAACTGCCCATAAATGGAAAAGAGAAAGAAAAAGAAGAAAAGACACTAGTATAAATTACATACAACAATCTTTATTTCATGATGATGTGAATTCAATAATTGACCATAATAATAATAATAATAATAATAATAATAATAATAATAATAATAATAATAATAATAATAATAATAATAATAATAATAATAATACTAATATAATAATAATATATGTATACGAGTTGAAAGTGAAAATATATTAATTTGTACACATGACGGATGGGTGGGGGTGGGGCGCTCAGGTGCTAGGACCATGAGCAGTAAAACACCTGGCCATTTTGTTATGGTAAAAAATGTTAAACAAAATGGAAAACAAACAAAAATACACACAAAAAAAAAAGGCAAAGATGAAAAATGACAATAACACTATGTACACATACATGATAATAATATATAATTTATCTTTGAAATCTGAAACCATGGTAACCAGAATGATGACAACATGAGGTACCAATGCCATACATACAACCGTACAGAGACATCCTGCACCAAAATAGCATGGAGGGAGGTGAGGAGGAGAGCGAGAGGGGGGGGGGTTGTTTGGAGTAACTCACATTCCATGTTCACATAAGTGACAACATAAAGTAACCCCTTTTTCTATGTTTTGTGCTACACGCTCGTTTGCGTGCTTTAAAAAAAAAACCAAAGTTCTTTCTAAGGAAAGAAGGTGCAAACAGTTTTTTTTTAAATGTCTCAAGCACAACATTAAAATAAATACTTTTCTTGTCTAACTGTTCATTTTCATGCAGACAACGCAGCACACAATAAATTGTGATTTTGTTCTCACCAAACTTTGCAGAATACCAAAAAAGTACACCCAAAGACCAAAAAAAATTAAGAGGGAACATTGTTTACAAGATATCTTTTTAACAAACCTCATTTATTTTAAAAAAAGAATAGATCTACCATTGACAGATAGCAAAAACACATTTTGAAAAATGATTGAAAAACAAAAATGAAAAATTTGTACTTTGATGAAATTAGCAACAATCTTTTTTGTTACCTAATTCTTGATTTTAATTTGTCAAAGATTTTATCTCATTCGCAATCTGAACCTCACTGGGTTTGACCATAAACGAAGAAAAAAAGGAAAAACAAAAGGAAAAAAGAAAAGCAAAACAGAAGAAAACGAAATTGCCACTTTTGTTACATAGTACTGCAACACCAATAACTTTCGATTCATTTTCCTCATTCTAAACACTGTGGTGAAAACAACTAACAAGCAACTAGCAATAACAGACACAAATTTTCACAATGACTGTATACTGTATGAGATTGAGGCATGGGTGAGGAGGACTTAAATAATAGAGACTGGAAAGTGTTTTGTATAAAGTAAGCGTAAATAATATACGGTTGAGAGAGAGAGAGAGAGAGAGAGAGAGAGAGAGAGAGAGAGAGAGAGAGAGAGAGAGAGAGAGAGAGAGAGAGAGAGAGAGAGAGAGAGAGAGAGAGAGAGAGAGAGAGAGAGAGAGAGAGAGAGAGAGAGAGAGAGAGAGAGAGAGAGAGAGAGAGAGAGAGAGAGACACGCACAGAGAAAGAGAGAGAAAAGAGAGAGAGAGAGAGAAAAGGAAGAGACACACACACACCTACACAGGCCAGCCATATCTCCTCAACAGATCAATATATTATGTATATAAAAAAACAAAACAAAACAAAAATTGGAAAAAAAAAACAAAGGTTACAGCTACAAGACCCTCTCTGTAACAAACGAGAGCCGATTAAGTTCATCAACAATGGCCAAAAAAACATGGCAGCCCAATAAGTAGAACATAGTACATACAAATCAATTGTCATTTCTTTTTACACTATAATACAGAGAGAAAAAACAACTCGGGTCCCAGAAATTCCACAGGCTTGAACAAACCAACCCGCCACACCCCCACTCTTCACTAAAACCAAGTCCGACCCCAAAAGCCCTCATGAAAATGAGTGTATGGGTTTTGTATGTTTATCCATTAATAGAAATGACCCCGTCCACCATACGCAATGATCTCAGGGTGACTCAAAAGAGGGAAGGGAGCAGCAACGAGATAGATAAAGTACAGGTGAAAGAAAGAAGTACGACCTACCAGTAGCTCTCGCCCACCGGCCACAAGAATGAGCACGGAAAACATGATCATCATCATCAACAACAACAACAAGATATATGAACGTCACTTTACTTTATCACCGCGGACAGAGCACACGGACTCCAGAGCTGCCAACCCCATGAACAGAAAAACTGAGAGCTTTTGCTTGCCAAAAAGAGGAGGGGAATGTGGACAGGAGAAACAAACAAAAAAAAAAGCATACAATCTCGGAAAAGAAAAAAACAGAAAAAAAGTGTACAAACAATCTTGAAAAAAAGCGTACAAATCCACTTTTTGAGTTTAGCAGTAGGTTGGCGGCACTGATGACTGACTGACTGACTGACTGACTGACTGGTGAGTGATAACAACAGAGAGATAAAGGAAATAACAGGAATCATCTGTTTCATCAAGCTATCAAGAGTTAGTGTCATCAATTTGCAACACTAATAAAAAAAAAAATCAAACAAAGAATTCAAATGCATGAAAATACATTGCATCAAAAGTATAAAACACTTCCTTCTTCTTCTTTTTTTTTTTGTTGCTCATCATATTATTATATTACACAAGATTCAAGGGAGCCAAGAACTGTTTGATATCAGGCAGGTCCCGTTCTCTCTATACACAGTGCAGTCTGCAAACCCAAAAAACATGGCTGGGGGTTTGCATGACTCTATACATAAGACATAATAATTGAACAATAAATGACAGGTACAAGGCAGAAGAAAGAAAGAAAAAAATGAACAAAAAAAAACAAAAAAATCAACAACAAAAAAACAAGCCAAAAAATTTATTTTTTTAAAACTAAAAAAACTTCAACAAGTCAAGTCACAGTTAATTGTTTGAGGATAGTGGAGAAGATCGGCCGGAGCTAGGCGCCACCCAGTCCACAGAATACTTCATGTAAACGCGGTGCGGGGTGAGGTCGAGCCGCTCCATCTCCGTGGACGTGGTGCGGTTGGGCCGGCTCTCCGGGGCCTGGCCCATCATCCACCGGCGGCACTCTTCTGTCTGGGAGGAGGAGACGTTGTCGTCGAGCCAGGCGCTGGTCCACTGGCTCATCATCTTGTACTTCCTTTGGGTGACTGGCTTATGGCTCTGGGGAGGGGGGGATCAGGACACAAGATTGACTGAAATTTACTTCCTCCATCATGCATGATGATCTCATGGTGAATTAAGGAGGGAAACAGGAAGATAAAAGAAAGACGTGAGTGAGAGGAAAGAGTTAGAGGAAAGAGTTAGAGCAAAGAGGTAGAACCTAGCAGTGGAACCCACCCACACACCCACGTGGGAAATCGGACGCTGCCAGGAGATTAGACCGCCAGGGAGGCAGATACAAAGTGTTGAAAGTTCACGCCCTAACTAGTCGTTTGCGTCCCACCACTAAAAAAAATCACCTTACTCCCACTCACACCTTACTCCCACTCACACCTTACTCCCACTCACACTTGCTCCCACTCACACCTTGCTCCCATTCACACCTTACTCCCACTCACACCTTACTCCCATTCACCTCCCCCACTCACGCCTTACTCCCATTCACACCTCTCCACTCACACCTTGCTCCCACTCACACCTCACACCTTACTCCCATTCACTTACTCCCATTCACACCTTACTCCCACTCCACCTTGCTCCCACTCACACCTTACTCCCACTCCCATCCCATTCACCTCCCACTCACACCTTACTCCCATTCACACCTTACTCCCACTCACACCTTACTCCCATTCACCTCCCACTCCGCCTTACCCCACTCACACCTTACTCCCACTCACACCTTACTCCCATTCACCTCCCACTCCACCCTTACTCCCCATTCACCCTCTCCCACTCACACCTTACTCCCACTCACACCTTACTCCCATTCACCTCCCCATTCACACCTTACTCCCCACTCACACCTTGCTCCCACCACACCTTACTCCCCATTCACGCCTTATTCACACCTTACTCCCACTCACACCTTACTCCCACTCACCTTACCCCACTCACACCTTACTCCCACTCACACTCTCCCTACGCCTTTACTCCCATTCACCTTACCCCACTCACGCCTTACTCCCACTCACCTTACTCCCACCCACGCCTTACTCCCACTCACACCTTACTCCCACTCACACCTTACTCCCATTCACCTCCCACTCACCTTACTCCCATTCACACCTTGCTCCCATTCACACCTTCACTCCCTTCACACCTCCCACTCACACCTTGCTCCCACCCGCCTTACTCCCATTCACACCTTGCTCCCATTCACACCTTACTCCCACTCACACCTTACTCCCACTCACACCTTACTCCCATTCACACCTTATTCCCATTCACACCTTACTCCCATTCACACCTTACTCCCACTCACACCTTGCTCCCATTCACACCTTACTCCCATTCACACCTTGCTCCCATTCACACCTTTACCCCATTCACACCTTACTCCCATTCACCTCCCATTCACACCTTACTCCCATTCACCTCCCATTCACACCTTACTCCCATTCACACTCCCATTCACACCTTACTCCCATTCACACACCTTACTCCCACCCACACCTTACTCCCATTCACACCTTACTCCCACTCACACCTTACTCCCATTCACACCTTACTCACGCCCACTTTCACACCTTACTCCCACCCACACCTTACTCCCATTCACACCTTACTCCCATTCACACCTTACTCCCATTCACACCTTACTCCCATTCACCTCCCCACTCACACCTTACTCCCATTCACACCTTACTCCCATTCACACCTTACTCCCATTCACACCTTGCTCCCACTCACACCTTACTCCCACTCACACCTTACTCCCATTCACACCTTACTCCCACTCACACCTTACTCCCATTCACCCCCACTCACACCTTACTCCCATTCACACCTTACTCCCACTCACACCTTACTCCCATTCACACCTTACTCCCACCCACACCTTACTCCCACCCACACCTTACTCCCACTCACACCTTACTCCCATTCACACCTTACTCCCATTCACACCTTACTCCCACTCACTCCCCACTCACACCTTACTCCCACTCACACCTTGCTCCCACTCACACCTTGCTCCAGGAGTCATAGTGCTCAGGACTTTAAATTTTCTAGGAGGATCTAGGGGTTTTCTAAGAGATATTCTAAACATTCTAGGAGATTTTCTCGACGGTAATCGTAAAGTTTAGTTAGTATGAAGCGCGTAGTTTTATCATAAAAGTTAATGACAAGTTATATGTGTTACTAGTTAATCAAAAGGGTGTTTGTGACAGTACATGTATTTTTACGGAGCCAGCACGAAGGAAATTACACTACAGTATGGATCAACCAGAGAAAACAATCACCCAACATGGCTCAAGCGACAAGACACAGATTTGAACCAGTGACAATGAGTACATCTATCTCCATCCATGGGGGGGCTAACTAAAGTTTGCAGTAGGTTTCTGTCTGTCTCTCTCTTTTGGTAGGGTTTTTAATTATACCTAGACTGCCCTGTAAAAAGTCATGGGATCTTTTAACGTACACAGAATGTTGTGGTCTCCGCACGGACCTCCTTATCGTCCCTCTCCAATTGGACCAGGTATCAATCCACATATACCTGGACCAGGAGAGAGGGTGGGTTTTACTAAAAAAATTTGTTAAAAACAAATCTAGAAAACTTTTCAACCGTCGACAGGGCCTCGAATAAACAACTTTTTGGTTGAGAGGCCGACGACACCCCACAACGACACCCGACAACGATACCCCACCATTTGGTTGAGAGGCAGGCAGATGACACCCCCACGACGACAGACCAAAAAAAAAGACAGTTAAGCCGAAGTTTACCCTTAATGGGAAAAAAAAAACTGATCAACAACGCACATCGTTCAACGTTTAAAACATGGCCGGCATGACTTTTTTTCTTCTTTTTTTTTTTTTTTAAACTTACAGCCCGAGTTCTGGCCAGGCGCCTGGGTCGGAACATGACCTGGCCGGTGTTAACGACAAACATGTGATGGTAGGAGTTGTGCTGGAACTTGATGCTGGTGTTGTCCATGTTGTGCACACGGCGGGCAGAGCCTGGTGACCAAGTGAGAGGAAATGGCAGACATTTCAACAAACAATTTTCAGTATACATGGGACGGGGAAGAGTCACGAATGGGATGGGAAGAGAGGGTAACAAAAAAAAAGGGGAAATAAATGGCGATAAATGGCAGACAGGAACGGACCTCCAAATGATCTCACGAATGGGATGGGGAAGAGAGGGTAACAAAAAAAAAAAGGAAATAAATGGCAGACAGGAACAGATCTCCAAATGATCTCACAAATGGGATGGGGAAGAGGGGTAACAAAAAAAAAGGAAATAAATGGCAGACAGGAACAGATCTCCAAATGATCTCACGAATGGGATGGGGAAGAAGAGGGTAACAAAAAAAGGGAAATAAATGGCAGACAGGAACGGATCTCCAAATGATCTCACGAATGGGATGGGGGAAGAAGAGGGTAACAAAAAAAAGGAAATAAATGGCAGACAGGAACGGATCTCCAAATGATCTCACTAATGGGTGGGGAAGAGAGGGTCTCAGGAACAGATCTCCAAATGATCTCACTAATGGGTGGGGAAGAAGAGGGTAAAAAAAAAAAAGGAGATAAAGGGCAGACAGAAACGGATCTCCAAATGATCTCACAAATGGGATGGGGAAGAGAGGGAAACAAAAAAACGGAAATAAATGGCACTGGCAGACAGGAACAGATCTCTAAATGATCTCACTAATGGGATGGGAAGAGAGGGTAACAAAAAAAGGTAAATAAAGGGCAGACAGGAACGGATCTCCAAATGATCTCACAAATGGGATGGGAAGAGAGGGTAACAAAAAAAGGGAATAAATGGCAGACAGGAACGGATCTCCAAATGATCTCACAAATGGGATAGGGAAGAAGAGGGTAACAAAAAAAGGGAATAAATGGCAGACAGGAACGGATCTCCAAATGATCTCACAAATGCGGTAGGGAAGAAAGTGTGGTGAAGATGGTGGTAGGGAGGGAGTGGTAACAATTAAAAGATAAAGCCAACAGAGGACTTCTTAGCTCAAAGTTGGTGCCTGACTAGAAAGCAGATGCTACAATGGTGGCAAAGAATCTGAATTTTTAAAATTCTCTTTTTTTTTATATGGTATAATATTGTATGTTAAGATGTTCCCAAAGGCAAAATAAAATCTTAACTTATTTGCTGTGTGTGTGTGTGTGTGTGTGTGTGTGTGTGTATGTTTGTGTGTGTGTGTGTGTGTGTGTGTGTGTGTGTGTGTGTGTGTGTGTGTGTGTGTGTGTGCCCCCTGTGTGACCTTATTCATTACGCACACTCACCTTCAGGGGACGCCCCAATTTTCTTCCTTTTACTTGATGTTTCGGGCACTTTCTCGTCGTCTTCGTCATCGCCCAGACCACCATCGCTGTCCATCCCGCCTTTATCGTCGTCCTCGTCTTCCTCGTCTCCTCCCATGGGTGTGCGGCCAGCTCTGTTATCCACATTTTCTTCGCCATTTTCTTCTGGTTGAGATTTGAAAAGAGGTCAAATTAGACATTTTCTAAACATAGCTGACAGCAAATGGCAAACACCTACCAATGGAATAGATAGAATATATTGTCGTACAAGTAGGTGGTGGGAGGAGGGGGAGGGGAGGAGGGGGGTGCTTTGTGTCTAAACTAAGACAATTGAACAAGGAACTTATCAAATTGGTTCATTATAATTATTTGTTTTGTACTGCGGAAAAGAAAATCATCCTATTTTGGGCATTTGAAGAGACATATATATCTAGACAACAACAACAAAACAACAATAGAAGGAAGGGTGCCAAGTGAACAAGTATTAGACAGAGAAAACCGGCTTGAAATCGTCTCAAACAAGTGTGAAGGAAGTTTATGTTTCGTGTGAAGTTCCGAGAGAATATATTGTCGATGAAAATGCCAAACCGCGTTAAGTCCAAGAAAGTTGGACAACTTTTCTTTTGTAACCAAAAGCACGGGTATCCTTCTCTCGACCCTTTAAATCACACACTGTGCCAAATATAGCATTGGAAAGTCCCAAATACGTCATAAAACCAAAGCGTGTAACTCTGAAACTGAGAGCCAATCCGTGTAGGTCGACCACGTGCTTTTCCTTCGTTCAGTGCGTCAAGATCAGTATTTTAATTTCTTCATATTTGCTGTCCCACACGGCAAATTTATTTTGAAATAATGTTAGAAGACAATTCAAATTGAAAATAAGATAACGTTAGAAGACATTTCAAATTGAAAAGAAGATAATGTTACACCATCACATTTTGAAATCATTTCTTTCTGATACCAAACAAGTGAAATATATTTCTCTTTTCAATGAGACTGTACCGACAACATACGCGGATTGGCCTTGTATGCGGGGACAGCCGTTGTCACCAGGACAGGTTACACTCTATCTACCATTTCCACTGACTGACACACTCACACACTGACACACTCACACTCTTTGTACCTCAGGCCGAGTCTTTGTTTGCACTGCATTGACATCGTGTTATCAAAGCAGACTTTACAACATTAATATTGTCTGGTTCATTAATAATACAGTCTATTCGTTATTAAAGGGAACTAATATTGAATAATGAATCCTCATTACGATCGTTGTAGGCCTACTGATCTTTTCACTATTTTCAGGCGCAGCTCATCAAAATGAGATTGATCTGAAGCGTTAGTTTTGTGTTATTTTCTGTCAATGTTTTTACTTGCATTTTTCTCGAAACATAGTTTTTCCACACTAAAATTCTACCTCCTCCGCTGTTTACAGAACGATTTGTATCATATTTGGCACACAGGTGCCTCTTGTCAATGTTAATAGAATGACATCGGGTTTTTTTATATATTGTAAACTTTTTGAGAAATTATTTTTTTCAGTAATAAAAACGCCGTTTTTGTACATTCGGGATAGTTAGTATTTTCAAAAATTCATTTTTTTTAAATATCCAAAATATCGAGAGAAAAACTGCGTCACTCTTTAGATATTGAATGGAAAAGACGATCGGCACACGTTTTGAGTGATTTTATTCATAACTAATGGAGGGGATAGATTTAGAAAATTGAGTCAAAATCCAAGATGGCGGCGTTTCTATGGTAACTAAGGACGCTACAAACTTTTCAATGATATAGGATGACTGTATTTTGAGTTACTCATGTACATACTAAAAGCAAAAGCCTAACCTCAAAAGCAAAAAAAATCTCTCTCCCTTCCTCCCTCCCTCTCTCTCTCTCTCTCTCTGTCTGTCTATCCATCTACCTATCCATCTATGTATTTACCTATCTGTAACAGTTACTAACACCTTTTTTCTCCCTGTTTCTCTCACACTTTGTCTGTCTCTCTCTTCTCTTCATTTCTCCGCCGGACATTTAGTCTTTCAAGTTCAAGAATAATTAGAGCATTATATTAACTAAGCTGAAGGTTTACATTGGTTCTGTTTGAGATAAAGTAGATAAAGCCGTTTAAGTCTAAGCGTGCTTTCAAAACCTAATCAGGATATTAGCATCGGCCAGTGTGTAACTCCTGCAAACGATCACAAAGCATGATCCCAAAGGATTTGAAAGTTGCACCCAAGGATTTGAAAGTTGCAAACCGTGACATGATCCCCAAGGATTTGATCCACAAGGATTTGCAAGCCTGTACATGATCCCAAGGATTTGAAAATTGCAAAGCATCTAGCCAAACCGTGCATGTCACTTTCATGAACTGAAAAGATAGTCCGTGTATGTCGGTCTGAACATGTTTCACAAACTTTATGGATTAAAATGCATGACGATCTTGTAAGATTTGTAATAATCGTTCAGTGATATGTGATATGTTAATGGTTGGGGCAAAACACACAATATTATACATTTCTTCGATTCTTCTGTAAAATTTTGATTCAACGACATACACGGTTTGGCATTTTCACCGACGATATATAAGGTGAGCCCCAAAATCTACAACAATACCATTTGAGAAAGTAACACTTGATTGAGTGTCAAGCATTGACGTATTGGCTGTACGTCCAATAAGGGGATAAATAACACAGTAGCCGATATATATATATATATATCAGTTTTATGTCCGGAAAGAGTTAAAAGAAAACCAAAAAGAAAACAAAAGAATAAAACAAAACAAAACCAAAAACGATAAAGTCAGTTATGAACGTCAGAAAACAAGGTTAGAGAGTCAATATCTTGAACCAGCATGGCGTCCTGGTGTACATCCAATCCCTGTCCAGTTTTACCTGTGATTCCATTCTGCTCGAACATCATGTTCTGGTCTTTGTCCCCATCGGACGTCTCCACCGTGCCTCCGGCGCCTCCCGTAGACTCGGCGTTTTCTGTGTCAAAACAGATCACATACAAACCACAGGTTTGGACATTGCTTTCAACTGTTACCACAATGTAAGGAGTCACAATATACCCTATATATCCACCATCATATGCAGTGATCTCAGGGTGAATGGACCCCCCCCTTAATTATAAATAAAGAAACAACAACAAAAATATGGAAAAAATGTATTTTAATAACAATGGGTGCAAACAGGGATGGAATTATCTCCCTTTGCTTAGGCATCCAGCCCAGCAGGCTAGCCAGCGACTTCGGCAGGATTGGGTTAAGCAAAATAAGAAGGCTCAAGATTGGACGACTATTGCAGACCACCCCGAAAGGTTTACTTTCACTTTGACATCCAGATCTAGATGTGGCATGAAATCATCAGCATCATCAAGTTCAATACCTTCGGCATTTCCCCCTCTTCATCAAACAGGAGAATCAATATGAATAATATCATGTGATTCTTTTCAACCTGCTGTATCAGTGTAAACTACAAAAGAAATTTAACCTGGTTTGGTTTTTTTTTAATAAAACAACCCAACAAAAACACCAAAAGTGTAACGAAATACTAAGAGAAAACCGGCCTTCGGTTTTTTTTTATGACATATATCCAAGATGTAAGGGACATCACTAAAAATTTAATTAAAACGACACAAGACAATTTCGTACAAACCTTCATCTTTGGTCTCCCCCGTGGCAGATTTGTCAGGGCTGGGGGCTTTATCAAGTTTGGTGTCTGAAAGAAGAGGACACTGCGGTTGTCATTTCATTTTCCCAAATCTAGGCATTGTGTCACTGTTTGCTAAGCCCCCCACCCCTCTCCTCTCAGCTGTAACCACAAAGCACCTCTCCTCTCAGCTGTAACCCCAAAGCACCTCTCCTCTCAGCTGTAACCCCAAAGCACCTCTCCTCTCAGCACCTCTCCTCTCAGCTGTAACCCCAAAGCAATCTCCTACAACCGTCCTGTGCGCACAAACACACTACACACGATTACTTTTACTGACCCTTCCATTGGTATTAGCGTGTTATCTTTTCAGTCAAATGATATGGAGCACGACTTCACTACGAATTAGTTTTATGTAAAAGGGATAAATCTGCAATCCATTAAACACACAAACAAACAAACAAACAAAACAAACAAAACTGAAGGCCATATCATGGGCGGAGATGAACAGTTCGAAATTATACCCCGTGCACCGCATCACATCCACCATATGCAGTGATCACATGGTGAATTCAGGGGAAAGAGCATAATGAAAGACGTCTAAAAGAGTGCAAAGAAAGGAGGAGAATTTATCGGTAACCCCCCTCCGCCCCCAAACCAATCTATCTAAAATCTAAATCTCTACCGTTAGTTTGAATCCTGGCAACAAAGCTAGGTCCGAAGTTGTGTCACTTGGGAAAGACATTTGACATGCATGTTTTTCGCTCGACCCAAGTGCAAATGGGCACAAACATCAGCTTAGTAGCACAAACCTGCGTCAGGCTAGCGGCCTGTCCAAGAGGTGATTGTTATCATCTGTTCCACTTCGTGCTATAGAAACCGGGATACGCTCCGGCTCTGTGGGCCGTAATGGCCTTGAAAGAACGTTACTTCTTTTCTTGATTTTAAAAAGTAAATACGTAATGGCCCTGAAAGAACGTTATTACTTTTTCTTGATTTTAAAAGTAAATACGTAATGGCCCTGAAAGAACGTTACTACTTTTTCTTGATTTTAAAAGTAAATAAGTAATGGCCCTGAAAGAACGTTATTACTTTTTCTTGATTTTAAAAGTAAATATGTAATGGCCCTGAAAGAACGTTGCTACTTTTTCTTGATTTTAAAAGTAAATACGTAATGGCCCTGAAAGAACGTTACTACTTTTTCTTGATTTTAAAAGTAAATACAGATTCAAAACCCAAAACAAAACCCATAACATACTTAATACGTTTTTAACGTACTGGTTAGCAACTATGAATATCTGTTGCAATAAATACAGACTCAAAACCCAAAACAAAACTCATAACATACTTAATACGTTTTTAACGTACTGGTTAGCAACTATGAATATCTGTTGCAAAAAAGCCTAGCCTGATATTGATCAGATCCAAAAGTTGCTTTCCAATTTCCTCCGATAGTCTTCTTTTGTGCACGTTTCAGGTGAGTGCATTTTTCACATTTTTTGTTTCACTGCCTCGCCCAGGAAATTATTTGTGTCATAATATAAATCCTACCATATAAAATAAAATATTAGGAATCATCAGTTTTAACATCGGGAATCATGGTTACCCATACGCCAAAAAATAACATGGGAACTGATACAGAAAGAAAGAAAGAAAGAAAGAAAGAAAGATGAAAGAAAGAAAGAAAGATGAAAGAAAGAAAGAAAGAAAGAAAGATGAAAGAAAGAAAGAAAGAAAGAAAGAAAGAAAGAAAGAAAGAAAGAAAGAAAGAAAAAAGAAAGAAAAAAGAAAGAAAGAAAGAAAAAAAAAAAAGAAAGAAAGAAAGAAGGAAAAAATCATGGTTAGCATTTGTACAGACAATAACAACTCACTTTTTGAACTGTTTTCTGGCCTGTCTTCATCTTCTTCATCCATTTCCTCTTTTATTTCCTCTTCCTCCTCCTCCTCCTCCTCTTCTTTTCTCTCCATCTCCTGGTGTTTCTGGAAGCCTAGCCATTGGGAGTTGTTGGCCTTGTTTCTTTTAACCAAAAATATGAAAAACACGAATGTGAACAGCAATGTGGCAACAAATGGCCTGGGAAGACAAAAACCAAACTTATGATTTTGAGTTTCAGTACCAAAAACAATGGCACTGGTTCAAAGCGCCACTACCGCAACGTTGCACTCTTAGCGAAAGGTGTTTCACTCTACTTTCCTCACTTGACTCAGGTGTCAATGAGCTATAGGTAGATATAGATCTTGTCAGAGTGTTAGTATGAAAAGCCTAACAGGCTTGTGTACTGTATGCTCCCCCGGGAGTGAGAAAGACTTTGATTGAAATGGCCTGTTGGGGGATAAATGATGCACAGTCACTTGTGCGGGTATAGACTATAAATCCATCTTTATTGACAAAATCATTCTTTCTTTTTCGTTAAAGTTGAAGGCCAAAAAAAACAAATAAAAACAAAATTCAAAGAAAAACGACAAGGCAAGGTTGGCCATTCTCCATAAAATACTTGACATTGAAACAAAAACAGAATGTCCCAAAAGTTGGAATTCAAAATCAACTAACAAACAAATTCTCGCCTACACACAAAGAATTCTTTTCATTTAAAAACCACTTGATCAATTTCTTGCAGACTGGTGTGTAATGTCAGGTTATGACGACTTTGTGCAATCACATCCAATCTAGTCACACGTTTTTAATCTTACATCAGATCGGTGCAGTGATAAGCCAGAAATTTTCAATGCCTCGTCATGGAAGTGAAGGAGCTAGAGACAGCATCCTTTCATCTCTCCTCTATGACATGATGACATGCTTACTTTTCTATGGGGGGGATTATAGAACATGGTAACATGTCATGTGATGAAAGATTGACATTTCTTCCACTCCCCTCTCTAAAATACAGAAGAAAACGGGGATCTTATTCAAATGTATAAAATCGTTCATGAAATAGATACTATTGATTGCAAATGATTCTTCAACTTTTCTCACGTAAATTTTACTTGGCGAGATAGATTCAAATATATATTAAAGGAAGTTCTACTTGTGTTAGACAACAAAAAAAATTATCATAACATGAAAACAGTCAAAACATGGTAGTACAGCTCAAAACAAAACGTTAAAAAAATATTAATTCTTTTTAAAAATGCCATTGATATGGAGCTTTATGATTTGAAAATATTTGTATGATGAACGAATTTGTATTATCCTAGTATGGCATGCTCAATCCTTTTTAAAACTCCATGATTGTATTAAGATTTATGGGGCATTTAAAGGTCAAATGACCTATCTCGCCTCTGACACGATATAATATGATGATATATATAATGATAGTGTTTCTCTCTCTTTCTCACAACTCACCTGACCAAGTAGATGGGTTTGCTGTTTCCGACACGGTGAAGCAATTCCTCGTTGCGTTTGGCATTGGCATAGTCTGTGAGGTAGGCCGATCTCGCTGCATAATCCTTGACGCTGTCATTGGATTCCATGGGCGGGTCCAGCATGTCGATTTCCATGACGCCTGTACGGCTTTGCTGATGGCACAGGAAAAGAGAAAGAGAGAGAGAAATTTTATACAGAAATACTGTAAACAGAAATCAAACAATTACATTAACTTTGGAAATTTCCTGAAAACTTTCTTCATTTCAATTACATGAAGTAATAATTATGAAAGCACTTCTTTAATGGGGGGTTTTTTATTGTGTTTTTTTTTTTTTAATTCCAGTTCTTGGAGATACATGCAGCACCCAAAAATATTGGTTATTTTTTGTTTGTCTGCTTAATTGAAATTCCACCATTGTGGTGATCTCAGGATGAATTAGGAGGAAACAGCAAGATGAAAGATAAGTGAAAGAAAGAAAGGAAGGAAATAGGACCTACCAGCAGCGCCTGCCAACGTTACATTGGAAACTTTAAGAATAAATCTTCATGAAAATATAAAGAACAAAAGTATAAAGAAGGAGTTATAGTCCATATCTACACACACACCCCCCCCCCCCCCCTCCCCAACACATGAGCGGGCTCACTGATTTGACGTCATTTACCCCCTGCAGGCCATTTCATTTCAAGCCGACAACTTCGTGAGAAACACAAAAGTACAGTTGACTGTTAAGCCATTCATACTAACACTCTTCTTAACAATTTCCTTCTCTGCCTATCATATAGCTGGGTTCAAATTAGCATCCGAGTCAAGCAAGAATGGGGGCAGGGGGTACCTTTCCTAAGATTACAATATTTATTGTAAAAACAAACAAACAAACAAAATCCAGAAACAAAATAACACCAAAAAAAAACATGTGCAAGACATTTCCTCGTGTCAAAAGTACACAAGACAAAAAGAAAAACAAGCCATAAAAAAAAAAAAACAACTATTAAATCTGTCAACTCCCAGGCCAAAGAGCTTACGATGATAAACTTGAAGGGACTCTCTTCCCCCTAGAATTGTTTCCGACTGCCGCAAATACGTCTGCTCCAGCGTGGCTCTCTGGTGACGGGTGGCCCAGCGACCCCCGGCACCTCCCTTGCCCCGCTGCTCCTCATAGAGTTTGGTCAGCTGGGACGGCAGATCATCTAGCACTAAGTGCTGGACCTGAAAATAAACAACGGGAAACAGTGTGTGATGATTTGATTTGATTTGTTTTTTAACCCACATCCACGACTAAAGTGATCTCAGGGAGTTGGGGTAGGATTTTCAAATTTTGCCCAAACTGCCCTGTAAACAGCCAAGGGATCTTAAAACGTGCACTGTGTGACCTACACACGGGGACCTCCTTTTGTCATCCGTTTCCGGTGGGACTAGGTGTCAATCCACCTGCCTGGACCAGGGGGAAGGGTTTTACTCAGTAGTAAAACTTGAGAAATTTTTTCAACCGACGGGGCACGAACTACCGACCGTAACCATTTGGTCGAGAGATCGACACCTTACCTCAGGACCACCGAGTCCCCTGTGTAATAATAACGATCATTTAGGGAACTTGAACCCATACGTATATCCAAGTTCATTTATGGTCTCTGAAACACTTGAGCGGCTCAGGCGGAACCAGACCACCAACAGTGGAAAGGATAGTACTGGTTTGTCGCCAGCTTTACTTCCCAGCTATAGCTGATATCCATTCACTTCTAGACAAGAGTGAAAAAGAGAGCATTGAGCGCCTTCCCATCCCAAAAAGACAATGTCTTGAGTAGCAAAAACTTATATATGTCAAACTTGCGACACAGGCAAGCTGAAAAATCAAGCTGTCTACCAAAATGACACTAACGTTGTAAATACTGCGTTAAAGGACTTCATTTCATTTTGCTTGTTTCATTGAAATTTACCCCCATCCACCATTGCGATGATCTCAAGGTGAATTAAGAAGAAACGGGAAGATGAAAGATAAGTGAAAGAAGGAAAGGAAAGAAATAGGACCTACCAGCAGCATCCGCCAACCGCCTGTGTGTTAAAGGACAACTGCAATAGCAGATGTATAAGAAAGTCAAGTGAACGTATTTGAAGAAATTATTTCATTGAAATTTACCCCTGCCACCATGTGCGGTGATCTCAAAGAACGAACAAGATGAAAGAGAAGTGAAAGTGTTAAGGAGGAAAGAAATAGTACCCACTATTTGAAGAAAAAAACAAACCAAACTAAATCTGTATGAAATAAATATCCGTTAGACTTGTCGTTACAATTGTTGGGTTAAGAAATAAAAGGTAAAAAAAAAGAAAGAAAGCAAAAGAAGAAAATGTTCATAATAAACTATAACGTAATTAATTTGATATATAGCCCCTCGTGTCCATAAAATATGCTCAATGTCGCTTTACAGTTCAATTCAATGGTACGCACAGCTAAATTATATACAACAAGCCTATTACACCCCAGGTGGGACCAAGTACGATTATTAGATCGGGTTTGTTTTCAATTCTAAGGTTATGCAGGTAGGTATGATGGTACTATTCCAACTTTTTAATTACCCTGTATAACCTGTTCAAAATGGCGGTCTAGCTGGATGAAACAGAGACTCACAAAGACGGGGGAAACAATGAAGCTTACATTAATTAAACCTCATGTTTGGCAGAACATTCTTTCCAACAAAAACAACCTGGGGATGATTTAAAGCTTACATATGCAAATTATGGTTACTCTTAGTGGCCTATCATCAGAGCCTTTGGCGAACAAAGATCGACCGACTCATAATTGTATATATATATATATATAGATGATATATAAAATTGATCAGCTTGTTACAATATATATATATATATATGAACATCAAAACTCTTGTTAAATAATGATATGCAAATTGATCAGCTTGTTACAATAGCACAGTATGAACATCAAAACTCTTGTTAAACAATTACAAGTACAATTACAATTTTTTTAAGTCATACGCTCCTTAAAGGAAAAAACAACGTTCAGTCTCGAGCCTTTTTTCTTTTTTTTTTTTTTTTTAAAAGGTCCACTTTTGACCAACAAACATGGGACCCACCTGCCGCACCAAGTTCTGCACAACCTTATCCATGGTGAAGAGCTGGTAGGCTTCGATGCCGAACATCTCCCGCATGGTGTCCTCGTACTGGCTGGCCTCCAGGTTGCCGTCCAGCACGGCCATCACCATGTCCAGGAAGTAGGAGTAGTAGTCCTCCACGTCAACCTCCACTAGTTTGTTGTGGAAAAGTGAGAGTACACTGGTTACACACACACGCGCGCATGGAAGGGAATCGCCTAGCGGTCATGTCACGTGGTCAAATAACCTGTACGTACACAGACGTGCCAACCCCTACACTTAGACGCGCTTACAGTTAAAAACAATGCTTGACGCGTTTGGATTTACTTTGCTTCAACGTTTTCGCACAAAAACATTTTCCACGTCACGCGTGAAAGAAAGAAATTCATTCAAAGAAACGCTTAAAGGACTGTACTAAATGAAAGTGTATTGGAAACAAAAACTTTCTATTAGGGCATAATTGTTGTTGGGGTGGGGGGGGATTCCTAAGAATGGTAGGCGTGCGTAAAGCAATGGCAAACTACCACATTATACCATAGGGCATAGACAAATCAGGACTCTACGCTCAACCCTTGGTATAGGACTTACTGTACTCTGAATGGTGGAGTTTTTTAAAATGTTTTTCTTATAGGACTATGCAAAGGAAACATTATCATCACACAAACGAAACCAAAATCTGCATGAGATGTAGGTTAATCAAAACCTCACATAGCCAATTTTTTTAGTATTAGCCAAAACATTTCTACACATTCTTTAGTTCTATCCCTTGTATGGGTTGGCACCTCTGTCTATATCGATATTCCAAAGCTTACAAGACACATCATGCAACAGCTTGCTTACAAAATATATGCCCCCTTTAGAAAGCTATCAAAACATGCTACTTTTCACTGTATTTTAGTGAAGCTGCATTGGACCGTTGTTCTTTTTAAGATTCAAATTTTTGCTTCATTTAAAATCATATGTAACGTTGCAGTTTTATAGAGAAATTCATGTACGCCTGATTTTTTAATTTTCTGTCTTTGACCTAGTGGGATGTTGTTAGACACTTTGAGATGTGATTGATATGGAAAGCGTAATATAAATACTATGTATCAATATCATTATTGTTATCACAGCTTAAAACACACAGGCAATTTTTTGTTTCACGACATCCAGATTTTGGGGTGATTTTTTTATTTCTTGAATTGGAATTTACCCCATCCACCATTTGCGGGTGATCTCAGGGAGAATTAAGAGGGAAACAGCAAGATGAAAGTGAAAGATAGGTGCAAGAGTGATAGGGAAGAAGCAGGTCCTACCAGTAGCACCCGTGTTGACAAACAGCAGATTGGTACAACGTTCATCACATGACATTATCAATTGTGCCGTGAAGACAAACAGCGAGGCAAGGGGCAACATGTCAAATGTGATGAATAATGACATGAAATAAAAACAAAGTTTCTTTAAAATTTACCAGTCCACCATTGCGGTGATCTCAGGGGTGAATTAAGAGGAAACAGCAAGATGAAAGATAAGCGAAAAAAAGAAGGAAAGGAAAGGAAAGAAACAGGACCTACTAGCACTGTCCCCCCCGTCTCAATTTCACCTAATTAACGTTCAGTCATAAAGCACCTTGAAAGACTGACTGCCATGCATTCAAACAATCCGATTGGCAGGCTATCTTTGGAGCCCAAGATTTTTCCTCCAATCAGAACGCAAGGAGCAAGACATTTGATGACAGAACGCTTTCCTACACAGGTTCTAAAGGGCTTGAAACAAAGACACAGACAACCCAGCGCAGACGCAATGCCATAGACAAGAATGACGGATACAGCACGTACGACTGCAAATACACGGAAAACTGTTCGTCTTGGTTGTAAACGAGACACAAACTCACATGGAGTCCTCAGCCTCAAGGCCAAGGCCACAGAGTCTTTCCTCTCCTTCTTGGTCAGAGATTCTTCCTGTATCAGCCTCTGGGTCAGGCTGTACACCTTCATCAGACGCGAGCAAAGGATGTGATGCAACCGCAAGAAGACGTACCAGGTAGTGTTAGATATCATGAGTGTGTACTTCTCCTGAGGGACGGAAGGAAAATATCTATCAGTATTTCCGTAAGCAAACATTAATATCGCTACAGTACTTAGTGATAATACAAGGAAAATGTATAATAAAACACATTTAACATTCACAAATATTTTTTTTTAAGGAAACAGAGCAAACAATGTACTTTAAGGAGTGCCTTGTGTGTCAGTGGCAATGATGGCCAAGTGGATAAGTTGCTTGGGATCATGAGGTCCGGGTTCGAATCATATCAAATGCTAGGCCCGGGTTTCGGCCTAGGCCCTGGTTTTGAATCATAGCAAATGCTAGGCCCGGGTTTGAATCATAGCAAATGCTAGGCCCTGGTTTTAATCATAGCAAATGCTAGGCCCGGGTTCGAATCATAGCAAATGCTAGGCCCTGGTTTCGAATCATAGCAAATGCTAGGCCCGGGTTTGAATCATAGCAAATGCTAGGCCCGGGTTTGAATCATAGCAAATGCTAGGCCGGGTTTGAATCATAGCAAATGCTAGGCCTGGGTTCGAATCATAGCAAATGCTAGGTCCGGGTTTGAATCATAGCAAATGCTAGGCCCGGGTTTGAATCATAGCAAATGCTAGGCCCTGGTTTCGAATCATAGCAAATGCTAGGCCCGGTTTGAATCATAGCAAATGCTAGGTCCGGGTTTGAATCATAGCAAATGCTAGGTCCGGGTTTGAATCATAGCAAATGCTAGGTCCGGGTTCGGTAATTGCTTCCGGGTTCCGAATCATAACAATTGCTAGGTCGGGTTCGAATCCTAGCAAATGCTAGGTCCCTCATAGTCTAGGTCCGAATTGAATCAGCAAATGCTAGGTCCCGAATCATAGTTTGAATCATAGCAAATGCTAGGTCCGGGTTTGAATCCTAGCAAATGCTAGGTCCGGGTTTGAATCATAGCAATTGCTAGGTCCGGGTTCGAATCATAGCAAATTGCTAGGTCCGGGTTCGAAATCATCGGGTTTGAATCAATTGCTAGGTCCGGGTTCGAATCATAGCAATTGCTAGGTCCGGGTTCGAATCATAGCAATTGCTAGGTCCGAGTTCGAATCATAGCAAATGCTAAATGCTGGTAATTGGTCGGGTTCGAATCATAGCAAATGCTCAGGCTCCGGGTTCAAATCCTAGCAATCATAGTAATTGCTAGGTCCGGTAATTGCTAGGTTTCGAATCATAGCAAATGCTAGGTCCGGGTTCGAATCATAGTAATTGCTAGGTCGGGTTCCGAATCATAGCAAATGCTAGGTCCGGGTTCGAATCTAGCAAATGCTAGGTCCGGGTTCGAATCCTAGCAAATGCTAGGTCAATCAGCAATTGCTAGGTCCGAGTTCGAATCATAGCAAATGCTAGGTCCGGGTTCAAATCATAGCAATTGCTAGGTCTGGGTTCGAATCATAGCAAATGCTAGGTCCGGGTTCGAATCATGGTAATTTCTAGGTCCAACATAGTGTTCCTTGGAAAAGACACTAAACACGCATTTTCTCCACTCGACCCAAGTGCAAATGGGTACCAACAAATAGACATATCAATCACTGAAGTATATAATAATAATAATAATAATAATGATAATGATGATAATGATGATAATGATAATAATAATAATAATAATAATAATAATAATAATAATAATAATAAATCTTTGTCCAAAGAAGGCAATTTTTCTTTTGATTTACATTTCTCATGTTACAAAATACATTTCGTACAATAAGTTTTTATGGTACTAAAACGAACTGTATAAATGTTCTAACAACACTAACAAAATTAAAGGGGTGGATGTATACAAATTTTAGTATGAATGATGAACAAGTCATGGAAATGTGTAGGACAACATTCAACCGCCCCCCCCAAATGAAAATAAAAAGGACACCCCCCCCCCCAAGTCAACACACACAAACATGAACACACACAAACACAGCAAAATCCCTTTCACAGATGGAGTGGTAGACTGATTCTTGGCACTAATTCAACCTTTCTTTATGAATGCAACATCATTCTCTTCTATCAAACAAAATCTATTTCTGTCACTTGATTTCCTCATTTGATTTCCTGACATCACAAACGCTTTGATCAATATGATAATACACACAAAGCTACACACACACACACACACACACACACAAACAAAACATGAGACACGCACACACAGAAATCAACCCCACCACACCGTCACTCACATTATCGTCATCTAAGCAAGAATGCGTTCCGTTTTCTCCTTCCTTCCGCGTCGATTCGTCCGACTCTATCTCATCCTTCACTTTGCCGTCTGTGTGTTTACCGTCCTCGTGCTCAAATCTCAGCCGGTTTTCCTTCCTGCTCTCCATCTTGTCTTTTCCCCGTCTGTTGTCCCCGTTCTGTGAGATTGAACCTCCCTCCTCCTTCGTCCATTTCTATGTCTGAGGAAGCAAACAAATCATGACAGGGTGGGGGGGGGGGGGGGGGGGGGGGGGGATGAGTAATGCAAAAGATTATTATTGTGAGCTGTTCGAGAGGCGACCTATGCCTATCGCAACATGGAGGTCACAAGGAAGAATGAGAAATAAACAAAGGAAAATATATATTCGTTTAGTCAACTGTCCCAAAAGATATAATAACTGACGAAACCAAGATTTTATAAAGGTTTTTAAGAAACTTTCTTTTTTTTTTTAATAATCAAACTCCACAATTACACCCCCCCCCCCCCCCTACCCCGTTTTCAGCCTTGGTCTGATGATTATAATAATATTATTGTCGACAGATAAAAATCTCTGCCCGCACCAACCTTCATTCATGTCCCCGTCGTCGTCACTCAGTTCTCCCCTTGGCGTAAAGAACAAATCTGGTACAAATTGCCGAATCAGCTGTTTAATCCTCGTCTTTGTCTCTTTATCCACGCCTGCAAGGATTCACATGAGGGTCATAATTACAAACTGCATAAAAGATAGATTGATTGACTCATTCATTCATTGAAATTTACCCAATCCACCAAATTAAAAAGCATTTAACAGTCACATAATAAAACACAAATTTTGTTTGCTTCATTGAAATCTACCCTGTCCACCGTTGCGGTGATCTCAGGGTGAATTAAGAAAGAACCAGTGAGATGAAATATAAGTGGAAAAAGGAAAGGAAAGGAAAAGGACCTACCAGCAGTGCCCGTCAACCGCCCGCTGAAACACAAATTACCATCCTTTGTTGGACTTCTTGAAAATCGATAGTTAAGAAAGCCAAGCCTATTACAGAAGTTCAGGCACATCCGTTGCACCGAGAATTTAGACTATCAGAAAGAAGCAATAGCTTTTTGTGGAAAAGAACAAAGAAAGAAAGATACAAAAATTAATTTATTCCCTATGCAATAAGACTGCTGCAAACTGAGTTTGAATCCTAGCAAAGCCAGTTCCGACGTTGTTTTCCTTGGGAAAGACATTTAATTTAACACGCATTTTCTCCACTCTACCCATGTGCAAACGGGTACAAGCACTAGCTTGGGAGTAAAAACCTGCGTCAGACTAGCGTCCTGGTCAGGAGGTGATTATTGTCACCTATTCCGCTTCACGCTCTAGAAACCGGGATAAGCTCTGGCTCTAGAGACCTTGAGGGCCTTGGAGGAACTTTTGCTTTTTAAAATGAGCACAGACGATGACAATGTTCCTCATATGTCCACCTACATTCATGTACATGCACTTTTCTATATTGTATTAGATAAAATTTCTAATATGTGAATTGTATTTGTGCAGTGACAGTACAACTGTCTACGATCAAGTGAATTTTTTCCATTTTCCCATCCTCCTCACTCACTCCCCCTTTGGGTACCTTTTCTAGTTGCGTTTTAATGTCCAGATAAAACTTTGTTTGCAGCTTTGTAAAAATTGTATCGTGTGACCACATCAATTTTCTCATCTGAGATCAATAAAATTTTCTCATCTTTTCTCATCTTATAAGCGGTGATCTCAGGGTGATCAAGAAAGAGGAAACAGCAAGATGAAAGAAAGACAAGAGAAAGGGTGAAAGGGAAGAAGAAGGACCCACCAGTACCCACCCGCCAGCCACCCACTCAACGCAACACAGCAGAAAAACACAACAAACTTTACATTCTCTCGGCTGAGTATCTAAGGCTTCACAGGTGTTTCTCTGGGCACAAAATCGTGTGACTTAACAATATGCTGTTGGTTGGTTCACTCACCTGTCTGTCTCTTGACGTGGTGGATGATAAGTCTGCCGGCGTCTTCTATGAGAGAACGGTCCTCGTAAACATAAGACAACATGGGGCCGTGGGTGGTGTTCTCTTCATTGTCTGCTCGCTGACAAAGGAAATAAGAGGATTTAATAAAAAAAATGGTGAAAGATGAAAAGATCAAAATACAACTTGTGTCGAGGTTCAGCAGATTTGTGGTACATACATCTCAGGGCATTTCCGTGTTTCCTTCTTTTGTTCCTTCTTTTGTTCGTTTGACTCATTGTAATTCACCCCCACCCCATCCACAGTATGCAGTAATCTCAGCAGACAGAGCCGACGAAGGGGTCAAAGTTCCTTCACGGCGGCCCAACAATAGAGATAAAGCACAGCCCAGTTTCCACAGCATGGAGCAAAATAGGCATTCACAAACGTGGGTGTAACTCAGTCGAAATAAAGAGATATTATATCCGTTGAAATTGAACATTGGAGGCATTTGCTTGTTGTTTGTATTTCATCCTGCCTACCATATGTATTACATCACACAAACAACAGTCATTGAGCTCAAGTAGATTATTACTTCACTTAATAAGAAACAAAGCCACAAGGCACTAGATAGAAAAAGGGGGAGGTAACTGCACACACTTCCCACCCATCCATCATCATGACGTGTACAACAATTTGAGGTGGTGTAGCTGAACCAAAGTGTTGTGAGCTGGTGATCATGGTGACACTGGTTCAAGCCCCACAGCTGGCATATGTGGGGAGTTTTGTTCACAACGTTGAACTCTTAGGAAAGGTACTTCCCTCTACTTTCGTCACTGGACAGTGTGAATGAGTACCCAGCTATTGGTAGAGAAAATCTTGTCAGAGCGTTAGTACGAAAAGCCTAACAGGATTGCGTACTGTACGCTACCCCGAGAGTTGAGAAGGATTTTGAATGAAATGGCCTGCTATGGGATAAATGATGTACAGTTGTAGAGCCTGCACTTGTGCAGGAATACAAGCTATAAATCAATCTTTATCTTTAACAACCACAACCACCTGTGTATCACACACACACACACGCACGCACGCACACTGACCTCGTCGTAGATGGTCTCAATCTGGTTCAGGAGCGACTTGCTCCTGATGGCCTTGATGTCGTGTTGCTTAAAGTTGGCACACTGATGGTCCAGGGACTTGAGGTAGAACTTCTCATTCTGCTCCTTCCACAGCTTGTTGAACTGCTTCTGAGCTTCACGCCACTCTTCGTCTTTCGCCTTCAGCCTGTGGACATTTCGATTTGGGGGTGGGGGGGGGGGGGGGGGGGGGAATGAAGGGAATATATTATCGTCTACCGTCAAAGAACATGGGAAGGAAAGAGAGACCATAGGACGCCCGAAAATAAATAACATGGCGGAGAATGATGAAGAAAGAGAGGAACTGAGAGGCATGGCCTTCCTGGGGAGAGAGCGAGAAGAGCAGCCCAGGATAGAGAAAATTGGAGGGATCATGTTCAGGCATTATGTGCCTCCCTCCTGGTACAGAGAGAGTTAAGGTTAAGGTACGTTCAAAGGACGAGTTTCAGGTATACAACAATAGGGAAGAAAATTGAAGTAAAGTTTCCTCAAAGCCATCACGGCCCATAGAACCAGAGTGTACCCTGGTTTCTATATATCGTGAAATGGCGCAACTGATGATAAATCACTTCGGGGATAGGACGCTAGTCTGACGCAAGTTTTTTTACTCCCAAACCAGTGTTTGTACCCATTTGCACCTGGGTTGCGTGGGAAAATACACGTTGTGCGTCTATCTCAAATAATACAATATATGCGTCGTATAATTGCATGTTGACACTGGAAGCCTGACTGACAGGAATAAGTTAGCTAAAAAAAAAGCATCAAATCAAATTGGAAGGCTTTCTAGCACTTCATTCCAATGGACCGTAAATCTAGCACTCACCTGAAGTTGATTAACCCTCTGAGTGCCAATCTCCCACATACCCCGGTGCTTCCGCTACATCTATAACAAACAAACACCACACAAGCATCCGTCGTGGTGGGAGCCTCCTCACAATCTTTGTTTCATAGACTAATACTGCTAATAGTGTTAGGAAACGCCGCAACCCAATACATGAGCGTTTGGCATAGAACGACTTGGGGGAAGCACTGACAGATCCGTGATTGGGACTCGGTGCTTAGCAAAAGTTATAGGCCTTTGAAATGTATCACACTTGTGAGCGATAGAATATTCATCTGCCATGTAGCAGGCGAAATATGACAATAAGTGACAACTCCACTAATAAAGACAGAACAGACACGTGACGTTTCGGGTATAACCCTTCGTCAGACAACAAACAAGAAATATCTAGAATCTAGATTTAAGTACTACCTCAGGCATCACACAATGTGATGTCAGAAGAAAAACAGAAAGGAGAAAGAAAGAAAGAAAAAGACAGTGATGACAAGAAACGTAGTAGAGGGGGATGTGAAGAATGAGCGAGAATGGAAGGTTCAGATCTAGAATGAAATAAAAATATGAAAATAAGTAAGTAATAAAAGGTGAGAAGGAGATAGAGAGAAGGAGAGAAATAGAGAGAAAGAGAGAAAAAAAAGGGAAAGAAAAAAGGCAGGGAAGAAAAACAAGAAAAAAATAAGCTAACTAAAGACTAGATGTATATCTCACTGGGTCTAGAAAGAAGAAATGATAGAGAATAAATGAAAGGAAATATCAATCAAGACAAAAATTTACACTGAAGGTGCGAAATGTATATAAATTACAAATGTATCCATGCAATAAGGGAACAGAGTAAACAACTTATCTGAAATTTTTTAAAATGCCAGTTAGCACTAGCTGATGCTGTGGCTCCTTCGTATTGCTGCCATGTAACAGTAACTTTGTTGGCACTGAAAAAAGTTAATATTTCAGCCTTACTTACGGTCAAAGCCCCCGTTTTCTACAAATTTTCCTACCCTAGACATGAACTTCCGACCATTTCCGGTGACCTTTCCAACGTAAGTGTGAAAAGTCCTAACATATCTGCCAACTTTCCAACCTTCCTGGACACCATGTAAAACTTGCACTATTTGGTCCTATCAGGGTGGCAAACGTGTCACTAATTTGCAGTAGTTCACACACCAAAACGAGAGGACTTTTGGTCACAGCATGGGCCATTGAGCATATTTACCTTCTTAACACAAGGGGGACGGCTACCACGGGTTCTTTTTCAGGCCCTCGATGATGTCATTGGCTTTATCTCCGTAAATCCTGGGAAGAGACATTTTGTTTGTTGTTTTATCAAATGGTCAATAAAATCACCAAATTGCAATACTTTTGTTTCCTTCAGCGAAAATGACCCTATCCACCATATGCAACCCAATCCACCATATGCATTGATCTCAGGCTTAATTCAGAGGAAACAGAGCAAGATGAACGACAGGTGAAAGAGTGAAAGGTGAGAAGTAGGAATTACCAGTAGCACCCGCCAACCATCCACCTCTTCGAATAGAGCGATGGTCAACTGGTCCGATGCTGTCTGACATCAGTGCCACCACATCAGTGTGATTTCCAGCTATTTCTCGTAAATTTTAAATTTCTGCTCCATACTCAATAATGAACTCCCTTGGTAATCACCACCACCTCCCCCCATCCCCCAATTGTTTCCCCTGAACTTCTTCCCTAAATGCCCCGTTTTTAATGGTGGAGAATTTAGGCGGCCATTACTGTATATACAGAAGTCAAGCATAAGATGAAAACATGTCAGAAATAACAAGAGCACTAGAGCTGATGAGCCTTATAACAACTTTTGAGAAGCCAAAAATCAAATTTCAAAACAACATCACTACAGATTTGATGTGGATATAACTGAATTTAAACTTTCACTTCCTTGCCGTCTAAGAATAAGCAGACAATATGAAGAATACAAATGAACAATAGAGTTGATGTGTCTGATGTGCCACCCAGTGTGTTGTCCAGCTTGACTTTGCCGCTTATCTGAGGCAAATGTTCATCTTCTTCAGCACGGCTTCCAGGTTTTTAATGGTGGAGAAATTGGACTCAATGATGTTAGGAATACAAATGAACAGATTTGATGTTTGACATCTCCAATGATGTTATACAAATGAACAGATTTGATGTTTGACATCTCCAATTATGTTATACAAATGAACAGATTTGATGTTTGACATCTCCATTGATGTTATACAAATGAACAGATTTGATGTTTGACATCTCCAATGATGTTATACAAATGAACAGATTTGATGTTTCATATCTCCAATGATGTTATACAAATGAACAGATTTCATGTTTGACATCTCCAATGATGTTCATTATGTTCACAACATTCATCTAGCACAAAGTACATTTATTCATCTTTGACTTGCTATCAAGCTAAGCAGTAAAGTATTTTAATGTGTTATTAGAAAAATATATTAAATGCTATGTCACAAACACCGTCTGAGTAAAACCTAAAACAACTCACAAAATTGATGGATAATCATTTGAATTCTCCGCTCCCCGTTTCTGGAACTCTCTTCTCCGACAGTTCATTAACGGATTTTAAATCAGGACTAAAATTCCATCTTCTTATGCTGTAATGCATTCAATTATGCCTATGTTTTATCACACTGTGTACATGTATTATATATTATGTTGTTTTACTGACATTGTAAAACGCTTAGAGCCTATTTTCTATGGGGTTAAACACTATATAAGTGTCATTTATTATTATTATAATTATTATTATCAATAACAAGGTTGAAGACTAAAAGGTGAAGTTTGCACTGTATATATCACCATTAATTATTATTGTTTCTCCTCGCTCTCCTTTTTTTAAAACTATCCAAATCAAAAAGAGACCAATTCACTCAGACACTAACTCTCCTACCTCAAATCGTTCATCTTCACACTTGTAGATATTCTCCTCATACAACGTTTTTCTGGACGTGACAAATGAGGAATCCTCTGACCAGGTCGGGAAAGAGACCCATGTATCGTTCAGGACCTGATTTGAAAGAAAAACAAATACATTTTTTTTTAAAACTTGATGTAACGAGACTTTTACATAATACATATATAACATACAGAAGATAGTTCCTGGAGTATCGAGAGCTCAAGGAATGAAAGGGGGGTTTGCACAACTAACAATCTTTTCAAAATTGAAAAACAGATACAGGCTATTTCTAACTTTCATGATGACGGTCCCTAAAATTTCAGAAAAATTGATAATTTAACTTGAATTAATCCCTTTTAGAGCAAATGACAAAAGGTCCTTTTTTGGTTTTGGCGAAGTCTGATGGTGGTTTTGAAAACTCAGAATGGCATCTTTGGACTTTCACTCGAATCTCTCTTGAGCCTGTACCGTTAACTAAGGCTTTCTTTTCTTTTTTTTTAAAGTTATCCCTCTTACGCGCACTTTTCAAGGTAAACATAGACTTGCAGACTCTAAGCCACAAAAAAACAACATATTAACTACGTTTACCTTATGGATTGATTGGCAGCTGTGCAATAATAAAACAAACAAACACACACACATGACAAGGATAACACACACACACGACAAGGATAACACACACACACATGACAAGAATAACACACACACACACACATGACAGCTGACAAGGATAACACACACACACGACAAGGAATAAAACAAACAAACAAGAATAACACACACACACACACACATGACAAGGATAACACACACACACACACATGACAAGAATAACACACACACACATGACAAGGATAACACACACACACACATGACAAGAATAACACACACACACACACATGACAAGGATAACACACACACACACATGACAAGGATAACACACACACACACATGACAAGGATAACACACACACACACATGACAAGGATAACACACACACACACACACATATGACAAGGATAACACGTGGAAGAAAAGCAAAGGTGCGTACCTCCCGACACAAAGCCGACCTGCCACTGCACTTGGGAGGGACAAACTTGCCAGGAAGACCTCGATAGCTGGCACCATACCTTTTGCATGTGTTGAAGTCTGAAACAAGACAAAAAGGCATCCTCAAGATCTGATAATAAGTACATCTCGCATGCCCTCCTTTCACATCCTGTCACACTTTGCCACAAGTAAGCAGACCAACGAAAAGTCAGTCTTTATAATAAAAAAACAACCAACCGGAGTTTCTGATCTTTTTCACCTATCTGTTGACAGTCATCCGTTGTCAGTAAGCAATCTTTTTAAATAGGACTTTTTTAAATGCCAACCTGCCTTGTGGCATAGAGAATTGAAATCTACAAAAATAAAAATGTCACATCTATTTGTGATGTTATATACACTAAGAATGGAAAAGCAAATGTCATGCACTAAAATACACTGAATTCCAAAATATTCACTATATAAGAATTTCAACAATGTCTGATCTATGTCTCAATGTTGAAAGAGAAAAAAAGAAAGAAAAAAAAATGAACTTACAGTCTTGTCTCTCCACACAAGCGCAATCTCCTAACTTTTCCTTACACATGCTATGCCCCAATTATGAACATAGAACTGTTTTTCATCATGACACTACAGTAAAAATTGTCATGCGGTATGTAATGAAACAATCACAAAACACACAAGATCTCTCAAGAATAAATCGGCTGACATGATAAAACATGCTTATCTGGTTTAAACTGCTAATTTGAAATGTCTGTTAGCTTTTCCGCTAATATTTATGCAATGATATGATTCAGAACAACTAGCCAGTAGAATGTACGGAAAGGCCGACCTATCTCCATGGCCAGTTCGCCAGAAATGCGTTCCTTGGTGGTGGCACTGTGAGGGACAGGCTCCATCCCGCCGCTTTGCTCATTGATGCCCAGAAGATCTTTGAACTCGCGGAACAAATCTGGAAATTTCCTGGTAAACCAAATGAGAGAGATATATATAGTAATTAAAGGATAAGAGTTTTCAGGAAATCAACCAACACACGAAGAAAAAAAGCAAAGTTTAACAGCAAGTCAAAATTATGTGTCCAGTTGGTATGAATTAAAATATTTATAAAAACTGTCTTATGTCAATGAACTGTGAATATTATTTTAGGTTTATTTAAGAAGAAAATTATATAAAATTGACCAAAATAATGTTGCAAGAATGTGAAAATTAGAAGCTTTCCTCTTACTTGGATTTTGATTTTTATCTTTCTTTTTAAAATTGTGTTCCATTTGCTTTACTTATTTGTATAGCTCGAAAAACAAAACAAAAGAGAGGGGCGCATTTGAGGAAGGATGCCCCCCCCCCCTTTCCATTTCTGCCTACTTTCTTGTTTTCTCTATTTTACCTATGTAATCCATGTGAAATACTCTTTTTTCCACAATACTATTAATCTGAAACCACAAAAACAATCGTAACACCAAAAAAAAACAAAAACAAAAGCAAAACAAAGAAAACGTCAAAGTAAGAAATCGCAAACTTACGACAGAAAAAAGCTGACCAATGTCACCAATTCAGATTTGGCGACAATTTCTTGATTGTATACAATGATGGCACGCAGGAAGTTGTCATATACTTCCTGATGACGCAAGGCTTTGCGCACCTGGAAAGATGGAAGCGGTCATACAGAAAAGTCAAAAGGAAAGAAAAGGAAAAAAAAAGGCACTCAAGTCCTATCATATTTCTATATAAACATAAGAAAACTAAACCAAAAGATGGGGCTCCCCAAAGTCATATCACATTTCTATATGATTGTATACATGACAAAATCAAACCGAAAATGAATAACATGGAAGTGCTTAACTCAGAAAGCATCCAGCATGAGTTAAATCGAACGCTCATCAAAAACAACATAGAGGGTGTGTGGCGATATAGGTAAGAATCGAGACATATTGTACTGGCCGTTTCCGACATTTCAGGGCAGAAATGTTATGGAAAAATCCAAGATGGCGACCCATCGTTTGTTTTCATTTTGGCATAGAAAATCGTAATTCATGCAAGAAAACATTCTTTAGAGGTGAAACACAAGTAATTGCTGTTAAAAAAATCTTAGTTTGAATCAGTTTTTTTTTTAAATCGACCCTATATTGCCCTTAATACGTAAAAGCAAATTTAAGAAAAATCTAAATAATGTCGATGAACGCTTGAAATGAAATCCTTGGGGGAGCAGAAACTAGATCATACACCTATAGTCCAACGCAACCGTTAAGCCACAAATACAGGGGACATAATCACTATGTACAGTAAGTACACTGTACGATTACCAGTGTTACTTACCTTGATTACACTTCAAGTAATGTAATAATAAAACTTATAAGCAAGCACAGATCTAGGCATAGTAAACAAGGCATACAATGCGTGTACGTTATTATTTAGATAGTTCGTTGTGCTTATTTGGCATATTATCTTAAACCAATCATGTAATCAGAGAAAAAATCAATACATCCGTCATTATAGACTGTAGAGGACGGGAAGAGGAAATGCACTTCACTAAAACCATTTAATTTTCACAGAGATTTAATGATATTGGTGCGGGTTCCAGGAAAAAATATCAATACGTTACATCTGATTGCATTACAAGAAGAGTCGACTGTATTCGATTTCTGATAAACCATATCTACGCCATTATTAGTTTCTCTCACCTTGTCAAAAAAGGCGTATTCCGTCAGGGTGCCTGTCTTGCTGGCATCTGCTAGGCTGAATTCTTTTGGTACGCCCTTCTTTTGCTTTTTTTTTTTTTTTTTTTAATTCAAGGAAAAAAAGAAAAGATAAAATAATATAAACAAGTGAAAAAAAAACGTGTCTTGGACTGTAAAAGAAACAAACAAAAACAACACACACTTGGGAACCACTTAACTCAAAGGGAAATGAAAACAGTTGCACACTCTTATGCTTATCTCGTACACTCCTGAATAAAAACATTCAGTAGAACTCATGATAAACAGACATACCGAGGGGAAGACAACCTAGAAATCCCAACAATAATAAATCGAGAAAACAAAAAGAAAACAAAAAAACCCGCCCAGAATATATATCGACACACATCACAATTGTAAGCACGACCCAAAGCAAAATTTAGCTACAACTTATCGTATGACTTTCAATATTAACTAAAGAGAAAACATTATGAATAACAAACACAGACTTGAAAGGTCTTCTTTTGCCCCTGTCAAAAAACAGACATCTAATTCAAGAGTAAATTAGGACATAACCTACCAAATGCAATCTATAGAATAACTCTACCTAACATTGTAGCCAATAATGAGAGATAAAAATTTAACCTAGAAAAAACCCAACATGTCCATGTTTTTTCAGAATTTCTTACTTTTTGTTTCTAGTGATGTCGATGGCTAAAATGGTTAAGCAGCCGGACTTGGGATCATGGGGATGTGGGTTTCGAATCCCAGCAAGCCAAGTCCATCGTTGTGTTCCTTGGGAAAAACACTTGACTTGCAGTTTCCCCACTCGACCCAGATGTAAATGGGTACAAGACTAGTAAAGTCGTAACGTCCTGTCCGGGAGGTGATTATCCCGTTTCGCTTCATGCTATCGAAACGGGGGTAAGATCCAGCTTTAAGGGCCGTAATGGGCTTGAAGGAACCGCACTTATTTACTTTCTTACTTTGAGAGGAGGCTGGTACGATGAGGAAGAGGACGTTGATCCAGTTGGCCTTTTGACTCCTGATCCTGACTTGCTAGTCTGTGTCTTGCCACTGGTGTAGGCTGGTTTCTTGATTGTGGACAGTGGTCATTTCAATTCCCAGCGCAGAATCGGCCTGGGAGAACAAAAGTCAAAAGCAAGTAAGATAAATGGCCCAACTTTACACTTTCATCCTGCAAGTCGTAGTGTCAAATGTTTCACACCTTACGGAGTAAAATTTATATACATAGCTGCCATTTCAAATTGCAAAAACGAGACTCTGACCGCTCGAACGAATTCTAACCTGAACGACGGCCAGAAAACATTGATAATTCACTTTGAAGCAACCCTCTTTAAAAGGTAAAAACAACAGAGAATCTGCTGATCACTGGCCATTCTGGCAAAGTGCGAGAGTAGTTTTGTGAGCTCAGAATGGCGTTTCCGGCTTTCACCCAAATCTTTCCTAGTCTCTGCTGTTGGCTTAGGGTTTTTTTTAACAAAAATTACAGACAACCTTCATATACACACTTTTCAAAATGAATACAGACGTGTAATACCAATTACGATTAATAGATCGGGTAAGTATTCGATTCTGAGGTTACACAGGTAGGCCTGAAGGTATTGTTCCATCTTTTTAATAATCTGTTCAAAATGGTGGGCTAGTTTAAACGGGGAAACAATGAAGTTGACATTAATTCAACGTCACTTTTGGCAGAACATTTTCTCAAACAAAACAATCTAGGGATGACTTAAAACCTACATACAAAATATGATCACTCTTAGTGGCCTATCAACAGAGCCTTTGGCGAACAAGATCGACCACCTCATAATTATATAATACATATAAATACCTTTTTTAAGTACTGGTTGACAGTTATGTCTACGAAATTGAAAAAAAAAATTTTTTAACCCTCTGATAAAATTTGGTCTGTGGCATACACAAGTGTTTTCCTTCGAAAGGTAGCGATCTATAGATGTTACTAGTTTATCTCTAACAAACTTTCAGTTTCCAAATGTTCTTATAGTGTCATTTCAGTGAACATTTCTTACAAAAGAAGCCACACTGTAGCTTGAAGTGCCGTTGGCGTCTGGCAGAAATTGTCCAAACTCGGCCAGCAGATCTTCCTGATGTTTAAACAGGTTGGCCACCTGCTGGTAAACTTCGTTCTCCGTCAGCGGCTTGCTGGGACCCACAGCCTGCCCCTGCTAAAAGAGGAAAAGAAAACACAAAAAGCTGGACCTCATACAGTTTGAAATAATGCAAAAAAATAAACAATAAAACAAACAAATCAGCAGTTTACATTACCAAAGACAATCGCTTTTGGTTCATTGAAATTTAACGTCCACTATATGGGGTGACCTCAGGGAGATTAAAAGAGGAAACTACAAGACGAAAGACAAGTGAAAATAGGAAAGGAAAGAAGTAGGATCTACCAGCACCAACAGCCCACAAGGCAACCGTAGGAAATATTTCTAATGATGAGGTTGACTAAATGATTGAAATCTATGCCGTCCACCATCAACGCGGCAGCCTCACGGTGAATAGAGAGGAAACAGCAAGATAACTGATAGGTGAAAGAGCAAAAGGAAAGAAGTGGGACTTAACCGGCAGCACTCGCCAAACCGCCCACTCTGATGATGAAAGAAGCTATGATGATAAGTTTGCATCATTAAAAAGTCACCCCACCCACGAAAACGGTAATCTCAGGGAAGAATTAAGAGCAGACAGCATGATGAAAGGTGAAAGGTGTAAAAGGATGACATGAAAAGTGTGTAAAAGGATGAAAGGTGTGTAAAAGGATGAAAGGTGTGTAAAAGGATGAAAGGTGTGTAAAAGGATGAAAGGTGTGTAAAATGAAAGGTGTGTAAAAGCATGAAAGGTGTGTAAAAAGGATGAAAGGAAAAGGATGAAAGGTGTGTAAAAGGATGAAAGGTGTAAAAGCATGAAAGGTGTGTAAAAGGATGAAAGGTGTGTAAAAGCATGAGAGCAGAGGCTGAATCCAAAGAAAACTAAGACAGAGAAGGCGATCGGGACTGAATTTTGTTTTTTTATTATTTGATTTTACCCACATACACAACTTGGGTGCTCTCAGGTTGTGGTAGGATTTGTAACTTTGCCAAGACCGCCCTGTAAACAGCCAAGGCATCTTGCAAATGCAGAGTGTTGTGATCTGCACATGGGACCTGCTTTTTGTATCGTCCACCTCCGATGGGACTAGGTATCGACCCATCTACCTAGATCTGGCTGGGGGGAGGGGGGGGGGTTTTACTCAGGAAAAAACTCAAGAATACTTTTCCACCTGCTGGGGCTTCAACGTAAGACCTTTTGGTTGAGAGGCTGACACCTTACCTCTGGACTGCCAAGCCCGGACAAAGACCGAGAGAGAACAATTTACTCATAATTTAAAGCCACAACCCAGCTGTTATGACACAAGGCACAGACCACGAAATTTCCTTCCACTTCCCTCTTACTTCGATGTCACGACTTACCATGGCGTCCCTATTCGGGAGCACTACATTATTAAAATATGCACTGAATAGTATCAGGGAATTCTTTCCTGTTGCAGGGAGTACACTTATCATCAGATAAGATTCAAGACTTATTCAAGACTTCCATAACAAAATTCAAGACCACAAGACGAAAGATAAAAACACTGATATAGGCTATCATTGAAAATAAGAAGTGAAAGAAGGGGGAAAACTCAGCATTTGTTAATGAGCTTCAAGTCTCAGATTGTCAAATATTACTAGATACGCTCAATCAGAAGTGTAGTGCCAGAGGCCGAGTGGTTAGGTGTCGGACTTTGGATCATGAGGCCCCGGGTTTAAATCCTTGTGGTATTCCTTGGGAAAGACATTTAACATGCATGCTCCCACTTGACCCAAGTGCAGATGGGTACAAGCACTAGCTTGGGAGTAACAACTTGCATCAGACTAGTGTCCTGTTCAGGACGTGATTGTTGTCATCCGTTCTGCTTCACCCTATAGAAGCCGGGATACGCTCCAACTCAATGGGCTCAAATGGCTCTGAAGGAATTCTACTTTTTCTAATCAGGAAACTTCACTTTCAGTCAGTTCGAGGCCTTAATTTCTTACCAAGAGCATGTGAACAGTATTCAAGTCTAGTAATTCAAAGTCCTAGTAGTAATATGCGACCTTGAAAAACAAAAATCAAATGGAGTGTAGCAGTTGTACATAGCTGCCAACCCCAAAGCTATTTGAGAGCGAGATTTGGTTTTAAAACAATCAAGGAGATTGGACCAAAAAAGCGGGAGATGTCAATTTTTAGTCGCTATTGAACAAAACGATAGTGAAGAATTCTGTTGAACTACTCGTTTAACATAAAAACTAAAACCGGTAATTTTACGGTTTAGAGTTGTGAAAGAAAGTGGGTTAAATTTGTACTCGATGTCGATGTCGGTATCGGCTTAGATCCTACATTTAGAGGTGAGAATGAAGAAATCCTATGCACAATTCCTTACCCTGAACCCCCATACCCCCACACCATAGTGGGACAGGTGGGGAGAGGCGTTCAGGGTAAGGGATTGTGGATACATTTTCTCTGTCTCACCTCTTAAATGTAAGATAAGATAAGATAAGAAGAATATTTATATTGCGCCTTCCCTCAGAAGAGCTCAATGTAGGATCTAAGCCGATACCGATATCGAGTACAAATTTGACCCACTTTCCTTTACGCCGCCAAACCGTAACATCACCCTAAAACCTATATCCAAATGGTAGCCTACATGAAGGTAGGAAGTTCACATGAAATCCCTGAAAGGACAGAAAAGACTCCAGATCCTTGAACATAAAAAAGAAATGACAGTGAATACCCTTTAAATCGAGTTTCATCTAAGTCAATGTTTTTCCAGGCTCCCTATTTCCAAAATATGAAATTGCCCCTTTTGTATGTCAATATTACGCGGTCATTCCATCTTGAACTATAGCCGCTTGGCCTTACTGTAAATAGATAGACGGCACCTTTTTCAAGACTTGAGTATGTTCTTTTAACAAAGAGCCATGTTCAAGACTTCTTCAAGCCTTGACTAGGCTGTTCATTTTTCAAGACTTTTCAAAAATGCTGTACGGAACCTGGACATATATTTCATCGGGTGAATAGCATCAGACAAATTAAAAATCAACTTCACAAGCATGGAAGAAATTTGAATTAAAGGGACTGGCATAGCAACTGTCATGCAATATAAATCTCAAATACATTGCTACTGAAGAAGTTTTCTGTTGAAACTTACATCACGAGAAAGCCTCTGTTCTTTTTGTAAGTGTGAAGTATTTCAAGGAACTGCTTGTAAATGTCCGGCTGACCTTGAAAACGATTCTGAATGTAAACAAGAGGAAAAGGATTGTTTTTATTTAAGGTTCTATTATTGTAAAAATCGAAACATATAAAGGAAGAAGTTTTGACAACCTAAAATCAAACCAAATCCAAAACAACTACGGGGCAAAGTCACGATTTTGACCTTGTAAATAGACATGTGATAATAGAATGAATCCCTTCCTCAATCTGTTTGTCAATCAATAAATTTTCATATCAGTTACAAACCCAACGATAAACTCAAGCCATCAACCTTCATCTTTTGTCGATTTACAATGATTATACTGCAGCAAGAAATCTTTAACCAAATAGAAAACGAGGGCGAAAAATTTGTCCCTGAAGGCCAAACTCCTACCTTGATTTTGTTGACGTAGTTAATGGCATGGTTGAATTCTACTGGCTGTCCCTGCTGCTGCTGCTGCTGCTGCTGCTGTTGTTGTTGCTGCTGCTGCTGCTGCTGCTGTTGTTGTTGTTGTTGCTGTTGTTGTTGTGGCGGCGGCGGCGGCGGCTGCTGTTGCTGCTGTTGTGGAGGCTGTTGGGGCACGGGGTTGGTTGTACTGTCTGGTCGCGGGGACTGGTGATAAGATCGGTGATCAGCAGGAGATGCAGAGGAGGTGGGCAGAGAGCTATGGGGCACGGGTCCCACTTTCTGTTGCTGATTGACGTGGAGAAATATACCATTGAGAAAGAGAATGTTAATAACATACATAAAATAAATAACAATGTATGTAATTTACATAGCACCTAGGGATCCACTTAGAAAAAGTGCTCAAAGACGCTTTACAATAACAGAAATCTTATTATGTACACGAGTGTCGAACCATCAATCAACACTTTCATTCATAACAATTCAGTCATTATAATTCTCATAAATTTAAAATCAAAATTTGGATTTTTAAAAAATGTTTTTTTTTATAAATGTGACGAACCATCGTGATAGACAAAGACACAAATCAACGCATCGATTTAGATTTATGAACTCAACTTTACTGTTGAAATTTTAAACAAATATTGGTTTTCTTTTAACAACACGACATTAGATGATATTAGAACTCTGCTTGGATTTTAAATATCATAAGAATACCATACTCTAAGTATTGTATATGTCTTCTATGAGGACATGGTTACGGGTAACTGTTCGTGAACAGTGGAATGAACAATGATTTTTTATTGAGTTGTAAAATGCTACTTGAATATCTAATCCTCAGGATTGAAGGAATTAGAAAATATGATATCGATACTTGCTACTTCTAACATCGAAACACACTAATAATGAAGTGATTCTTAACAAAAAATAACAAAAGTACGGCAGAACGGAGGGATTAATGACGTTTGGGAGGGACTGACGGATAAATGATATTTGAGAGGGACTGACGGATAAATGACGCTTGGGAGGGACTGACGGATAAATGACATTTGGGGAGGGACTGACGGTTAAAAATGACATTTAGAGGGACTGATGGATAAATGACATTTGGGAGGGACTGATGGATAAATGACGTTTGAGAGGGACTGATGGATAAATGATGTTTGGGAGGGACTGATGGATAAATGACGTTTGAGAGGGACTGATGGATAAATGACGTTTGGGAGGGACTGACGGATACCGACGTATGAGAGGGACTGATGGATAAATGACGTTTGGGAGGGACTGATGGATAAATGACGTTTGGGAGGGACTGATGGATAAATGACGTTTGGGAGAGACAGATGGATAAATGACATTTGGAAGGGACTGATGGATAAATGACGTTTTGAGAGGACTGATGGATAAATGACATTTGGGAGGGACTGATGGATAAATGACATTTGAGAGGGACAGATGGATAAATGACGTTTGGGAGGGACTGATGGATAAATGACGTTTGGGAGGGACAGATGGATAAATGACGTTTGAGATGAACTGACGGAAAACGATGAGGGACAAATGACGTTTGGGAGGGACTGATGGATAAATGACGTTTGGGAGGGACGGAAGGATAAATGACGTTTGGGAGGGAGTGACGGATAAATGACATTTGGGAGCGACGGAAGGACAACTGACGTTTGGGAGGGACAAATGACGTTTGGGAGGGACGGAGGGATAAATGACATTTAGAAGGGGCTATCCGTCCCAACGATGGACACTTGGAGGCTACGTATTTAGCTATTAAATTTGTTTTCGTATTTTGTCGTCCTTAGCTATAAAAAAATATGACAATAACGAAACAGAGCCATTCACATCTTCTGGCGGGACCTGGGTACACAACTTACCGAGGAAGCCTGTGAGGCCAGCGCTTGGTCCCACAGTCCCATGCTTGACTTCTGTGGTTGCTGAGAAAATTAAAGACCATGAAAAAAGTAGAACTCAGTGAGAAAATGGCATGCAAAACATTCAACTTGATAATGATATGATGTTCCAAATGCCTTTAGGAACAAACATTCATTGGCGCAATAGTAAAAGCAGCAGAACAACAATAAAAAAAGACAGAAAAATGAGAAATGCAACTATCCACCACTTCATAAACAAAGACCACCTTTTATCAAAACAAAAAGGCAACTAAACGTGAAAGCCCCCCCCCTTACAGGTTGCCAAGGACACTGAATACATAACCGCCAGCCTTATCAAATAGAACAACAGACTCTGACCACTCAAAACTAATGCTAATTTGCATGACGGTCCGTAATTATTCAGAAAACATTTATAGAAAGTTTGTTCAAGGCCATTACAGGCCATAGAGCCGGAGCTTATTCCATTTTCAATAGCTCTTTTAAATACGCAGGTCCTCACATCTGGAATGCTCTCCCGCTGTCAATACGATCTATGTTTGACACGTCGGAAGACACCTTTAAAAAACATCTCAAAACATACCCCATGCGATGCTTCTAAGAAGAAAAGTAATTGTTCTAATTATAAATGATATTGCGTTTTCATGTTTTTTTTTGGTTTTTTGTAGTGATTGATTTATTTAATTATTTATTTTGTATATGTACATCGCTCATGTTTTTTACTATGTATGTACAAATGCACCTAGAGCTGTCATAAGATGGGGAGTGGGCGCTATAGAAATGAATTATATTATTATCGTTATTAACAGTCACCTCCTGGCCAGGATGCCAGTCTGACAAAGGATTTAAATCCCAAGCTAGCGCTTGTACCCACCCGCACCTGGGTAACGGTGGGGAAAATGCGTGTCGAGTGTCTTCCCAAGGAACACAACAGCGGACCTAGCTTTGCTAGATTCGAACTCAGGACTTCACGGTCCCCAGTCCGGCAGCCTAACTGCTCGTGCTCGGCCACCCACGCCACTAAAACATTGATAATGTAACTTGAATTAATCACATTTAAAGTAAATAACAAAAAGCCTGCCAATTGGTGGCCTTTCTGGTGAAGTACAATGATAGTTTTGCGAATGCAGAATGGCGTCTCCGGACTTTCATCCCAATCTCACTATGAGTCTCTGCCATTAATGTAAGGAGGAGGAGTATTTACAACAAAAAAATACAGCTAACCCTCATACACATAAATTTTCACATACATACAGACTTACCGACTCAAATCCCAAAACAAAACAAAAAAATTAGCAGCTATGATAATGTAAACCCAAACAAGCCTTCTTTTTTTTTACTTACCCGGTTACCGGTGACGGCAGCCTGAGACTGGGCCAGGGCAGCGATGGACATGACCTGCTGGCCCGGCTGGTGGACGTTGATGGTCTCACACTGGACCTCAATCTTGTAGCCGGGGGGCAGGAAGGTGTTGAAACCCACTATCAGGTCGGGGTGACCCTTAAACAGGTTGGACACCCGATTGATGACACCTGGGGTGTCTATCCTGTTAGACATGAAAGACAATAACGACACAATTTATTAAATTTCTTTTAATGGATGTTTAATTCATTCAATTCTGATTTCATGGAAAGAATTCATATTTGCTTCTCTGAAATTTACCCTGTCCACCATTGCCGTGATCTCAGGGTAAATTAAGAGGAAACAGCAAAATGAAAGCTAAGAGAAAAAAAGAAGGAACGGAAAGAAGTAGGACCTACCAGAAGCTCCCGCCAACCGCCCGCAAGATATTGTGTGTGTCACTAAAAGGAGACACATATTAGATAATACACATACACACTTGGAAATGTTTATACAAACACACACACACTTTGATATGAAAACTGTAAAGTTCTGTCTGAATTGAATCCCCAGCAACGTAATAAGACAAGAAACGAAAGGCTAAGAGTTGGAACACACTGACTTTACATCATTGCTATCAATTAGCAGGCCAGTTTACTGCATGCTAGAAAAGCGTACAAATGGAGAACATGTCGTGTGGATCACATTTTGTGGGGCACATGATGATGACCCTCTTTACCCATAACATGGTATTCATTCACACTGAAATTAAAGAGAACTGTTTCTTCCCTACTAATCCACCGTAGCATTTGAGTTCAAAAGATTGCAGACATCTATTCAACATCACATGGTATGATCATGTTACTAATCAGACTATGCCGTGACGTATATCAAAAGGGCAACGTTTGAAGGAAATGGTGATGTCCAGGAAGTTAGGACCCTTTTGGGCACATATATGCAGAATGTCAGAAGACTATCGAATTATCAAGAAAACACTAAAATCAGTGTTGAAGGCAAGAAGAGGAAAGGCAGGCTAAGGAGAGTATGGTAGGATTTTTAATTTTGTCCTTACTGCCCTGTAAACAGCTATGGGATCTTTGATGTGAACCAGGCTGTGGCTTGCTCACAGAACCTCCTTTTTATTGTCCATCTCCTATGGGACTAGGTGTCAATCCACATACCTGAACCAGGGTGGTAGAATTTACTCGGAAAACCCTTAAGAAAATTTTTCAACCAGTCGGGGCTTGATCTCACAACCTTTTGACTGAGAGATCAACACATTGTCTCTGGACCACAGAATCCCAAAAACAAGGCAATGTAAAATAAGACAGGGGTCAGGGTGGGAAGGGAGAAAATTGAAGAGGGTGTGACAGACACAGTGACGGGAGTGTGACTTACGTCTGTGACTTGAACTCCTTCATGATGTCAAGGAAGTCGTTGTACACCTGGGGTTGGTTGCCAAATTGCAATTTCACCTGGTCAAGGTAGGAGAGGCGTCCTCCACCTTCAGCCGCTGAAACTGTTGCTGCTGTTGCTGTTGTTGTTGCTGACCACCTGGTATTGGCTAGAAAGAAATGGTAAAAGAATCAATAAAATGAGAACAGTATATATATATGTATATCGACGTGAAAGTCGCAAACTGTGTAAGACAGACACATTTCCCCCCCTTGTTTTTCATTAGGAAGCCCCATATGCTTCGTGTAGTTAGGATTCTGTAGCACAAAAACCAACAGAAACCCATATAATAACCATATGAGCAATCCATGCATCCATATTGGGTATAGTTTTTAAGTTGCACATCGTGTATGTCTGTGAAAAGGATTAAAAAGCGCACCATCATTTTCTTTGATTTTCCCAAAACATCCACAATTAGACTTTCATGGTTTCTGACTTTCACCATCGATATATATTATTTATACACATTTTATTGTGAAATAATTCATCTCACTTGAGTCCACATTTTCACAGGAGTCTTATTTTTTAAATACAAATCAAAATTCCTTCTTCTGATTTTTTTTCAAGTGAAAACTGAAGGTTTTCCAAATATAAGTTATAGATCTATATCAAAAACAAAATTGTAAAAACTTTGACTTTCATCTCATAAACAGCTAGATTAAAAGAGAGCCAGAGCTTGTATGAATGTTGTATGAAAATTTTAACAAAATGAATTTGACAGAATTAGCAATATGTTGACCTAAAGTTTGTAAAAAAACATTCAAGATGGCTACCATTTATTGGTGTTACCATGGCAACTAAAAGCTAATACCGGTTATTACATTTTTGCAGTTAATGTGTAAGTTTTTTATACCCTTTTGTACTCGTTTAATTGCAAAATTAGCCATTGAAATAAGTTTTTAAGTGAGAACATCTTCTAGTGCCACACATTCCCTCAAAGCTACCTGATTGGCCGGGTGTTGGGGCCCAGTCTGGGTGTGGAGTGAATGCGGGGGCCTCCGGCAATGGAACCAGGACCCGGGGCCCCGCTGTGCCCAGGCTCACACTGTGATGACGAGGGCTGGGTATGGGGCCATGGTGAGCACCTGCCTGGTTGAGTCTGGGGAAGACATCGGAGAGAGTGTAAGTGATTTGATTTGATTTCACCCACACATCCACAACTGAGCAACTAAGGTGATCTTGGGGTATTTAGTAGGATTTCTAATTTAGCCTATACTGCCCTGTGAAGAGTGAGGGGATCTTTGACGTGTACAGAGTGTTGTGACCTGCACACGAGACCTCCTTTTTATCATCCCGTCCGTCTCTGTGATGGGACTAAGGTGTCAATCCACCTACCTGAACCAGGGATGGGGGAAGGGGGGAGAGGGGGTTTGCTCGGGATAAAAACTTCAGAGAATTGTTCAACCTGTTGTACCGGTGCTTCAACCAATGACAAATTGTTTTGAGAGGTCGACACCGTGCATCTTGCTAGACTGCTGAGTCCCCTACCTAGACCCACTGAGTTAATCAACCAAGTGATGGGCGACATACTCTTATTGTACCACTCTTAGCATGCAACAATGCAAGTCAAAACTGTGAAAAAGTCAATGCAGCCGTATGAATTTAAACATACGCCTTGGTTTCTAGGCAGCACAAGAATAAAAGTAAAGACTCAACAATAAATTCAAGACAAAAACAAAGAAAAGAATCATATTCTATTTTCATTTATTATGTCAACCTCAACTATAACAAAATTAAACATAATAAATTTTCTACGCGCGCATTGAGATCTACCGATCTCAAAACATAAAATTAAGTATATTTTTCAGTAGTCGTGTACAAAAAATTCACTTTTCATTATCCCACTAGTTGTTCACTATTACCTAATCATGGCCTTTGGTAGGACAGGGTTGTAAGTCCATTTTGGTTAGTTTTGAGAAAATCACTGTTAAATTCAAAAAGCACTTCTTTTTGCACACACAACTTGTACATCACCAAAATGACCATAAATAGGGGTCAATGACTCTTGACTCATTGTTTGAAGGGGAGACATACAAACTATAGGTCTCTGGTGTGTTTATTTGATGTTTGAAAAAACTGGACTTACGGATCCTGTCATTCCATATAGCAACCTTTCCAATTTTTGGCAAATTTAATCACAAAAAAATTCCTTTTGCAAAAATTTGAAGAGATATAAAAAATTACTACTTGGTGAATTTTTTTTTCCGTTATAGATGTTATATACCAAATTTGGGGGCAATCGGACAATAAATAAAAAAGTAGATCGCATATCACTGTCAAAAAGTGTCATATCGAGATTTTTAACAATTTTTTCTGTTATTTGAATGTTTTTTCACATATAAACCTATAAAAGAACAATATAATACTTTGAAACATCATACAATCTTGAGAGGCTATCAAATACTCCATGTCTACCTATTTCAACTGCTCCAGGTCCCTTATACTCATGGCATTTTTTCTTATAACAACTGCGTGGAATGTTTCCCGCAAATATTCAGCCGATCTTAGCTAATACTGACAATAATTCCTCAAAAACATGTTTTCGATAGAGTACTTTGTGGTGATTAAAAACCAACTTGTCATACTTGAGACAAACTTGCCGGCTTTTATGGCACACATAAAATTAACTTGTGGTAAAAATGTTTTCCTCATGATCCCCCTCCCCAAATGAAGACCACTGTATATGCATAAAGAAGATGGAATTTTCGCCAGTGTTACAGCATCAACAGTTTATACTCACTGATATGGTAAAAATGACATCCCTGCAGGAAGAGCTGTCTCTGTCACTTCACCAAACCGGGAATTCCCAGGGGGAACAACTCTAGAATACGGTTCGTTAGGTTTAATCTCTGCTATATATAAAGAAAAGGGAAAAGAATTGTAACATGAATGAGTTAAACCATAATGTACATTTATGGCACAAAAAACAAACCAATTCAATGCAAAACAAACATCGACTTTCCCCCATGTGCGTATGATATCGAGAGACGGATCAGAGATTACTTAAAAGTTAGTGAAATACTCATTATAGACTGAATACAAAAGCCAAATGTTTCATGCTTATCAACACAATTTTTGCCACAATACATCTAGGGGTTGAATGGACCGAAAGCTGCAGAAAACTTCAAAAAACAATTACATTGATCAGGAATTAAGGGGAAAATGAAAAATTCTAAGATTTAAAAGAAGCAAATATTTTACCCCAGTTATTCTTTTAAATAAAAAAAGGAAGTTCCATCATCCAGTATCAAATGCAAAAACCTCGAAAAAATTTTGTCCTTGCATTTGCACCATTCAAGAGTAAAACTACATTAAGAAGTTAAAAATGCTAATAGAAGTAAAACAGACAACAAGCCACAGCACTGCATTACTGGCAGACAACATCGACCCAATGAAACACTTGTAGAAATAATTATTCTCCTCCATTTCCCAATCAAAGTTAAAAGGAGTAAATTTCTTTTTTCTTAAAATGTCACCAGTTCTTGAAAACTTTAAATTGGTAATCCCAACAATAATGTTAAAAAAAAGGATTAATGTAATGTAAGAAATAACATTTTCAAATTGTCTAATCTTACTTTTTTTTTAAAGAAAGAAAAAGAAAATCAATTAATAAGACATAACTGTGGAAATGTTCCCATTGTTCAAATGTTCAACATTTAGTCTATTGGCTGTTTCTGCCATACAAGGTGAAACATATTAAAAGATGGGAAGAAAAAGAAATCTTAATCTAACCCGCTCAACAGGTTTAATAAATCTCAAGATCAAGAGTGAGAACGATTTTTTTTTTTAAAAGAAGAAGCCTTTTCAATCAAATTTAAAGTCAGTGTCATTATTATTATCTTTGTGACAGTTTTGTTTTTCTTACCAAAATGGGAAGATTTGGAGCTAAAAGCATGATTGGCTTAACATGAAACATTTCTAATTAAATATAATTCAGAGTCCTAATACATTTATGATTGAAATTAGTTGCTTTGAATAAATAGAAAGTATTAACGCTCTTCATTGTACTCGTTTATTCAGTGTTTCAATCCATCTACCATTAAATCAACAACTGCTTAAAAGTCTTATCAAAGATCCTGTGTGCTTATTTATAGCGTTGTGCAATATTATGTTTCAAAAGAAAGAAAACAAAATTATAACGAGAATTCACACATGCTCCTCTACAAACCGTGGGCAGAGTCGGCTGTTGTAACAGAAGTTCCCTGTCAACGGGCTAGAAAAGAAACAAAATCGAAAGCAACACAAAATAATTTCACTTAAAAGACCTACTCAAATCACATCTCACATGAAATTTTAAAACGTTGAGACGCTTTCTGCCATTCTGGTTTCTAAGACTATAATTCTTCTTTCCCTTCTTATTTCATTCCATCATTTTACTCTACAGAGACAGAAAAGGGTGGGGAAGCTTAGCTGAATGAAAACGATTTTCTGTTATAGATTCATAATCTATTATGCTAAACTTCTCAAAGCTGGAAAACGAGAAGTTGGAAATTCAAATCAGTCAAAACAGTTTCAAAACATCATGTCATTATTGCTATATGTGTGAAAAATCATTGGGTGGGAAAATATCCTTGAATTTTGAGTCCTTCAAATATATCTTTTAACAAATATCATTATACTTTAAGAATGAAAATAAGACCTGGATCTATATTTAAAAGACCTTACAGGGATTCAAACATTTTACACAAAAGTCATCAAGAGTCTTTATGCTTTACAGTCAAAGCTTTGATTGCGTAAAACCAAATGAAGCCAGCCAACCACATGACAGAAAACAACCATATATCATGCATACCAAAAAAACTACATTATAAAACATATATTATTGCTATAGTTCTGGTGAAAACATATGCCATGTACCAGATTGTAGAAAAAGTTACAGAAACAAACAAACAAAATTATAAAATAAATACAAATTACCAAAACAAATTTTTATGTCATTAAAAAACAATAGTAATATGTATTTAAAACTGTCAACATTGATATTAAGATAACTATTCATTTACAGAGAGAAAAAATTTAATTTAAAAATGAAAAGATCAAAAATTTGACAAATGTTTTCATCAGAAAATAGTGAAATAAATACAAAGACAAACAACACTAATCATATAGTATCGTCAGAAACTGTTTACATGTGGAGTCAACCATAGATGGGATGTGAGATTTGTCCCTCAAATGATCCAATGCAAGCATCTTCTGTGCCTTTATAAATGTTGAGGCCTTAAACCAATCAAAAGGTTCCCAGTAACGCACATGATCTAAACAAAGATCTCCGTTTTTTTATAACCCCATCAGCCAAGGAGCCGGACTAACTTTTAAATATTTTTAAAAGTTCAACTCTCACCAAGTAAGTCAATTTTGTGCACAATAACTGAATACTTTTTAAACGTTCCCATTTACTACATTCTCCAAGTTCAAGTAGTCAAGTCATTAAGTTAAATTGTAATTAAAAAAGTATAACATAGTGTCTTGAACCCTATTCTGTGGTTTATATTAAGCAAAGGTGTTCTAGCTGAACCGTAGTGTTGTGAGCTGGGAATCACAACGACACTAGTTCAAGCTCCACGACTGACACAGGTGAGGTTTTTTCACAACGTTGTACTGTTAGGAAAGGTACTTCACTCTACTTTCCTCACTTGACTCAATTGTAAATGAGTATCCAGCTAAAAGTAGAGAAAGGTCTTGCTGGGATATAAATGATGTACAGTCTGCACTTGTGCAGGGATACGGACTATAAATCCATCTATATTTTTTATATTACCATTTTTCGCTTTTCCTGGAAAATCACGACTGACGGTCTGGTATGTTTAGACAGTTTCACCGATGACATAAATACTTAATGAGGCACATCTAAAAGATTTGCGAAGAGGCCACTATAATCATATTTTTTTTAAACATATATATATATCTTATGCAGCAGAATCTAGTTATAAAACATTTAAGAAGACCACACAAGGCTCACAACCAATCTCATCTGATGCAATCCCACATCAATACCTAATATGTGTATTGTAAAATAATATACCATAACCTCCCAACTTTGCATTGACTCGTCTCAGGGACAAAGTTGAATAAGTGCTAGTAATCTCTGATTTCTTGTTCTTTTATATTTTCCACATGATAATGAGAATAATAAAATGCACAATAAAAGTACAGACTTCATAATTTGTAAGTCTTCCAAACTTACAAAGTCACGTTCCTCTTCAAAACTCATATCGATTAAATGGGGCAAATTTACCCCATATCAACTGCTAAATAAATCCCTGGCATTCAAATTATCTGATCAAATTAACAAAAAATTCTTAGAAAGGTTGTCCGTTTTCGTATAATTTGTGCGACCTTTGGGGTCACTTTGAAGATTCATCTTGAGTCTATAAATAAGGATAAAATAACTCACTTCTATGAGATAGAAAAAGACCAACAACAAGAAACATGGACTAATTTAGACCTAACTTTTGAACTAAAATTTACCATGCAGGTTCAAGCAATGGATTCTACCGACACAAGTGACAGTGCTAAAAAAACCCACCAATTTTCCTTTTTGTTTCCATAAACCATGACAACTCAACTTCTAATAAACAAGCAGAAGGCATTTTGTATGACAGTAAAGACACAGGGCACAAAAACAACAAGCGGCTGGTGGACACAAAACATTGAACAACAACACGCATAACGGTAAGGTGACGGCCGTACCTGTGGTTCATCAATTCTCCGCTGCATGTTGATAAAAAAGTCTACCTGTTTAAAAAGGAAAATAATAGATCAGAATAACAAAACTGAAATAAAAGTAGAATAAATTTATTTCAAAAATAATACCAGCAACAGTTCTCAAAACATGATTAAAGTAAGTATACACCTCCTAATACTTGGGACAGAACATTACATCATAATATATATGGAAATTGCACGAAATATAAAAAGACGTATTGCAATAAAAACCAGAGACCTATAGTTCATATTCCTTGATGTGTGCCTGACTATGGAAATTCTTTCATTTTTTATTCCGATAATGGGGATAAAATTTTGCTTAGAAGATATTCACAAATCAAAAAACTGTATTACACAGCCGACTGGTTCTTAACATATATGTGGGAAGCGGCGGCCTGCTATTTCCGTCCTACCCTTACAAACCGTAGCTCACAGGCTGGATATTCCCATGTGGATGAGGGATGCCCTCAAATTGTGTCTATTTCCATTGTATTTCCACTCATTGACTCAAATAAAGCTTAAAACTAGCTTCCTGATCGATCAGCCAATCATATTAGAGAAAAACTGATGCTTACTTCATAGATTAATGAATCTTCGTAGAGTCCCAAGTAAGGTGTTAGGTTTCAAAGTGTGAAGAATAGACCCTTCTGTTACAGAGAATGAGAGAATTTTATTATAGTGACTTGTCTTCACCACCCCTTTACACATTAAAATGGTAACTTTTGTAAATAGCATGGGGTTTGTGGTGTGTTATTGACACTAGAAAGAGACAACACGTTGATACTAATAATTGTAGAAGAAGCATTGTAGTGGCTACTCTTAAATGCAAATTGACCATAGCTACTCAATCATATTTCAAACTCTATAATATTACTTGGCTAATATAATAAAACTTTTTCAGAACATATATCCAGATTCGAACACCTAATTTTGGAACAAGCTACCACAATATAGAGTTTATGCTTCGAGAAACCAAACACCCAACTCTTTGAGATAGTTTAACCAATGCGCTAACAGTCCACCAAAGCCACCCGACTCGACTTTCCTATCGCCAATTCAGCCATACCATTTAGGAATTTTCTGTCTCAGAGTGAGAAGAGAGAGAGAGAGAGAGAGAGAGAGAGAGAGAGAGAGAGAGAGAGAGAGAGAGAGAGAGAGAAAGAGAGAGAAAGAGAGAGAAAGAGAGAGAGAGAGAGAGAGAGAGAGAGAGAGAGAGAGAGAGAGAGAGAGAGAGAGAGAGAGAGAGAGAGAGAGATCTGGCTAGTGATGAACTGCATCGTTGTACTCTGTCCCCCGTAGAATGCCTTCATAAGGGTAAGTTCTGAGGGCTTTGCGGATTTAAAATGTGTCCCATTGATGGGTCATTCCATAATCCAGACACATTGCTCGGACAAGAGAATATGGCAGGTTTCACAATATGGTCCATCCCAATTTCCCTCTTTTGTCAAAATGTACATGTTATATTTCTTACAAATGTTTACCATGTTAAAGCCTAGAACCTGAGGATTCCAGATATATGACTTTAAGAGATAGAAAAGGACTGTGAGGCGAGTAAATTAGCTTTTAAAAGTCATGTTTTTCAGTCAAGGGGCATAATTGAAAATTCTAGGTCCAATGCCAGTGACATAATGTTACGCGAACTGCACGGGTCTGTCGACCGAGGTTTAGTGACGTAACGCTTGGGCATCTGGTTTGGAGAGTTCCCTGACTTTTCCTAGTTCTCAATAAGGTGTGAAGTCTGTGTTTGTGCTCCCGACACCTCAGGCATGGAGTCCACGGCAGGTGCCTTACCGTTGATCAGATGACTCGCGTTCCGGATCGTGTGGATGGATGGATGCTTTTTTGTCCCGTTTTTTGTAAAATTCTGTGATTGTACGCCTTTATACTATCCTTATTACGTGTTACGGGTTTATCGTGTGTACCATTCGGCTGAAACCGGTACGATTAACTTCACGACTTATATAACGAGTGGGGATGCAATACGTATAGGCCGATATTTGCGGAATATGGGACGGGATGGGAGCGGTGGCTGACAAATCTTGAACTCTACTTGAACCTGTGCTGTTAGTATTATTTTCTCTCTCTCTCGTTTAAATGCGTTTTTAGTAATATTGTATTGTTATGCGAAGAAGATTGTGCATAGTGGAGACGTAGAGTCACTATCGTTGTAAAGGACTTCTAAACCTCCCGTATTGCCAATTATCTTGTCTTTATTTATTAGAAAGTAATAAATCATGAAAGCCTATTGATTGCCTGACTTCTTTACATAAGTTTCAATCACGATAAGCCCAAGCAGGTTTTGCTAATGCAACTGAATCTAACCTGAACGGTCTCCGAATCTAACCTGATCAGTCTCCTTTCTGATGGCCGATCATCATCTACATTTTTGTGCGGACATCAGCGCATGGCCGTCGGGGGCATCCAAAGACAAAATATTCCGCAAAGCCGACCGGACAATTTTAAAAACAAAACTTCATGATTTCTCTATAGGCTTACACAAGATAAACTACGAGAAAATAGCTCGACGCAATATTACCGTTATTAGATCTCAAATCGAAAATAAAAAAGTTTTGCAGACTGACAGTAGTCTCATGGTATTCTCACTCGTTTAGAGTCGTGTCTTTTACAGGATATATGGTCGTAGGAATACGTTTTCTTTCACTCCAGATCACAAATCATAAAACGGCGCTTCTACGTATTTTTCAACTCTTACTGTGTTGTTACATAATAACGAAAATCTTAAAAAGGGCCTCACAATATCACTGCAAAAGATTTTTAAAATTTAGAACTCGCCAAATTTTCTTTGAACAATTCTCTTTCACATGGAATTAAAGAAAACAGAATAAAAGGTCGTTGACCTCACCAACCTTAAGGTGAAAAAGGACTTATTAAAAAGAGGGGAATGCCATCAGTCTCAATTGCTGACGTTAAGCACCCAAAAAATATTCACAAAACACACAAATTGAAAGCAAATTTCACAATATTATGTTTTTTATATCTGCGATGTCAAAGCTATACATGGACCAGATGTTAAGAAGATTAATCAGTTAAGACTTCGAAAGATTAATTGAAGAGTTCAAGTTATCATTGGGTCCCATTTTTGTGAAACCTGCCATAAGTAGATCTTCACACTAGTGTAGTGTCACTACTAGCCTCAAATATGCTAATATTTAGAAAACACAGATTTAAATTTAAGACGGACTTCCATCATTTTATTTCGAAATGGGTACACGACCCACAAAATCTGGAAATGGAAACGTGCTCCAATGACCGGCAAAGATCAAAACACTTCAGCGCATGCATGACATTGTAAGGGAGGAGAAGATAAGCCTTTAGGGATCAAGTGATGTAGATCTAATATCTTTCTAAATCTAGAAATCTTTTCTTTCCGTCGCATATTTCTAGGATATAATATAAAAAGGTTCACTCACGGTCTACGGAATTGTCTAATATCTACTTGCGCATTCCACCTTGGTGGTAAATGTAACATCAACCTTTTCTTAACTCACGTGGAGCTAACCATTTCATGACACTGTATGTTCACGATTTACTTTGCTAGACGATTTTTATGTCAGCGCGCCAGGTTGTCTAGGCCTAATGCAGACCTGCCAACCAGAGAAAGCCCAAAAGTGGAATCAGTAACTCAAAAAACAGGAATCTGTGACAGAAAATAGGAATTTTTAGGCGCGTGTTCATTTTTCTTACAAAAATACTTTATCGAGATCAATATTTAAAGACTGCATAAAAAGAGTCCATAATTAAGTAGTATAATGCAATAATACTATAATTCTAGAAGTACGGTACATTGGTCGATAAATGTTTCACAATGTCGTTGGAACCTCCATGGCTAATTCGAATGTCACAATTGCACACACAACAGAACGCAAATTCGTCCCCACTTCTTGATGGCTTTATAACTCCTGGCCAATTGCATTCATAACTTGAGCGATACATTTGCATCAACCTTGCTTTTTTGTTTGCCGACATGATGGTATATTCTAGTCTAAATCTAGATAAATTCTACAGATAGATGATAGATGAATGTGGAAATAATTATAAAAGTATAAAGTTCTAGATCTAGTTTTAGCCTACTAGATCTAGTACCAGATCAAGATCTATGAACTATGAGTAGAGTTGTAGATCTAGTAGAATATAAAATACAGCAGATCTAGAATCTAATCTAATCCAGACATCTAGGTAAGTAATATCTAGAAATCTAGATCTATTATTTCTAGATCTATAAATCCACTTCGATCTAACGTAACAGCATACAAAACATCCGCCAACTAGACTAGATCATCTAACCCGATACGTGGAGTAAGTAAATAAAAGGATTGACCGATGAGGAAAACATGCGCGAAAGCCTGTAGTGATACCAGATTGGCCTTTCAAGTTCAAAAACGATTTACCGCCAAATTTGTTTCAACCGCAAATTTCAATTGGTGTCATCTCATAGTTGTATTTTTCTCGCTTATAAATTTTTTTTCATGCGCAAAATTAATTTCAAACGGAAAATCGAAATTTTTGCCCCTTTTTAGTCATGCAGCGGAATTCATGCCAAAAAATCGTAATAATTCCGCCAAAATCGGAAATGTTGGCAAGTCTGCTAATGGCTTGTTCATGTTTTTGAAAAAGCTGTCCTTAAGCCATGATAAATAAGAAGCAAAATACAATTGGCAGCTGTGTCAATTTGCGTAAGAATAGCCCCTACAATGCTTCTTCTACTATCGCGTCTAAATTGCAACACATTGTCTCTTTGTAGTATCAATAACACACCCCAAACCCCACGCTATTTACAAAAGATACCATTTTAATGCGTAAATGGGTAGTCAAGACAATTCATTTCAATAAAAATCCTTTCATTCTCTGCATGTAACAAAATGGTCTATTCTTCGCACCTTGAAACCTATCTACTTGGACTACCAAGATTCACTAATCCGCGAAGCAAGCATCAGTTTTCTCTATATGATTGGTTCACCAATCGGAAAGCTAATTTTAAGCTTTACTTGAGTCAATGAGTGGAAATACAATGAAAATAGACGCACGTCAAGGCCATCCCCGATCCACGCGGAAATATCCAGTCTTCGTGCGACATGGTTTGCAGGATGATGACAGATATAGCCGGCCTTTACACTACACAGGTTGTTAGTGAATGACAGAAATAGCCGGTCGCCACGCCACAGGTGTTAAAGGCCGGCGCTGGATTATCGCACTTCCGGACATGTCCGATATCTCAGATCAATCTAGAACAAGATTTTTAAAATCACAATCCCAAAAGGCCAATCCCTACCCAAACACCAACAACCCCTCTTCCAATGTCACGTATATGCTGAAGTGTTTTGACCGGATATCGAAGCATGCTTCTATTTCTATTCTATTTTGCGGTACATGCACCCCTTTGCTTTTTTTACAAGCCATATCAAGATTCAACAAAATTAACAGGCTCCAAAACACAAAATGGTAAAATTAAAGTTTACAACGTAAATATTCATGCAAATAAAATTAATGAAGCTTCAGTAAAGATTTTATGGTCAGCGTTTTATGTAATTTACGGCAAGGCTCGTAAACAATGTCCATAGTATGGGGTTGCAACAGAAATTAGCCCACCCTCAGAAATTGAAATAGATCTAGAATCTTGAGTCAGGACAGACCTCTGGATTTAGACTAGAATCTCTAGATCAGATCTAATCTAGCTCGTCTAGATCTAAATGAATAGATTGCAAATATGAAATTCAACTACTCATTTAACATTTGTTTGTGCACACAATTATTCTAGCCTCCTCAGCTAAGCTGTCCGATTTCGATATAATCATTTTAGCTTTCAGTTCTTGTCATCCCGAAAAAAACTGAAAATAAAAGGGGTGAATGTGAAAGGTCCCATCGGGGAAGAAAACGGGAACGAGATAAATGGCCCTGAGGAAGGTTTTCTTCAATGGTTGTATACATCCACAATGTCACATTTCAGATGTTTAACTTAAGAGTAGGTATTTCAAACTGATTAGTGGTCACGATTTGAACCCCTAACCCAAAGCAATGTTTTTATAAGGTAGAGCATAGCGCTTTTCCTTACCTTTCCGCCATACTTCTGAAATGATACTATTTTCACGGTGAATCTTCAAAGTGACGCCAACAGTTACACGACTAATACGAAAATGAAAGAGCTCTTTCTAAACAACGTGTTATCATTTTTGAAAGTGTACAATAAAACAAGCAAAACATTTTTGAGTCATTTTAAACATTTTGAGTTTGGTCTATCATTCTTTTTAGTCACAAAAGGAAACGTTATGGCAACAAATACTGTGGCAATAGCGTTTACTTGATCTTTCACCTGCATAAATTAATTTTTTGGGGTCAAGAGGTCATATTCCTGTTTACTGTCTTCAATGTTAGCGCCAGCAGAATTGATTTCATGGAGTATTTTCACATTGACTCATTGACTCCATTGGCTTGGATATGTAACATCTGTAAGATAATAGCTACGACTTGTAAAAGATATGCTGACAATTGGACCTAGATCTACGCATGAGTTCCAGAATGTCCCCATTAATTGACTGGACATCAGCCTTTGGTTATTCGGTTTTTTTATTTGTGGATAGATAGTTAATATTGCTTTTTTGTGTCTATTTTGGCCAATAAAATGGTCATGACACAGAACATCGAGTAAAATAACATGTAAAATGTAAATGATACAACATGTGGATTTATACAATGCATTTTTCAATGTAATCTTTCTTCCTTCAACTGGAGAGAAAAAAGAAAAGATTCATCTTCTTCTTTTTTTCTTCTTCTTCCTCTTCTTGAACTTCTTCTTTTCTTCTTCTTCTTCTTCTTCTTGAACTTCTTCTTCTTCTTCTTCTTCTTCTTCTTCTTCTTCTTCTATTTCTTCTTCTTCTTCTTCTCTCTCCTTCTCTCTTCTCTCTCTCCTTCCTCTCCCTCCCTCCCTCTCTCTCTCTCTCTCTCTCTCTCTCTCTCTCTCTCCCTCTCCCTCCCTCCCTCCCTCCCTCTCTCTCTCTCTCTATATATATATATATATATATATATATATATATGTCTATACTATCTATATCTCTCTTCTTCTTCCTTTATACGGCCAACATCATTTTGATGATGGTTCTGTCGTAGTTTGGGAAACATTGCCTAAAATTGTGCTGTCTCCATCCTCCTCTTACTCCTTTTTTTTTTTTCTCGATTTTCAGGCCTGACAACTGATATTGCACATTATTTGGGTTAATAAATCAATTTACTGTTCATTTTTTCTGAGTAAAATTGTATCATTCACACTTTGTTTTCTTTCTAATCAACTGGTATAATAAGAGACTTAGATAATTTTGCTACCAACATCAAAATCTTGTAACATGAGTCAGGTTGCCAATCCTTTGATTTTTCCATCTCTTTCACACTGTTACCCAAGAATGTGAATTGAACTCAAGTTTCATGTTTCAGTTTTCAATTTTAAGGTAAAGAAAGAGACAATGTTATCAATGGTACCTGATATAACATCATAAAAGGGGAATGCAAACATCATCACTCACAATAACACTACATCTGCTACTACTAATACTACTACTACCACTACTACGGTACTACTGCTATTGCTTCCACTACTACTTCTACACCGTACTACTACTACTACTACTACTACTTCTACTTCTACTACTTCTCTTCTGCTACTAATACTAATATACTGCTACTACTTATTACTACTATGACTTCTCATTTCTCCTCCATCTACTGCTACTATTACTCTGTACTACTACACTACTATTACTACTACTACCGGTACTACTACTATGACTACTGCCACAACTTTTATTACGACTACGACTACTATTCCTACTTCTCCTATGTTACTACTACTACTACTACTACTACTACTACTACTACTACTACTACTACTACTACTACTACTACTACTACTACTGCTATTACTACTACCATCATACTACTGCTATTACTACATTAATACCACTACTACAACTCCCACTTCTCCTTTGCTACTACTACTACTGCTACTACTACCACTACTACTTCTCCTTCTCCTCTTCCTCTCCTCTGCTTTCTACTACTACTACTGCCAGTCAATACGACTACTACTTGAACTACTACGACAACTTCTACTACTACTACTACTCCTTTTTCTTCTTCTCTTCCTCCTCCACCTACTACTAGTACTACAAGTTAGCACTGCTACTACTACAGCTACTGTTATTACCACTACTACTATTTCTACTACTCTACCAGTACTACTACTACTACCGATACTACTACTCTACTTCTACTACGACTCTACTGCTATTCTACTACTACTACTACTACTAAACTCCTACTTCTTCCTCTTCCTCTTCCGCCTCCTACTATTATTTCTACTACCACTAGCCTTGTTCTGTCCATTAGGCCTTTCATATAATATATATATATATATATTGTTCTTCACTAGTTATCGGCCTACTGCAGTTTAATTTCTTTTTATCAGTTGATATATAATACTTTTCTGCATTCCTCTCTGTTGTCTCTCTGATTGTCTTTGTTTCCTATTTTGACCTCGTTCCATTGTTCACGGTGCGTTATATGACCATTCACTTGGATATCTATTCAGGCAAGCCTCGATATTTGTATTCTTATTATTTTTGTTATTAAATTATCTAGATCTAATGTTATCAAGTTTTTATTTTTTATTTTATTCCTTTCCACCACTACCTTTTATATAAATAATCATCCTCTTCCAGCCCTTTATCTTGACATGTCCTCTGCTCACTGAGATTCCTACCCTTATAAATTTTACAGTGGATGCTGCATCAGTCGACGTTGCATAATTTTTTGACGGTCCCATCCCCTACAAGTCAGAAACAGCACCAAGACCGCACTGTTGTTGATCAGTTTACCGCTCATTGTTTTCATCTATTTACTGATGGAAGTAATGTATTGTGTAAATGGAATCTCCACCCAAAAAGATTTTAGCTCCTCAATTTCACCCTTTCACTCATCCCCACTCAGACAAACTAACGACAGATAGCCAATTTTTTGGTGGTGCCAATATAAAGTTTGATCTCTTATGAACACTGTGTTTAAAAATGAAGAGAAAATGATAACAAATAAAATGCTACATCATTGCCACTGACTTCTCTCTTTCACTCGAGCAAGAACATCAGCAGCCAGTAATTATTAATAATAATAATACACAAGACCATTATGATGAAAATCCTGTCAGGGGAAGTAACTGAACAATTGCTTAGGTCGATTTTCACAGGTCGATCTTTTTTTAAAGGTCTCATCGAACTTATGGGGCATCCACTGTATCTGCTTTTCCCATTAACACTAATTTCTGTTCCTTCATCATGACACCTTCTTTTCTGAGTAAAGCCCTCTTCAGCCAACTCAAAACTCTTCATCAAAATAGCCTTTTCACTTCTCCTTCGAATATTGGTAGTGTTGTTATTGCTCTTGCCATTAATGCCATGACCACCTTTCGTAAAACCCGACTTACATCTCACTATGACTTTTTATACACTTGTCTTCGCTCTCACCTCATCCCTCCTGGATTTCATGATAAATTTATGCCAGCCGTTGGACACCTGTCTGAACTGGATGTAAACAATTTCAAACAGTTAAGTACAAAAATTGAATTCCTTCGTATTATTAGTCAAGTCTTCTCTATCCACAAATTTTAACTCTGTTCATTGTCTCATGAATTACATTCCTACGTCAGACCCTTAAACACCTCACTTCCACACTAATGTATCACCTCATTAGTTTTATTATTCACACAACCAATCGGCAGTTGTACTTCACCCTGAGTAGCCACAAAAGAACTAAATTACTTAAACCTAAACCTCAGGCTGCTCAAACTACTACGTATCCTGATACGTTTCACCAGAAAGTTGTTTGCATCCCTCCTGACGTTACATTGACAGAGGAGCAAATTTCTGTACTTAGTCGGAGGTTAAAATTCATCCCAGTCAGTAGGACCTTGAACCCATACCAAAGACTTGGTGATGTCCATGACTTTTGCCAGAAACTTTGTCTCTGTTTTCACTTTCGTGACTAGCATCGAGGTCAATCTTAAGATTCTGAACCTACTGATCCCTTTATTGGCTCTGGCCAAACCAAATTCAGGTGGATGTCGGAACTTCTCGGGCCCTCGACCTCTTCATAACATTAATTATCCTTCCATCCGTTGATTCAACACAACCGGTGAAATGACTCACGCCATCTCTGAGGTGAAGCGCCATAATTACATCGTTATTAAACCTGCTGACAATGGTGGGACCGCTGTGTATCTGGTCCAGAGATCTGTATCTTGCCGAAGCTAAGCGCCAACTCAGTGACCGCACTTTCTACTGTCCTAGGACTACTATTAACTACTAGGAGTAATGTGATGCTACTGTCTCTAACAATCACATTGTCAAATCCACTGTTCATCAACTGATCAAGTCTGATAGTGATAATCTTCCACCGTCTGCAACTCTTATTGTCTTTGACAATAGCACTTTAGGTAATCTTTGATTTTACCTACTACCTATAATCCCTAAGACCAACAACCCGGGTCGCCTTATCGTATCCGCTTGTTCATGTCCCACTGAACATGTTTCCGACTTTCTTGACTCTGACTCTGTTTTTGCCCCTATTGTTGCTTCTTTATCCACGTATCTGCTGAAGGACTTTTACCATGCCTTGGAACTCTTTATGTCTGTCAACTTCCCTAAGGATGTTGATCATTTCATTTTCTTCTCGATGTATACTCATTGTACACACCAATTCCTCATGCAGATGGTCTCACAGTCACAGCCATCTGATTCTCCCTTGAACAGCGCACTGACTGTTCTTTCTCTACTTCTGCTTTGCTTTGGCAGGTACTCTCACATTGACACTCGTTCAAGTTCGAACAAGTTCAATGGGAAGTATTTTAGTGGCGTAGCCATGGGCACCAAGATGGGCCCTAGTTATGCTTGTCTCTTCATAAAGTTCATAGAACATCAAGAATTCCTTATCCATCAGAGCTTCAAAGGGCAATAATCACTTCAGTACTACAGGTATATATTGAGGATGCTATATAGGCTTCTGCTCTAAAGCCAAGAACAAACTTGAAGACTACATTAGGTTTGTCCAAACATTCAATCCAGCCATACGCTATACCTTCACAATATCCATATCCGAAGTGACTTTTCTGGACATCAGGATGATCTTGTCGAATGGATCAATTACCACCTCTATTTTCTATAAGGATACTGACAGCCATAGTTACCTTCCTTCTTCATCGTCACATGCTCTTTCCTGCAGAAATTCTATCCCTTTCTCCCAGTTTCTTGCATCTTTGACGTCCTGTCAGGATGACGTTGATTTTGTGGAACATGCCGAAAGAATGGGGGAATTCTTTCGGAGATGAGGATTTTCACAGAAAATCATCTCATCTGCCCTCGACCACATTTCAACACTGCAGCACTCTTGGCCATGCCAAAATACAGACAAGAGCCATAATGACGGAGTTTAACGTATCATGACATACCATCCTCACAATAAACATATTAAGGTTTTCATATTAAAACACTTCTCTATCCTACAGAATGATCCATTCACAAGAGATGTATTCTCTGATCCGCCTCTCTCTGTTTCCATGCGAGACAGGAATCTTCACGATCTCCTGGTCCATAGCACTCGCCAGTGTGGTGGTAGGACACGTAGCAATACCTGCCCGTATGTTGAGGAAGTGGTCTCCATATCCTTCCCAATTGTGAACTTAAAGTCACTTAAGGCTTCACTTGTTGTACCAGCAGGAACATCGTTTACACCTTCTCTTGTAAACGATGTCCTCTGAAATATATTGGGGAAAATCACCTTCGCAGCCAACCGGTTTACTTACATCTTAATCACATAAAAAAATTGCTTCTCTAAACCTGTTCCCTCCCACTTACTTTAAGTTTAACTTGAATGACCACAGAGGTGTCTTGAACATCTTTGTCACTGCTGTCCGCCAATATTATGGCACCTGGCGCGTACAGATTTCAGTTGGAACAGGGGCGTCATCGGCCAATGTGGTACATGCCATCCTCATGGCCTAAACAGCAAACTGCTATATGCCAGTAGACATTGGTAGACATTGTTTCCTTTTCCCTATGTTCTCTCTCTATTTCTCTTTCCCCATCGCCTCACTCTCTTTCTTCCCCTTCTCCCCCTCCTCTCTATCCATCTCTCTTATGACTATTTGTCATTCTCTTTTATTATTATTATTACTGTTATCATTTCAATTATTATTATAATTATTATTATTATTATTATTATTATTATTACATATGTATTATTATTAATTATTATTATTATTATCATTTTTTTTTTATTATTGATTTTAGTATTTTTATCATTGTTATTTATTGTTACACATAGATCTATTTTTAATATGAGTATGAGGCCTGCTCTGTTGTAAATGGATTTTATCGTGCGATAGGTCATTGTACCTTTCACCACCTCTTGGCGCCATTAGATCCGTTCAACATTGTCTCCTAGTCATAGTTATTGTTTCTATGTTTTTCTGTGCCGTTTTCTTCCTATATCTAGGCCTTTCACACATATGCTATATACCCATCTATATTCCTCTTTAATACTACTACTAATACTACTACTATTACTACTACTACTACTACTACTACTACTACTACTACTACTACTACTACTACTACTACTACCAACACTACTCCTACTATATTACTACCAGCACTACTATATGTACTAATAGTATCTAATGATTAAAAGAAATAATACTGCAGGCGATAACTACTACAATAGATCTACTTCTACCATTCCTACTACCGGGTCTACTACTATGTTTTTTCTGTATACGTTGCTGAAGAAGGTTTAATTCAGTGTCTTCTTTGTTCATAACCCGAAATTTCTCTGCTTTTCATGTCTTCTTTGTTCTAGATTTAATTAAGAACATAAGATTTAATTGATAGGTACCAGATTTGTTGCCCAACCATCAACTTTAAAGTTTAATATGTTGATTGACTTAAGGATATTATCATTCTGATATATATACGTTTAGAAGGTATAGAAGTAGATACATAAAGATCGATTTAGCGTACATAATACTTCGTTTCACATAGCAAACACATAAAAATGCCGATTCATCTTTTTATACCGACACAAAGACGATAACCGCGTTCTCTCGAAATAATACACCAAACAAATTATACCGTCGACTTAATACCTAAAAGGAAGCAGGAATCCCTATATATAAAAGATTGGACTCTGATCGAACACTTTTTCCCATCTATATTCCTCTTTACTTCTACTGCTACTGCTGCAATTTTCTTCACATGTACTACTACTACAAATTACTACTACTATTCCTCCTAGTACTACTACTGACCGGGCAGTTCAGGTAAGCACCTGCGTTGGGTTCTGTCCGCCCTTCACTTTCCCCTGCTTCACCTTGCAGGCGACTGAACGACCAAAGGCTAAGGAGTTAACCCTGACAGAAAATAACAACTTGCTGCCTTGCAGGCTGGTCTTGAATGACTAAAGGCTAAAGGAGTTAACCCTGACAGAAAATAACAACCTGCTGCCTTGCAGGCGTTATTGACCGCCCAAAGGCTAAGAGAGTTAACCACGACAGAAAATAACAACCTGCTGCCTTGCAGGTTGATCTTGAATGACTAAAGACTAAGGGAGTTAACCCTGACAGAAAATAACAAGGCCTGGTAGGGGGCCTCAAGGTGGCAATGTCACTATGTACCTAGAGTACAGTGTGGGCTAATCCCCTACTTATCCAAAAGCAAACAGATCCAGAGAAATAAATATAATAAAATATAACTGGCTTGATCTTTCGGAGACGAACTTGGAAACGAATACAGGCTGTGTTTTTGGAACATGGAATGTTATTGTTAGGACAATAAATGGAAAAGAGTTGAAGAAATGGAAAAATCCAAAGTAGAATTTTTGGCCATTACAGAAACAAAGAAAAAAGGACAAGGAATAGAAAATGTAGGACCGAATCATATTTTAATCTTCTCAGGAGTAGATGTCAAAGATAGAGCTAAAGCAGGAGTAGGCCTCCTAATGCATAACAGGCTTGTCCTAGCTACTAGAGAGTTGGAAATTTATAAGCCCACGGCTATTATTAGAGGTAAATATTAAACCAAAAGGACGAGAAATTAAATTATTAATAGCTTATGGACCAAACGAAGACGCAACTAAAGAAGAAAAAGATATCTTCGAAAACTATTTACAAATAGCTGCAGATAATCTTAAACCCAAACAGGAACTAATGCTTTTAGTTTAGGAGATTTAAACGCTAGAGTAGGCAACAATGTAGAAACGTCAGGAGGAGTTATACGTAAAGAAGGAGAGACAACTTCTCCAAATGGAGAGAGACGAATAGATTTTTGCCTAAAGAATAACATGAAAATAGCCAACACATTTTTTTCCTCATAAAGATATCAACAAATATACAACAAGAGTATATGTAGACAGGTGCGAAAAGTCAATGAAAGACTACATAATAGTTAGCAGGTCTCTTTTTTACAGTACAATGGATGCAAGAGTAAACAGAAGAGCAGAAATATTTAGTGATCATCACTTAGTGATGGCCGAAATGAGATTACTGGCTGAAGAAAACAAACAGGAAAGGAAAGAGAAGAACGCTACTATTACTAAACTGAAAATATAGAAACTAAATAAATCAGCAGTAAAACAGATATACTAATCTAGGATAAAAAGATTTATCAGTGAAAGACAGATGGATCTGAATGATTGATATCCCAATAATAAAAAAGTGGCAGAAATATAAAGAAACACTCCTCGTTTGTACTGAAGAGGTCTGTGGTAGGAAACAAATTAAAGGAAATAGGAAAAGAACAGCATGGTGAAATGAGAATGTCAAGACTAAGATCAAAGAAAAGAAGGATGCCTGAAACTACTGAAAGAAATACTTGCTTGCAAACAAAGAAACCAGAGGATAGGATAGGTTACGTGAAGATATCCTTGAAAAGAAACAAAATGTTTCCCGGTCGAAAATACAAGGGGAAATGAAGTATTGAGGACCAACATGAGAGAAAATCAGGGAAATCGAAGTAGACATGAACAATTATCGGCACCGCGAAATGGGAAAACGCGAATAAGTTTGGGCACGATGAATCATCCTTTTGTCATCCATTTCCGGTCATGCATGCTTTGCTGTCTAGCGATTCTTTCATGTTGAAACTAAACGATTCCGATACCTTCTGTAAAATTATAAAGTTTGCCTGGGGAATTAGTATCGGATTTCGACACAAAGTTTTCAATACTTTCTTTAGTTTTAGTGCCTATACCAATACCGGTACCATGAACTGCGTATTTACGGCCCAGCCTCCTTTCTTCAATTAATTTAACTTTTACTCTGGAGAGATTAAGAATGCCGTGTGTGTTATTAGTGTGTTAAAAAGCCGATCGCGCACGTTGTTGTATGGTTCGTGTCAAAGGGAGAGAGACAGAGGGCAATGTACGGTATATATTTTTAAGTTCGATCGCGGACGTGTGTGTGTAAGAAGGCTAGACAGAATGTTTGTGTGTGTTTAATGCGACCAATCGCGCATGTGTGTATTAGTATTAGTATTAGAGAGAGAGTATATATATGGGGAGAGTCGGGAGTTTACGGATGACCGGAAGGCAAATGCATTGCAAGTGTTTTTTTGTTTAGTAAGAATAGAGGAGGTTGGATGATCGAAGGGATATTAATATTATGCCCGCACGGCCTGATAGCAGAATAGAGTTGGGGGAGGGGACAGGGTGAAGAAAGTGAAAACATATGATGGAAAAACAAGAGGCGACTGAGTCTGACATACGGTATCGGAAGAGAAAGAGAGAAATAACGGATATGTCTTTCACTACAGTGTAGACATGGGTGGGCAAGGGTAGAACCGGGAAGAAGACAATCATGTACTATACTAGATTTAGATCTAGATCTAGATTTCGTTTTTATTGAAGAAGAAAGAAAGAGTGGGTGGGGTGGTTGCCAATATAATGGAGATTTTTACTAGGGGAGGGGGATCTAGATCTAGTTTTAAGTTTTTGATCCTGAGAAAGAAAAAGAGAGAACTGGGGGTGGGGGGGGAGATGATGGTGGCAAAAAGTAGTACAGAAGAAGATTTATAATTGAATGGCAGAGTTCAAGTTAAAGAAAAAGCCTTCCAAACCTCATTTTCTTCTCGGTAGACTGAGTAAGTATTTGTGCGTGTGTTTAGGCTATGACATTCATTGTCACTCTTGTGTTTGATTTATTTTTCGAAAGGAGATAATAAAAAAAATAATATATTAATTTTTGCACTGTTTACATGTTTTGTTAAATGATAGAGGTAGATCTATCACTACTATCAGCTATCAGAATTATATTTTCTTCAGAACTGTATGGGGACCCTGTAGAAAAATGCTGAAAATAATGAAATATTAAATCCACACTGAAACATTAAAAAAATGTAGATCACTTTTGATTTCATTGGGATGCACTAGAAAGTCATTCATTTATGATTTGAATTGACAATTTATGATAATGCATTGAAATTAGAAATATTTACGCTGTTCTCCGTTTCTCGCTTCGGGAGAGTATTTCATTTTTCCTAGTAATCCTAGGTAGGATTTTTTTTTGCTGAGGTAGGAAATTTTCAGTTGATTTTTTGCTGGACACACTGAAGAGTAACATTAAGTAATCCAGAGGAGACAGCTGAAGATGTAGAATATCAATGGAAGAAATCCAAACAGCTAGTATAAGTATAAGAAAAGTGAAATTAGGAAAAGTCCAAGGAGCAGATCAAGTTTATCCAGAAATGTTCTACTGGATTTACATTTTCTAATATTATAAGGCATGAAGCTTTTAAATAGTGTGATTGCCTAGTAACTTCTTTTGCAGGATGTCGATAAGATATTATTGATACTACATGACGTATTAGTATTTTATGTCTGCATTTCTAACAATGGATTTCATAAATATCGCCGCTTCTAGGTTGAGTATCGCCAGTGTGGTGACTTCACCACTGATGATTGGCTATAACAATAAAAACATCAACAACCTAGACACGAACGTGTGCCCTTACATGACACGAACGTGTGCCTTTACATGACACGAACGTTTGCCTTTACATGACAGGAACGTTTGCCTTTACATGACACGAACGTGTGCCTTTACATGACACGAACCTGTGCCTTTACATGCCATGAATGTGTACCTTTACATGACACGAACGTTTGCCTTTACATGACATGAATGTGTACCTTTACATGACACGAACGTGTGCCTTTACATGACAGGAACGTGAACATGAACGTGTGCCTTTACATGACATGAACGTGTACCTTTACATGACATGAACGTGTGCCTTTACATGGCATGAACGTGTACCTTTACATGACATGAACGTGTGCCTTTACATGGCATGAACGTGTGCCTTTACATGACATGAACGTGCCTTTACATGACAGGAACGTGGGCCTTTACATGACAGGAACGTGTGCCTTTACATGACATGAACGTGTGCCTTTACATGGCATGAACGTGTGCCTTTACATGACATGAACGTGTACGTTTACATGGCATGAACGTGTGCCTTTACATGACAGGAACGTGGGCCTTTACATGACAGGAACGTGTACCTTTACATGACAGGAACGTGTGCCTTTACATGGCATGAACGTGTGCCTTTACATGACATGAACGTGTGCCTTTACATGACACGAACATGAAACGTGTGCCTTTACATGACACGAACGTGTACCTTTACATGGCATGAACGTGTGTGCCTTTACATGACACGAACGTGTGCCCTTACATGACACGAACGTGTACCTTTTACATGACACGAACGTACATGACACGAACGTGTGCCTTTACATGACACGAACGTGTATCTTTACATGACACGAACGTGTGCCCTTTTACATGACACGAACGTGTGCCTTTACAACATGATACGAACGTGTGCCCTTACACGACACGAACGTGTGCCTTAACATGACACGAACGTGTGCCCTTACATGACACGAACGTTTGCCTTTACATGACACGAACGTGTGCCTTTACAACACGAACGTGATGACGAACGTTTACCTTTACATGACACGAACGTGTACCTTAACATGACACGAACGTGTGCCCTTACATAACACAAACGTTTGCCTTTACATGACATGAACGTGTACCTTTACATGACACGAACGTGTGCCCTTACATGACACAAACGTGTGCCTTTACATGACACGAACGTGTACCTTACATGACACGAACGTGTGCCTTTACATAACACGAACGTGTGCCTTTACATGGCATGAACGTGTACCTTTACATGACATGAACGTGTACCTTTACATAACACGAACGTGTGTCCTTACATGACACGAACGTGTGCCTTTACATGACACGAACGTGTACCCTTACATGACACGAACGTGTACCTTTACATGACATGAACGACTGCCTTTACATGACATGAACGTCTGCCCTTACATGACACGAACGTTTGCCTTTACATGACATGAACGTCTGCCTTTACATGACATGAACGTGTGCCTTTACATGACATGAACGTCTGCCCTTACATGACACAAACGTGTACCTTTACATCACATGAACGTGTGCCTTTACATGACATGAACGTGTGCCTTTACATGACATGAACGTCTGCCCTTACATGACACAAACGTGTGCCTTTACATCACATGAACGTGTGCCTTTACATGACATGAACGTCTGGTCTTACATGACACGAACGTTTGCCTTTACATGACATGAACGTGTGCCTTTACATGACATGAACGTGTGCCTTTACATGACACGAACGTGTGCCCTTACATGACAGTATGACACGAACGTGTGCCCTTACATGACACAAACGTGTACCTTTACATGACTCGAACGTGTGCCCTTACATGACACGAACGTGTGCCCTTACATGACATGAAAGTGTGCCCTTACATGACACAAACGTGTGCCTTTACATGACACGAACGTGTGCCTTTACATGACACGAACCTGTGCCTTTACATGACACGAACCTGTGCCTTTACATGACACGAACGTGTGCCTTTACATGACACGAACGTGTGCCTTTACATGACACGAACGTCTGCCTTTACATGACATGAACGTCTGCCTTTACATGACACAAACGTGTGCCTTTACATGACACAAACGTTTGCCTTTACATGACACAGCTATATTCTGACGTTTTTGTTGTCTATTTTTATGTTAATCTGGCCACTCCTTTTATTTATATCAGTATCAGCGAAGGCTTCGTGGTAGAAGGGCCGGTGTAAAGTGTAACAACACTAACAGTAACACGAGAAAATATTACTCCCCCACGCCAAAATAACTCTGGAGTAAAATTGTCATACGGTACGAAAGATTAACTCCCCTACTGTACAAAGTACTCCCCCCGCGTACGAGAAAATTACTCCCCTTATAAATTGCACTACCTCCCCCCCCCCCCCCACACACACACATTCACACATTCTTGGCCATCGCAGGCAGGAAATAATTAATCACCTCACAGACTGTCGTCACTGTCAGCGCATGGATTTGAGCACCCTACCTACCCCATCCACCCTTTCCCTGTCTGCAATTTAACTTGCTCTAAGTGTTTGAAAAGAAGAAAGGGGGAGGGGGTTGGCAGAGACACTCCCACATGCACATAAACACACACCCACACACACACACACACACGCACACAGTACACACACAAATACATACATACACACAGAAAAAGATTGAAAGACAGAGAAATAGGGCCTAGTGGAGATTACGTACACCTAAAATTAGTGAAAAGAAAGGAAGAAGGCTTCGCTTTTTAAGTTTTCTAGACAGGGTGTCAGCCCAGCAGCAACAAAAATAATTGAAATCAAAATTATCATCATGCTGACTAAAAGGGAAAACACAAAGGATCCCGAAAATAAGTATCCTTAAAATATTTTACTTATGATAAGAAACTTACTTCTCTTGTGTGCACACAAAGGATACTTATTTTTCCGGTCTATTCTATTCTTGTCAGCACACTGTGTTGTCAGTCAGTCGAAAATGGATTCGTCGTCTGATGAAGAGTTTTGTTACTTGATAGCGTGCTTCCTAGACTAAAACAGAATCCATGAAGACATGGAATCCATGCCACCTCTTTCTTCGTTTGAAAGATAATCACCCCGATAGATATTTCCAATATACACGAACGACAAAGGAAGCATTCACACGTAATTACAACTGACACGTTTTTCTTTCGGTTTTTCTTTTTCGTTTAATTTTAAAGACGGGTTGGGGGATGGGGGGGAGGGTAGTTGTTATTCGGATGTTTTGTCCCAGGTATTGTGCTTTATTTTATTTTATTTCATCTTTATATTCTTTTAATGTTTTCTCGTTTTTGTTTTCATGTTTGTAGTGGTTTTTTGTTTTGAAATAATGAATTCAATAAAACATTAAACAAGGAGAAAAGAAAACAAGAAAAGCTATGATGAATGGAAGCGCAACAGACCGCAGAGGCAACCCCAAAATGACCATTACTATATTTCACCACTTTCCTAAATTCACTTTTCTTATAGCTGTTTGGAGTTCTTCCATTGAGATATCTACATCTTTAGCTGTCTCATCTCGATTACTTGTTACTCTTAATAATTCTGTACTCCTTGTTTCATATGTTCTAGAGGGATTATTTGATTGTTGAAAATGCTTTTTCCACGTTTCCATGATTTCGTTGTTTCCTTTCATTATTCCTCCTTTGGCATTCTTAATTTGTCGTATTGGGTATGCTTTGGTCTTTCTCATACTCTTCATTGCTCCGCAGAACAGCTTTTGATTTCCTTGAATGATAGCTTTCTTGAAGTCTTTGTCCAAACTCTTCCCACTGTTCCTGATTTGCTTTCCTAACTTCGTCTTCGGCGATAGTTCTTTTACTTTTACTCACGTAATCTATCCTATCTTCTGGTCTCTTTGTTTGAAAGTACTTCTTCCAGGCATCTTTCTTTTCTTTGATCTTAGTCTTGACATTCTCATTCCACCATGCTGTTCTTTTCCTTTAATTTGTTTCCTATCACAGACCTTTTCAGTACAACTGAGGAGTGTTTCTTTATATATTTGCCACTTTTCTTCTATTGTGCTTTCCTTCAGATCCATCTGCCTTTCGCTGATAGATCTTTTTATTCTGGATTGGTACATTTGTTTAACTATTGGTTTATTTAGTTCCTCTATTTTGAGTTTAGTAGCTTTCTTCTCTTCCTTTTCTGTTTGTTTTCTTCAGTTAATAATCTCATTTTGGCTATCACTAGGTGATGATCACTAAATATTTCAGCTCATCTGCTTACTCTAGCATCCATTGTACTGTAAAAAAGGGAGCTGCTATTCGTAGGCTTATTTTCAGAAAAGTATGAAAGTGATATGATTAAAAACACATGATCACATTTTTAGCCGTTTGACACTTGGAATTCCCAAAGCCATCTGTGTCAGTCCTTTTTTTTGGGGGGGGGGGGGCATTTTTTCTCTAAATGACGTAATTGTAGTAATTGTGACTTAGACACGCTATTGAAATGACCCCTTCAATTGGATACCATTTTTCAAATCGGACTCGCTGATCATGAATGGAAAGAACAGTTAACATCAAGAAAACAGCGCCGTGGTAGATTCTCAATCTCATAAAGAATTGTATACAAACCTACAAAGAACGATACATAATTTTTAAAAAGAAATATTGCATTACAATGTAAAACTGTCAGTGTCAGAGACGAAGAATTCAAGGCAGTTCTTCGGTTTATGCTCAAAACTCTTGGGAGATGACGATAATGTATTTTAATTTTAGCTTTTAAATGTCTTTCCGCAAACAAAAAAAAAGAAACCTTTTTCTTGCTTTTCTGATAAAACCAGGAAGAGTAGGACTGAGTTGGAAAACAATTAAAAACTTACCAGTTTCGAACTTTTCTCTGGCAAAGACAAACTATACAGCTTCAAAGACGCCACTGTGGAAGAAGTGATTAATGAATATATAATAATCCCTACCCAAAGTTGCGACAAATTATGTTGCCCATCCGCCATATTGTTGTGAATGACTCTCTCAGGTTAGAACATGTGCCGGATGCTTTCAATACTGCTTATTATGTTAAGCCTTTAATAAAGAATATAATTTAGACACAGAAAATCCTATCAAATTTGTTTATACCATTAGACCAGTCTCAAATTCACCTTTTTCTCTACAAGATCTTTGAAAACTTTTTTTCGCGCGTCTATCGAAACGTCTAACAGACAATGAGTATGATTTATGGCAAAGTTTTCAGTCAGCACATATATAGAGCCAATCACTGCAGAAACTGCCCTTCTTAAAATCTCAAATGATCTGTTAAAGGTACCGGTACCGTACCGTAACTGATTGTGGGTCAATTTCCTTATTTAGCCTTCTACTTCTACTTTAGACCAAGGGGACACGAAGGTTGAATGATTCACTTATGACTATGAGGTAGATCTAAGCAACGACACTCCTTGGACATGAAAGGAAAGGTAAAGACATTAAAAATAACGAAGTGACTATTTGTAGTACTACTGGAAAGAGAAAAACTACTTAACCCAAAATAGAAGAACTAAATAAACTAGTAGTAAAGAAGATATACCAATCTAGGATAAAAAGATTTATCAGTGAAAGTGAAAGGCAGATGATTTGAATGATAGCACAAAAGAAGAAAAGTGGCAAATGTATAAAGAAACTCCTCTACAAATAGGAGTCAGAATAAGTCTTGGTAATAGTACTACAAATAGGGAGATAATGGTAGTAGTACTACAAATAGGGAGAGAATTTTATAGCCTTTGGTAGTAGTACTACAAATAGGGCTTGCTTATAAATAAAATGTTAACTAATGTGTTGTAAAAAAAAACGGGAGTGATATAAAAAGATGGACTGATGTGATTTTTTTTGCTTTTGAGTTTAGGTTTTTGCATAAAAAGGAAAAGATGTACATGAGTAACTGTCAAAATAACTTAGGTCCTCCTGTATCATTTTAGTTTGTGTAGCGTCCTTGGTTGCCATATAAACGGCCATCTTGGATTTCGAATAAATTATTGTTAAATCTATCTAGAGACGAAAGAATAAAGGCCTTCAGTTTATGCTCAACTCTTGGGAAATAATGTTCACTCAAAAAACCAGGAAGAGTTGAGTTGGAAAACAATTAAAAACTTACCAGTTTCGAATTTCTGGCAGACCGTCTTATTCAAATTCAATATTAAGAATATATAATAACTCTACCCAAAAGCGACCTGATCCGATTCCTTTCAATTTATGCATCCGCCATATTGTTGTGAATGACCTTTTAGAACATGTGCCGATGCCTTCAATACAGAATTTTAATAAAGAAAATATTTAGACACAGAAAATGAAATTTGTTTATAATTAGACCAGTCTCAAATTCACCTTTTTCTACAAGATCTTTGAAAAACTTTTTTTCGCGCGTCTATCGAAACGTCTAACAGACAATGAGTATGATTTATGGCAATTTTCAGTTTATAGAGCCAATCACTTGCCCTTCTTAAAATCTCAAATGATCTGTTAAAGGTACCGGTACCGTACCGTAACTGATTGTGGGTCAATTTCCTTATTTAGCCTACTTCTACTTTAGACCAAAGAAGGTTGAATGATTCACTTATGACTATGAGGTAGATCTAAGCAACGACACTTTAAAGACATTAAAAATAACGAAGTGACTATTTGTAGTACTACTGGAAAGAGAAAAAACTACTTAACCCAAAATAGAAGAACTAAATAAACTAGTAGTAAAGAAGATATACCAATCTAGGATAAAAAGATTTATCAGTGAAAGTGAAAGGCAGATGATTTGAATGATAGCACAAAAGAAGAAAAGTGGCAAATGTATAAAGAAACACTCCTCAGTTGTAGTAATAGTACTACAAATAGGGAGAGAATGGTTTATAGCCTATTGGTAGTAGTAATAGTACTACAAATAGGAGAGAATGGTTTATAGCCTATTGTAGTAATAGTAGTAGTACTACAAATAGGAGAGAATGGTTTATAGCCTATTGGTAGTAGTAATAGTACTACAAATAGGGAGAATGCTTATAAATAAAATGTTAACTAATGTGTCGTATAAAAAACGGGGAGTAATACAAAAAAAACGGAACTAATGTGATTTATTTGCTTTTGAAAAGTTGGACTGAAGTGATTTTTTTTGCTTATTAAAGGTATTTTTATGTACATGAGTAACTGTCAAAATACGGTCCTCCTGTATCATTGAAAAGTTTGTGTAGCGTCCTTGGTTGCCATATAAACGGCCGCCATCTTGGATTTCGACTCAATTTTCAAAATCTATCTCCTCCCCTTAGTTATGAATAAATCATAAAACTTATGCAGATCGTTTTTTCCATTCAATATCTAAAGAGCGATGTCGGATTTTTTCGATATTTTGGATAGTTTTTTTTTATGAATTTTTGAAAATATCTCTCGTGAATGTACAAAATGGCATTTTCGAAAAAAAAATTTCTCGAAAAAGTTTACAATATAAATATATTTTTAAACCGACGTCATTCTAATTCTATTCACATTTATAAGAATAAGAGGAACCTGTGTGCCAAATATAATACAAATCGTTCGGTAAATGGTGGAGGAGATAGAATTTTAGTGTAAAAAACTACAATTTCGAGAAAAATGCAAGTAAAAAATTCAAAGAAAAAATAATACAAAACAAACGCTTCAGATGGGTTTCCCTTGTTGTAGCATCCCCCTTACTCTTTCGACAGTCTCTGGCATTGTTACTTATGTAAATAAGATTATAAATCTAGGTTTAGATGTGCACTGTTGTGAAAACAGACGTCGAAATGACCAGTGTTTTTTTCCCCTCTATATCCTATGCTTGTGCGCGTGTTTACATACATACACACTGACGCGCAACGTCTTTACTCTTTTATTACACAGCGATGGGCCGACATGTGGATTGGTGACGGCAAAACGAGGTCAAAGTCGGTGTTGCCACATTTGGCGATTAACCGCCAATATACGGGTTATTACTGCCAATTTCTCAGTCAGTGTTAGGGTAATTTACGTCACAATTTTAATTGTTTTTACCTACCTTCGGCTATAAAATATTTTGTAAAAACAATGCATTGTTTACGTCATATGGACATTTTTCTGCATGAACTTGTAGATAAATGATCGCTCTTCCCAAATATGCAAGGAACAGAAAATCAACCTTTTGGTCCAAAACTCGCCAAGCCAGGTGCCACCCCCCCCCCTCCCCCTTATCCGTCAGTCTCACTGTCTGTCAGTATGCGTCTGCTTTTCTGTGTCTACGTCCGTCTGTCTGTTTCTCTGTCTGTCGGTCCGTCTGTCTCTGTATGTCTGCCTGTCTATATCTCTCCTCTCTTTCCATCTATTTTTCTGTCTCTGTCTGTCTGTCTGTCTCTCTCCCTCTCTCTCTCCCTCCCTCCCTCCCTCTCTCTCTCTCTCTCTCTCTCTTTCTCTCTCTCTCACACACACACACACAGACACACTCTCTCTCTCTCTCTCTCTCTCTCTCTCTCTCTCTCTCTCTCTCTCTCTCTCTCTCTCTCTCTCTCTCTCTCTCTCTCTCTCTCTCTCTCTCTCTCTCTCTCTCTCTCTCTCTTCTCTCTCTCTCTCGGATTCTCTCTCTCGCATCTGTCTGTCTGTCTGTCTGTCTGTTTGTCTAATGTGTCGTGAAAAAACCTTGGGCGTTCTAAAAGACAAGATGGACTTGCATACTGTATGATAATGTTATTGCTGTTGCTCACAGTTGTAGTTTCGTTTAAACACAAATCAACATTAAAGGTCCCTAGAATTAAAACTCGTGCAGGAGGTAGATTACTTTCACACTTCGACTCCGCCGTTTAGAACGATCTGCCAACTGATATCAGGAATTGGCAGAAACCATTGTATTTTTTTTTTAAATAGTTGAGACCGTTTTACTTTGAACATTGATACTATAGTTTTATGTATCCTCCTGGTTCTTGTTCTGACTCACATTGACTAGATAGTATATTTTTCAGTATTTATTATTGTTATAGTCTGGGGTGTGTGTGTTTTTTTTTATCAGCAGCAAATAACTTCAACTTGTTTTGTGTCACGTTTATCGCCCAAGAACGTTTTAATGAAGCAAAGTTCTGTTCAATCATGCAGAACATTCTAATCTACTGAAGGCACTGATTTGAGAGCTTGTCGTCAGAAAATTTCCCGGTGGGTGGGAAGTGTGAGGGATGGGGGGATGAGGGGGGGGGGGGGGCAGGATGCTGATAAGCCATGATGACTTTGTAATGCCAATGGTAACCAACATCATCACTCACTGCACCAAACGTTCAACGATTTTCTGCGATTAGCAAGCAGGTACTAGTGGCAGAGAAAAGGAGCGAGTGGGGGTGGGTGTCTAAGGCTGTATTATATCCATGGGCTAGGTGGGGCCTGGGCGCAGCGCTGGAAATATCTGCGGATTTTACAACCCGAAATGAAAAACGTTTCATTTCCGGAGCTTAATAGAATCTTTTGTGCCACAGCTTCTGATTCTCAATGGCAGAGCAATTGAATCGTAATCGTAATCGTAAGTGAGTTTTGGTGTTTTTGTGTAAACAGTTGTGGTGTAGAGGGTACAAGTCATGTCATGCTGGAGTATCGAATATCGATCCATACAGGTATCGCAGGAACGTAAACAAATAATGTATGTTGATAGAATGTTTATTTCTAATAATAATAATAATGTTGTTGTGTGTTGGATTTGTTTGGGTTTTTTGGTAGTTGTCTAAGTTGGATAAAGGTGGAATTGTACAGTTCATATCCCCCGCACAAGTGCAGGCTCATTGACTGTACATCATAATTTATCCCTCCAAGGCAGGTCATTTCATTCAACAAAGTCATTCTCAACTCCCCGAGGAACATACAGCTCATATCCCTGGCGATGCTAGGCCATAAGTGTATATACATGTATGTGTTTTAATGTACACCATTGACAAGATAATGTCAGCTTGAGAACACTGAGAGAGTAGGCCTAAACAAAAACCTCGTTATTTGGATCTTAATGATGGCTCTTTGTACATTTTTATTTCTCATACATTTCTATCTTCCTATTCTTTTATTCATTACTTAGTGCATTTATGTGCATACACAATCATACCCACATATAAGTACGTAAATACAATGTACATGTAAATTGTAATACTATGTACGCGCCTTGTACGACGAAATGGTGTCGGTGGTTAGAATGCCGGACTGG
>JAXRKP010000623.1:35000-45000 GCA_037039925.1 Doris montereyensis | reverse complement strand
ATAATGCAAATAACTGTTTTACAACGTAGATCTATAAGTTATACAAAATACTGCATACATCATCTCATACTTTTCATCTCTACCGAGAGAGTTCAAATTTATACTTAAGACTAACCTAAGAGGTGGTCACATATCATACTCATACCACAAGTGAGCAACCTAGATTTAGATCTAGATCTAGGCATACATTACAGTAACGGTAAATTGTCAGAGGCCGAAACATTTTCCTTTTTCTTTTGTTTAATTCCTTCTCTAACTGTCTTGCTCGCCAAGAGTTTGCCTTTGTCGAGTCAAGGTCAGACGTTACTAGATCTAGGTCAGTGGGCCAACCTTGAAAACCTCTCGCTCTCACGTGCGTATCGGCCTAATTTTGGCATGCATGATACCACGATAAAAGCGTTGATTACTCAAGGGTACTCTGCACCCATTTGAAAAGCATCTGGGGTTAGGTGTGCTTCAGCCCCAATACCAGCATTTTTAGCCATGGTATCGATGATGATCTTCTCTCTATCTCATATACATGTATCACACTATCTAACGATGCCTATGACTTACAACGGAAAAACCCGTGGGGAAAAGGCTTCACGCATTATAGCCCTCATTCCCCTTTCATTGGGTAATGGTTTGGTAGTCTTAGAATTGTCTCTACCGATTGGCTATTCGCATACGTATGTAGAGCTAGGCTTAGACTAGAGATCTAAATCTAGCGCGATGTCTTCGGAATGAAAGTTGAAAATTATAAAAATGATCAAAAATATTAACTTTTTTTTTATTATATGGCTTGTAATCAAATCATGTTTATAACTGGGGCTTAGCCTTTATAGCCGACATCTAGCTACGTCATTGGTTGCAACCCTGTAGATTGTTTGATAAGACAACACTGTCGTCCAGATGATTCCAATCTAAAGCTGTCCGTACTAGTACTAGGAATGATCGCTTGAATTGGTCCCTATTGCCATGCGGTAGAACCATTTAAGTGCAATATTCCTGCTGAATTAACGTTCTTAATTACGTGGTTTGTATTAATGTGGATATAGATATAATGCATTTAAATGTACTTTATGTGTTTTTATATGACTATCATCTCACTATAATCGAAATGCACCTAAAGCTTTATTACATTAGGGAATAGACGCAATCGAAATAATCTACATTATTATTATTATTATTATTATTATTATTATTATTATTATTATTATTATTATTATTATTATTATTATTATTATTATTATTATTATTATTTATATTTTTTATTTTTTTTTATTATTATTATTATTTTTATTATTATTATAATTAAAATAATTATTATTATTATTATTAATATTATTATTATTATTATTATTATTATTATTATTATTATCATATCACTTCTCGTTTACTATTACTCTTACTCACTGATGGCGTACTAGGTAATCTAGAGGCAAGGCGCCGGTCTCTCAACCTAAAGATCGTGCGTTCAAACCCCACCAACTGTTGGGAAAATGTTCTTGATTTGTTTTTCGAGTAAAACATACACCCACTCCCCCCCCCTTGGTCCAGGTAGGTGAATCTACACCTGGTCCCATCCGAGAGGTCTCGTGTGCTGATCACAACACTTTGTGCACGTTAAAAAATCACTGTTTACAGGGCAACCTTAAGCGGTAATCCTAGCAAAAAAAACCCAGATTGCCTTTGTTGTGGGTGGGGGGTAAATCAAGTAAAAAATTATAAAAATGTAATCCTCACTGGTGATGATAGGATGTTTTTTTTTGTTCAATTTTATCAAATCCGTCGGGTTGCCGAACACTTGACCTGTTCTACAAGCGTACCGTAATGGTGTGCAAATATACCAAAGTCACTACGAATGAACTATTCTATGATCACCTGGTTACGTCAAGCGCAATTAGAGGAGAATCGGTAGTCCAGAGGCAAGGTGTCGACCTCTCAGCCAAAAGGTGGTGGGTTCGAGCCCCGCCAGCAGTTAAAGCATTTTTTTGAGCGATTTCGAACAAAATTTGCCCCCCCACCCCCTCCCTGGTCCAGTAGGTGGATCGACACCTATTTACATTGGATATGTACGATAAAAATGTGGTCCCAGGTGCAGATCACAACACTATGTGCACCTTCAAGATGCCTTGGCTGTTTACATGGCAGTCCGGGCAAAATTAAAAATCCTACCAAAAAACCCAGAGATCACCTTAGTTGTGGATGTGGGTAAATCAAATCAAAACATTAGCAGAAAAAATAAGTGAATAGTACTGGAAATCATTTTGCCAGGAAATGAGAGAGAGAGAGAGAGAGAGAGAGAGAGAGAGAGAGAGAGAGAGAGAGAGAGAGAGAGAGAGAGAGAGAGAGAGAGAGAGAGAGAGAGAGAGAGAGAGAGAGAGAGAGAGAGAGAGAGAGAGAACAAATGAGAGAGGGAGAGAGAGAGAGAGAGAGAGAGAGAGAGAGAGAGAGAGAGAGAGAGAGAGAGAAGAGAGAGAGAGAGAGAGAACGGAAGAGAGAGACAGACAGACAGACAGACAGAGAGAGAGAGACAGAGAGAGACAGAGACAGAGAGAGAGACAGAGACAGAGACAGACAGAGAGACAGAGAGACAGACAGAGAGACAGAGAGAGAGAGAGAGAGAGAGAGAGAGAGAGAGAGAGAGAGAGAGAGAGAGAGAGAGAGAGAGAGAGAGAGAGAGAGAGAGGGAGAGAGAGAGGTTGACTGACCAAATAACAAACGACTACATAGACGGACAAGCAAAAACAATTCTTATTTACAACTAATTGACTATTGACCAGTCATTGATTGTATACACGTAGTAATACATAGCTAGTTACTATAGCGTATCGATATGTTTCCTATAAATGTATGTATAAAGTGTAAAAAAAACTAATAAAAACTAGTTTCGTTATACATATCTTCTCGTGCAGTATCGTTATTTTCATACTCTGTCTATCTTATTCATCTTACATTTACAATAATCTCATCTTATCGTATCTTATTTTGTCGTATCTTGTCTTATCCCATCTTACCTTACGTTTTCTCATCTTATTTCATGATGTCTTCTTATCTTATACTATAATATCTTGCATATTCTCTCTCATCTCGTTATATCTTAGCTCGTGGACGGTTGGCGGGCGTTACTGAGTGGTAGGTCCTTTTTCTTTCCTTTTCTTACTTTCACTTATCTTTCATCTTGCAGTTTCCTCGTAATTCACACTGAGATCACCGCAATGATGCACCGGGTAAATTTCAATGAAAGAAACAAATTATCTTAACGCTCATTGTTCTTATGAACGCTCATTGTTTTCTTCTCTTTGATAGCTTTTACTCCTCCGGTACATGCGAAATAACAGTGGAAACTTAAGGCATCTGCCGTTCCGATTGTTTACTCCACAGCTACAAATCGTGGCACCATCATAATTTACAATACTACAAAGCTGGTATCCCGCTCAATGAGCAGGTTGTTATTAAAATATGACGATGTAGGCATACAAAAGCTAGCACTGGCATCACACTTTACGATCAATTTAGATCTATTATTCTAATCCAAACCCAACCGCGACCAAAAAAGACTTATTAGATCTAGATCTAGTTTTAGATTTAGATGTAGAGCTAGATCTAGTTTTAGATTTAGATGTAGAGCTAGATCTAGTTTTAGATTTAGATGTAGAGCTAGATCTAGTTTTAGATTTAGATGTAGAGCTAGATCTAGTTTTAGATTTAGATGTAGAGCTAGATTCAAGAGGGATGTGTTTCACAGTCAGTCACATCCTTTGATGTGCGTTAACTATGAGATCTAGAGACTGACCTGCTTGGTTGGGGGGAGGGGGGGGAAGAGAAAAAAGAGTTAAGCTAGATCTAGGTTAAAAGTTGAGCATTCTCTGTTCAGCGGTAGACGGGGACAATGGGCTTGGATGGGTCAAAAGTGGCCGACTGTCGACTTCTCGCGGGTTTTGTGAGTTACCGAAAAGTGTGGGGTTCGGCGGCAATCGCAAATGAACTGTGTAAAATATCGTTCAAAGAAAGAAACTGTTTTCGGCGGCAATCGCAAATGAACTGTGTAAAATATCGTTCAAAGAAAGAAACTGTTTTTCAAAGAAAGAAACGGCGGCAATCGCAAATGAACTGTGTAAAATATCGTTCAAAGAAAGAAACTGTTTTCGGCGGCAATCGCAAATGAACTGTGTAAAATATCGTTCAAAGAAAGAAACTGTTTTCGGCGGCAATCGCAAATGAACTGTGTAAAATATCGTTCAAAGAAAGAAACTGTTTTCGGCGGCAATCGCAAATGAACTGTGTAAAATATCGTTCAAAGAAAAAACTGTTTTTTCAAATAAAAAATGTACCTAAAACATGCACAGGTAATAGACAAAAGTGTTGTTAAAATCTGAACACTATCTGTTCAGCTGTTTGAGAGCCTATTCTGACTGGATGAAAACGCACTGTCGTAAAGTACGATATATATAAATATATATATTGAAAGTCGAAACGTCTATATATATATATAGGTAACATAAAAACTTGACTGACATAAGAAAAGTATATATAAACGAAATAAACGAGAAATATATTATATATATAACACTGGAAATGAGGTGTGAGATATATTTGGCGTATATTTTACCTTCATATGTCCATGCCTTGGAATACGCCCATATGTTCTCCCAAACGTTGCATCATATACCTTTGGCCCAGCTGACATAGGAAGATATACGAAACAATAAACGTTGAAAGTCGAAACGTCTCACGCATGTAAGCAAAAGAGGTAACATAAAAACTTGACTGACATAAGAAAAGTAGCATAGCGAAACGAAATAAACGAGAAACACGTTTTCTCTGCTTCAACACTGGAAATGAGTGTGAGACATTTCACGTCGGCGTTTTTGCGTGTCAACTTTTCGCGTGTCTTTCTATGTGGGCTAGTCCTTACATACCCATATCTTCACGTGTCTTCCGATGTGGGACTAGTCCTTACATACCCTTCACGTGTCTTCCTATGGGCTAGTCTTACCCACCTCTTTGCGTGTCTTCCTATGTGGGCTAGTCCTTACATACACACCTTTTGCGTGTCTTCCTATGTCGGCTAGTCCTTACATACCCATATCTTCACGTGTCTTCCTATGTGGGCTAGTCCTTATATACCCACCTCTTTGCGTGTCTTCCTATGTGGGCTAGTCCTTACATACCCTCCTTACGCGTGTCTTCCTATGTGGGCTAGTCCTTACATACCAAACTTTACGCGTGTCTTCCTATGTGGGCTAGTCCTTCCATGTGGGCTACACTCTTCGCGTGTCTTCCTATGTGGGCTAGTCCTTACATACCAAACTCTTGGCGTGTCTTCCTATGTGGGCTAGTCCTTACATACCAAACTCTTGGCGTGTCTTCCTATGTGGGCTAGTCCTTACATACCAAACTCTTGGCGTGTCTTCCTATGTGGGCTAGTCCTTACATACCAAACTCTTGGCGTGTCTTCCTATGTGGGCTAGTCCTTACATACCAAACTCTTCGCGTGTCTTCCTATGTGGGCTAGTCCTTACATACCAAACTCTTGGCGTGTCTTCCTATGTGGGCTAGTCCTTACATACAAACTTGGCGTGTCTTCCTATGTGGGCTAGTCCTTACATACACACCTCTTCGCGTGTCTTCCTATGTGGGCTAGTCCTTACATACACACCTCTTCGCGTGTCTTCCTATGTGGGCTAGTCCTTACACACCTCTTCGCGTGTCTTCCTATGTGGGCTAGTCCTTACATACACACCTCTTCGTGTGTCTTCCTATGTGGGCTAGTCCTTACATACACACCTCTTCGCGTGTCTTCCTATATGGGCTAGTCCTTACATACCCAACTCTTCGCTTGTCTTCCTATGTGGGCTAGTCCTTACATACCCAACTCTTCGCTTGTCTTCCTATGTGGGCTAGTCCTTACATACCCAACTCTTCGCTTGTCTTCCTATGTGGGCTAGTCCTTACATACCCAACTCTTCGCTTGTCTTCCTATGTGGGCTAGTCCTTACATACCCAACTCTTCGCTTGTCTTCCTATGTGGGCTAGTCCTTACATACCCAACTCTTCGCTTGTCTTCCTATGTGGGCTAGTCCTTACATACCCAACTCTTCGCGGACTTACGAAGTATAGTACAGGTACAATGTACTTAGTAATGGAAGTAGCGACTAATTAGGAAACCGACAAGAACAGCACGTGCCAATAGCCATGTACTTTATTACCCGAATCAAGAGATTACAGCAGCGCCTCTATTAGTCTTATGAGAGCAAAAACTCAAACATAGACATGAATAGAGGGGTACTCGGTAGTTCAGAGGCAAGATATCGGCCTCTGAACTAAAAGGTAGTGGATTGGAGCCCCGCCAACGGTTGAAGAAATGCCTCGATTTATTTCGAGAAAAATCTACTCCCCCCCCCCCCCCGCTAGTTCAAGTAGGTGGTGGATCAACACCTCGTCCCATAGGAGAAAGACAATAAATAGGAGGTCTCGTGTGCACGTTAAAGAGCTCTTTGCGGTTTACATGGTGTGTACAGGTGGTCAAGGCACAATTACAAAATTCTTCCAAAACGCCAGAGGTCATAATGTGGATGTGGGTAAATCAAATCAAATGAAAATGGGCATGAATAGAAAATTGAACGATAAAAATTGGTCTCATTTAGAAAATGGAAATTTTAAAGTTATGGAAGTAAACAAGACAAAATGGAGAAAAAAAACAGCAAAAGAAAAAAAAAACAACAAAAAATCAACAAACAACAAGAGTAATAACTTTTTTTTTTTAACTTGAAAAAAAAAAAGACTAAAGATCGAAAGAAAAGACTAACGACGACAACAAAAACAAACACCATCAAACAAACATTGTAATCGTATTATCGGATAAAAAATTTTAAAAAGTCATACCAAAAAAAAAACCAAAGCAAACAGCAAGAACAACAAAAAACAAAACAAAATTCCCTCAGTTGTGGATGCGGGTAACCAAATTAATTTTCTCGGCTTACAAACAAACATGGACGCTTTTGTCTTCTTTGTTTACCTTTGTTTCAAGTCGCTTAAAGATAAAGTAAGGCTATATTATAGATGCAATAATAATTCACGAATCCTCAGGTTGTGACCCAGACCCTACGTCACGAGGGAGAAAGCACATCGACATACAAAACGAAAGGTCACAATTAATTCCATCTCATTAGCACGCGTCTTTTTCTTTTTTATAATTATGGGGCTACGAGAGAGCACTCAGCTGGCACACGTCAATTTGTAAGAATTACTTCCCTTGATCCTTCGCGTCGACTTCAGAAGGTTGTTTTTTTTTTTTTTGCACTCCCACTCAGACATAGACAGGGGCATATTCTGCTTCGTTTTTTGTTTTTTTTTGCTGCCTGGAACCACCTATAAAATATTGTCTTACATCGAAGCGAACTTACTAATAAGCTCGCCTCGTCTTACATGTGTTTTAATTTCTTAGCACTCCCTCTCTCCCTCTCTCTTTCTCTCTCTCTCTCTCTCTCTCTCTCTCTCTCTCTCTCTCTCTCTCTCTCTCTCTCTCTCTCTCTCTCTCTCTCTCCTCTCTCTCTCTCTCTCCTCTCCATCTCTCCTCTCCTCTCCTCCCTCCTCTCTTTCCATCCTTCCCTCCCTCCCTCCCTCTCCATCTCTCCCTCTCCCTCCCTCCCTCTTTCTCCCCCTCTCCCTCTCCCCCTCCTCTCCCTCCCTCCCTCTCTCTCCCTCCCTCTCTCTCTCTCTCCTCTCCCTCTCTCCCTCCCTCCCTCCTCCCTCCCTCCCTCCCTCTCCCTCCCTCTCCCTCCCCTCCCTCCCTCTTTCCATCCTTCCTCTTTCCCTCTCCCTCTCTCTCCCCCTCCCTCTCCCTCTCTCCCTTCCTCCCTCTCCTCCCTCCCTCCCTCTCTCTCTCTCCCTCTCCTCTCTCTCCTCTCCCTCCCTCCCTCCCCCTCTCCCTCTCTCCCTCTCTCCCTCCTCTTTCCCTCTCTCTCCTCTCTCTCCTCCTCTCTCCCTCTCTTGCTCTCTCTCTTTCTCTCTCTCCCTCTCTCCCTCTCTCTCTCCCTCCCTCCCTCCCTCTCCCCTCCCTCCCTCTCCCTCCCTCACTCCCTTTCTCCCTCCCTCTCTCTCCCTCCCTCCGTCTCTCTCTCTCTCTCCCTCTCTCTCCCTCTCTCTCTCTCTCTCTCTCTCTCTCTCTCTCTCTCTCTCTCTCTCTCTCTCTCTCTCTCTCTCTCTCTCTCTCTCTCTCTCTCTCTCTCTCTCTCTTATGATTTATGTCATGTAAAAAAAAATGATATTGGAACAGTATGCTATCGTGGCACCACCTGAATTATTGGTTACGCCACGCCTCTGGCTATAGATATATTTAACTGGTAGGCAAATTAGCCGTTATCCACAGTGACTGAAATGATGGCACATTTTGCCTGGAAGTGTTGAAAACTAAGAGAACCCGCGGTATTACCCCTGTGATTCAACAACCTATCGATGAATTAACGATTCCTTCTAGTGATAAACATACAACATCATTATGTGAAAGAATAAGGCCATTGTTCTTATTGAATACTGTATGTTGAATCAGGTCTAAAAGTCCATGATTGTTTTAAGATGTATGGGGCATTTAAAGGTCAATGACCTACATGGCCTCTGACACGATATGATATGATCTGATATGATACTCTTTTCCTTTGTAAGGAATGTGAATAGTTTGTTATTTTCATTCTACCTAATACAAGTTATTAGGTTGCAAAAAGAAAATGAAATCCCCATCTAATTCTATCCGTTATTGATCATTTGTCATGTGGTGTGTAAGAGTAAAGAACTTATCAAATCAAATTAAATTCATTTGGTCATTTTCAAAATTTAATTTGATCAAAATTCTTTAAGAAAATTATGGATTTAGCCAATTTACTAATCATGAACATTGTGATATTTATATTATTATTCAGTTTCAATATATCGGAATTTTGGCAATCTGAAGAACAGAGCAGGGAAAGGGAAATAAATAAATAAAATCAAAACATCCTATTGAGGAGATCAGAGTTATGTATCTTTCTCAGATGGTCACCCATGAGAGATCACAGTCGACACAGATCAAACACAACAAAGATCTAATTTGTGAGTGATGTCTCTCAACATTCTTTATTTGAAGTTGAATTCGGTTTGCTTACGTTATATATGAAATAACGAATTCGATTCACATCCCTCGCAAACGTAAATGATAGATTGATGATGTTGTTCAAGCATAAACCCAACGTTTGAAAGAGGAAAGAAACATGAAGGCAAATTCTAAAACATCAAATAAATCAGCATCAGGTTCTTAGGAACGCTCAAGATTTCAAATCTTTCTAATCTTTTGCAGTTTTCTTGTTTTAGATTGGATTTGTTTCGTGGGGGTTTTTTGTTTATGTTTTTTGTTGTTTTTATTTGCTTTTCTTTTTTTTTTGGCTACTTTAAAATAAAATCATTTGTAAACAAAATCTGTTTTTTACATTAGTCAATGGGCTTGGGAACTGCAAAAAGATTTCATCTTTTTTAAAATATGAAGATAAAGATGAATTTATAGTCTGTATCCTTGCACAAGTTCAGCCTCACCGACTGTACATCATTTATCCCCCATCAGGCTATTCATTCAAAGTCCTTCTCAACTCTCGGAGGGAGCATACAGTACACAAGCCTGTTAGGCTATTCGTACTAACACTCTGACAAGATCTTTCTCTATGTACAGCTGGGTACTCATTCACACCTGATTCAAGTCAGGAAATTAGAGTGAATTACCTTTCCTAAGAGTACAACGTTGTGAAAAAGCAACTCACCTGTGCCAGTCGTAGGGGCTTGAACATGTGACGTTGTGATTACCAGCTCACAACACTAGGGTTCAGCTACAACGCCTTATAATTTTGTTTTCTTTTATGGGGTTTTTTCTTACTGGTTTGTTTGGGATTTTGTTTTCTTGTACTTGCGTTTCTTCTGTCCTTTTGTTGTTGTTGTGTCCAAAGGGAGGTAGCCCACTAACACCTTAACTATATTATTGGTTATCTCCTTG
>JAXRKP010000623.1:25000-32500 GCA_037039925.1 Doris montereyensis | reverse complement strand
TTATATTGGTCTAATGGTGACATTATTATTAGCACCAGTCATCCCGTCACACTGTCCCCACTTTCCTTTTTTTTAGTTATGAAAATTAACAAAAATAAAACAAAAAACTAGAATTTTTCTTGTTGAAATACACAGAAAACAAGAATAACAAACAAAAGACAAGAACATAAATTACGAAGAAAAAAACCAAATCAAGAACAAAGTCAAAAATAAAAAAATAACCCCCCCCCCCCCCCCAAAAAAAAAACAAAAAAAAAACCCAACAACAAATGAACAAGAAAATAATACTAATATTAATACACAATGACCAAATTATTGAATGAACAAAGCAGAGAAAAAGGAGAAATTGCAAGGATAAATGTATTGTTTCGAAATCGAGGGTAAAACAAATCAAAACAAAGCAAAAGACAAAGAGGAAAACAGTAAATAGAAATTATCCTAACTTGTTACAAAAACCATAACAGACAAACAAAACAAGGAACAATCAATCAATCAAACAAATAAACAAAAATGTCTGAATGGACAAGGCTAAATCTTGGTTGGATTTTTCAAATTTTTTGCCCGGACTGCCCTGTCAAAAGCCAAGAGTTCTCCAGCGTGCACAGCGTATTATTATGATCTGCACACGGGACCTCCTTTTCTCAAGTCGAGAAAATGTTTTCAACCTGTCGAGCACTAACCCACAGGCTTCTGGTTGAGATGCATGTCGATACCTTGCCTCTGGACCGCCATGTCCATTTCCTTCTTTTCACTACCAACCTGGCCACTTCTAAAACTGCCTGTATTTTTTTTATTTCATGTCATAGTTGTTGTTGTTGTTGTTGTTGCTGTCGTTGCTGTTGTTGTTGTTGTTGTTTTAATGAACATAGCTAGCTGGTCCCAGCCTAGGCCTGTGTGCATTCACTCCTCCTAGATCAATAATATGTCATTCTTCACCTTTCTCCTCTATTTCCCCCAGTTTTCTGACAAGAACTTTCCACTTTAAGCACACACACACACACACACACACACACACACACACACATACACACACATCTTTTTTAAAGTGTTTCCTTTATTTATTTTTTTTTTTTTTGTTGTTGTAATTATCGCCCAAGGAATGACACAATGTTTGCCATAGACTATGTTGGTTTGGGGTTTTTTTCTTCTGTTGTTTGTTTTGTTGTTATCGTCTTCTTATTCGGGATTTTTTTATTTGCTTATTTACTTGTTGCTGTTTTTTTAATTTTATTTTTTATTTTTGTTGTTGCAATTTGTTATGGTTGTTTGATTCGTGGTTTTTCTTCCTTTTTTCGTTGTTTTCGTTTATTTTTGTTTCTTTGATTATTTTTTTAAGGGTTGGTGGAGGCGGATTCCTTTAAGTTCTGTTTTTCTTATTGCTCGTCTTATTTAGAGTTGGGATGATCTATTAGCAAAATTTCCATTGATACTTCTTGTTGTTGTTTGTTGCTATTTTTTTGTTGTTGTTTTTTGTTTTTTTTTTTTGTTTTTTTTTTGGGGGGGGGGGGCGTGTGAGCATAACCAGGTCTTTTAAAACATTATGTCCCCCCACCTCTAAAAAAAAACAAAAACTTGTCTTTCTGTTTTTATCAATTTCTTTTTTCAAGAATGTTTTATCTCCTCCTGACAGCCGTCTCAGCGCATCCCGATTACCCTGATCACCCACTCTATACCCTTACCCCATAACCCTCCCCCCTCCTCATCCTGAATCCCGCCTCCTAACGACATGCAAGTCACTGCACTGAACAGCTGGAGAAGTGCGTTTGGAAGAACACAGCTTTTGATGACGTCATGCACTTAGAATTGGTCCATTGTTGTCAGATTTGGTGCATGTATTTTGATGCCCAATTAGTTTTCTTCTTCATCATCATCATCTTTCTTCATCATTATCTTCTTCCATTTCTTCTTCTTCTTCTTCTTCTTCTTCTTCTTCTTCTTCTTCTTCTTCTTCTTCTTCTTCTTCTTCTTCTTCTTCTTTTTTCTTCTTCTTCTTCTTCTTCTTCTTCTTCTTCTTCTTCTTCTTCTTCTTCTTCTTCTTCTTCTTCTTCTTCTTCTTCTTCTTCTTCTTCTTCTTCTTCTTCTTCTTCTTCTTCTTCTTCTTCTTCTTCTTCTTCATCTTCTTCTTCTTCTTCTTCTTCTCTTCTTCTTCTTCTTCTTCTTCTTCTTCTTCTTCTTCTTCTTCTTCTTCTTCTTCTTCTTCTCCTCCTCCTCCTCCTCCTCCTCCTCCTCCTCCTCCTCCTCCTTCTTCTTCTTCTTCTTCTTCTTCTTCTTCTTCTTCTTCTTCTTCTTCTTCTTCTTATCATTATTATTATTATTATTATTATTATTATTAATATTATTATTATTATTGTTATTTTTTGTTCATTTTCTCAATTTCAATTTCTCGAGTGTATGTCTGTTGGTGTGGGTCCCCAACACAGGTACCACAATCTAGAACTGATTTGACTAAAACCTTGTAGCACTCTTCTTTTACTAGTCCATCAGTATATTATTGTTTTGAATTACAGTTCTGAGTCTCAACACTATGGTGATTGAGGATGGTTGCTTCTGTTTGATTCTACCTCTTTCCACTTCACTCTTTCATAAAGATAACATATCTTCACCAGGCGGTTAGCGGGACCTTTTCTCATATGAATTTCATCTAACTGTTTCCTCCTAATTCATCATGAGATCAACGCATATAGTCGATGGGGTAGATTCAGAACAGAACAGAACAGAACACTGTAATAGCTCACAGCACATGTACTTAAACTTGCTCCATGTAACTACCGAAGCTGATTAATGTGCAGTCATCCAAGTCAAGATTATTTACACTTTTATTAGGCACTTGTTATCTTAACCGTAACTCTCTCTGTGCCAGGAGGCACATAAGGCCTGAGCATGATCCCTCCAAGTTTCTCTATCATGGGCTGCTCTTCTCGCTCTTTCACAGGAAAGCCACTCCTCTCCGTTGCTCCATTTCTCCACCATTCTGCGCCATGTTGTTTTTGGGTGTCCTCTCTCTGTTCTTCCGGTGTCCATCCCAAGGGAACAGCACAATCATTTCTAGGTCCACTTGTTATAAAGTGTCATACAGTTGGGGGTTTAACATGCATTAAAATATACAATTGATTAGTTTGTTTCAAACGTGGATCGCTTGTTCTGTTTTTCTTTAAGTAAACATAGGGTTTGTGTGATTAAAGGTGTAATTTTTAAAGATTGTTTAGTTATATGGTAATATGTCTATAATTTATGCTCGTTAATTGACAACCGTGTTTTCTCTGTTTCTGTTTGTCTCTGCCCCTGTTTGTCTTTCTCTCCCTCCCCCCCCTTCTCTCTCTCTCTCTCTCTCTCTCTCTCTCTCTCTCTCTCTCTCTCTCTCTCTCTCTCTCTCTCTCTCTCTCTCTCTCTCTCTCTCTCTCTCTCTCTCTCTCTCTCTCTCTATATATATATATATATATATATATATATATATATATATATATATATATATATATATATATATATATATATATATATATATATATATATATATATATATATATATATATATATCCCTATATATATATATATATATATATCTATATCTCTCCCTCTCTCTCTCTCTCTCTCTCTCTCTCTCTCTCTCTCTCTCTCTCTCTCTCTCTCTCTCTCTCTCTCTCTCTCTCTCTCTCTCTCTCTCTCTCTCTCTCTCTCTCTCTCTCTCTCTCTCTCTCTCTCTCTCATCCCCCTCTATATCTTGCAATCCACTTCGCTTTTGTTCAATATTTATTCGTTCTGTTCTATTTATCAATTTATTTGTACTGGTTTAAACTTAGATCCCTTTTCGATTGTTTTTTTTGTTTGTTTATTGATTATTTATTTTTCTTACTTTTTTGTGTGTAATTTTTCTGTTTATTCATGACCTGCCTATCTCTTCCGACTAGGTAGATTTTCTTTTCTCCCACAGTGCCAACATTTTATCTTCTTTTTCTGTCTACACACACCCCAACATTCCCTCTACCAGCTCTTTCCATCGCTCATCCTATGTGTCTATATCTTGCTATAACACACTTCTTCTGGCTATAACTATAACAGTGTTTGTACCACTGAACACACAGTACATGAACTACCACATGTCAGTTCTTCTGTTTTATTATATATAACATTAACATGTAGGCCTACTTTACCGCCGCATTGCAACATAATTTAGAACTTTTTTTCTTCTGGAAACTATCTAAAAATTTGTCACCCATGCCAAACACTGAGCTGTGACACACGCGCCAGACTTTAAGCAGTTGGTCACAAAGACGAAACGTGAGACAAGACAATGACAGTGCTCACATGGTGCATCTCCTTCATCCGGGCCATTACCTCATGGTGAGACGAAAAGGAGATTTGGAGTAATTATTATGGTTGGCGGAGGAAGGAAGGAAGGAAGGAAGGAAGGAAGGAAGGAGGGAAGGGGGGAGGCGAGAGGGGTGGATAGATAGAAAGGGAGAGTGGTTTTAAACAGATGAGGATGAGGAAGAAAGCAAGGAAGGATTAAAAAAAAAAAAAAAAAAGGAAGTGGGGAAAAGTATGTGAGAAAATGAGGAGGCTGCGGCTGTGGAGGGAGTGGGGGGTGGTGGGGGGTGGTTGGGGTTGAGCGATGTCCGACCAGGACTGCATGCAGTTATTATTGTGAAGAGCTGATTGGTGGTTATTTTAAGTAGCCCATGTTTTCATCCAATCAGAATGCTAGCACACAGAGTAGTGTAGTAACCTTGCACATCGCCAGATGACTGAACCCTCATGCTGGAACAAAGTTAGAGGGGGGAGGGTGGAAAGAAGAGCAGATAGAGAGGGGGAGGGGTGTGGAAAGAAGAGCAGATAGAGGGGGAGGGGAGGGGTGGAAAGAAGAGCAGATAGAGGGGGAGGGGTGGAAAGAAAAGCCGATAGAGTGTGGCTGAGAGCCTAACATAATAAAATATTATCTTGGTCTCATAAACCTGGAGAACAGTAGAGTTCAAAACCTTAGGAAATTGATTTGTTCTTGTCTGTCTGCCCTCGTGGGTGTCATGACGTTGTGTTCAGATCCCACAGCCGTGTAGCAAATACTCTATATAATACAAAGGGAGACATACATAAAGACAGACAGACAGAGAGCCAGTCACACAGTGTGTGTGTGTGTGTGTGTTTGTGTGTGAGAGACAGAGAGAGACAGACAGACAGACAGACAGACAGAGAGAGAGAGACAGAGAGAGAGAGAGAGACAGACAGACAGACAGACAGACAGAGGCAGACAGACAGACAGACAGAGAGACAGACAGACAGAGAGAGACAGAGAGAGAGAGAGAGAGAGAGAGAGAGAGAGAGAGAGAGAGAGAGAGAGAGAGAGAGAGAGAGAGAGAGAGAGAGACAGACAGACAGACAGACAGAGAGAGAGAGAGAGAGAGAGAGACAGAGAGAGAGAGAGAGAGAGAGAGAGAGAGAGAGAGAGAGAGAGAGAGAGAGAGAGAGAGAGAGAGAGAGAGAGAGAGAGAGAGAGAGAGAGAGAGAGAAGAGAGAGAGAGAGAAGAGAGAGAAAGAGAGAGAGAAGAGAAAGAGAACCTTACTGACTCTCTGTGTTCTTCCTCATCCCACGGTATAGTTAGCTTGATTGGTAGCACGCTTTTTTTCATGACAACGCGAGGGGTGCCGACACAGATAACGCGGGTTCGATCCTCATAGTGACCAAGGTTTTTTTTTCTGTTTTACCCTTGTATTTGTGTCGTCTTTGTTCCTATGGGGCTTCACTATTATTCAAAGTCATTTCTTTCAGAGTCTCCGGAGTAGTGTTTAAACACTTTATCGGCTAAACCCCCTGCACTTCGATGTGCAAATTCATTTAAAAAAATTGATTTGATTTACCCACATCCACAACTGAGATGATTTCGGAGTTTTTGACAAGAATCTTAATTTTACCCCTACCCTGAATCCAAAGGATCTTTACTGTGCACAATGTGATATACACACGGGACCTCCTTTTATCGTCCGTCCCCGATGGGACTAGGTGTCGATCCACCTAACTGGACCAGAGGGGGGGAGGAGGGAGGGGGTTTTGCTTGAAAAAAACTCGTGAAAATTTTTCAACCGACGGCGGGGCTCGAACCCACGATCTTTGGGTTCAGAGGCCGACGCCTTTCCTCTGAACTACCGAGTCCCCAATGTGCAAGATACCAGTGATGGACACACGAAACAAAAAACCCAAAACAAAATAAAATACCCAGCGCTTTGACCTACGCATCAACACACATCATGTCTACACACTTACAAAGATATGCATGCACATTGGGTGACACACATACACATATGAACACATAAACACACATAAACCCACACACACACACATAAACCCACACACGCACACATAAACCCCAAAACACACATAAATCCACAAGACAAGCATACATAAACCTACACTCACACATAAACCTACAAACACACATAAACCCACACACACAAACACACACACACACACGCACAAACCCCAAAACACACATAAACCCCACACACACACACACACAATAACCCACAAACACACATAAACCCACACACACACACACACACATAAACCCCAAAATACACAAAACCCACAAGCATACATAAACCCACATACACACACAATAACCCACAAACACACATAAACCCCCACACACACACACACACGTAAACCCAAAAACACATAAACTCACAAACATACATGAAAACAGACACAATGAATACAATGAGCGGTCTTTCAACAAGCAAAACAAATTTGAGGTGAGATTGTTTGTGAGTCTGTTTGAGGTGAGATTGTTTGTGAGTTTGTTTGAGGTGAGATTGTTTGTGAGTTTGCCGTTCTCTCGCGACGTGTAACTGTTTCGAATCCTGGACAGAAAGTTAAAGATGGGGTGTTTGTTTGTTTGTTCCTTCATTTCTTACTTCGTTTGTTTGTTACAGATGCTGATGTTTTTGAAGAGAAAATAGAGAAAAATACAAGAAATCGGTGGAGGTAACAACAACAACAGCAAATAGTTAAAAACATATTTTTTTTAAAAGGGTGTGTACTAAAGTACGAAAAAAGAATAAAGAATGCAAAGGAGAGCAAAAAAAGACTGAAAACCAATGGAAACAAGCAAGCAACAAGACATTAATTAATTTATAAACATTTTATATGAGAGGGGAAGGGGGTGAAATTGAGAAGATTGTATAAAAAATTATGAAGTATATAATCATTTTGCAACTATTCTTAAGTAAATTTTACTCCGGGGGGGGGGGGGGGGGGGGGGGGTGGGATATATTCAATATATATATTCATATATATATATATATATATATATATATATATATATATATATATATATATATACATATATATATTGAATATGCCATTGATTTTTTTTTGGGATTTTTTTTTTTTTAGCCCGGACTGCCATGCAAAACAGCCAAGGGATCTTTAGTGAACACAAAGTGTTGTAAGATCTGCACAAGGTGACCTCCTTTTATCGCCCGTCTCCGATGGGACTAGGTGTCGATCCA
>JAXRKP010000623.1:5000-20000 GCA_037039925.1 Doris montereyensis | reverse complement strand
CAAATTTCATGAAGATACGTTGAGATATAAAATAAGAGGTAAGGAAATAATGAACAAAAAAGGACATTTTGAGAAAATCGTATTTTTTCTCTCATTTTCTGTTATTTGAATATATTTTTTCCCATGAATCGAAGAAAAGAGTAGGATAATACTTTGAAACATCATAAAACCTTGACAGGCTCTCAACTACTTCTTATTGACACTGTGTCAAATGCACCAGCGCCTTTTTTACTCATTTAGAGATGGTGTCTTTTGATAATAGGTGCGCGTACATGTTCTGTATTTAATTTTCGTACGATCTAAGGCAGTATTGATGATAGTAATAGCTTCAACTAATTTTTTTGTTTATTGATAGCGTATATTGTGACAATCACTTGCAGTATTTTAGATAATATTTCTGGCTTTTATCGTATAATAGCTGTGTTGAAAGATGTGCCTGTATCGTTTTGTTTTTTAATCGTATAAATCCAAGGAATCGATATTGAGCTTTTTATGATATCATTATGACGGGAATGAACTGCTCTATCCACTAGTATGATAGACTAGATTTGTCCCATTTTCAGCAAAAATGGCATTCCCACTACCCGTCCCCTCCCCCCTCCATTTAAGAGGGAAATTTGTTTAATTCTACATTGATGTAGTTTCTGTTGGGTTTTTAAAATTAAGTACAGATGATCTAATTTAGTTGTGATGTCTATTCATTGCTTTCCGTCTAACGACATCGCCATGATGATATTTTTCTAGTGTCGGTTATGAGTTACTCTTAAGTTCGTTATTCAAGCTAAAGAATAAAGCAATCAAAGGGATGTAAATCTATTGGGGTTGATTATGCTACATGAAATGAATCCTTTCTTGCAGCTTCTTTGTAAGAGTAGATCTAGGCGTAAGATGGATACCATTGCTAAATAAGTCAAACTTCCAGCGTCACTGTCACACCACGTGACCAATTGACACGATATGTCATGGGGGCATCAAACGTGAAGACGTCGTCCTATCTGTCAAACACAATGTCATGTTTTATATGCATAACAGTTCATTCTTCACTGTGTCTAGATAGATTTAGATTCTGAATTGAAATGTTTATGTATGGTGTGTGCAAGTTATAAGGCTAATACAATGTATAAAAATGTCATAGTGTCTACAGTAGAGTTAATATGTTCACTTGTTTTATTTAGCAAATCAAATCAAAAGATTTTCCCTCCATTTATTCCAGATCGTCCCAAAAGAACTGTCATAAACCAAAGGCATTGTGACGGATTATTATGACGCCAAATCCTTTCACCTTTCCTTCCATGGATCATTATAAATCTATTAGTGAAGAAAGTTCTTTCTGAAAGCGTTGGTTCCCCATTCGGAAGATTTGGGAAGGACCATGGCGCTATTGCTTCGCGCGTCACATTCTTCAGGAAACGGCCGAGCAACGTTTACTCTATTGTGAACAAGCCTTCCAGGCAATGCTTATGCGAGATATTATGTCAATCCCATTTTGAAAATTAAGATTTTCAAAGTCATGTTTGGATGCCAGTGAGAGAGTGAACAGTATGAATGCTTTGATCAGGTTGACTGTGTGTGATGAACGAAAGTGGGAGTGTCTGAAGTGTGAATGTGACTTATGTGGTGGGGTTTGATTGACAATATTGTAACTAATAGTAACTTGCTGTCTTCATTACAATAGCAGAAATGAAAGAAGTCAAATTTGAGTGGAAAGTCAAACTAGATTTGGTCAGGAAGGAAGACACTGTTGGTGAGCTTTTTTGTCGGAACTGAACCTATACATGCAGAATCTACATCTCATATAGACTAATCTACAGTAACACACCCACACACGAAGGAGAAGCCAAAAAATACAATCTCTTATAAGATGCCAAGGTTTTAACAAACGGTTACAAGAAACCGTACAACACATCTTTCTAACATGCCAAAACATACAAGCAACAACACTGATGTTGAAAGATATCACCTGCAGACAACCAAATATAGACCACAAAATGTGAACACAAATAAAATATTAATCCTACACAGATTACCAAATACACTAACAGAACAGAAAATCACGACAAAACGCTCCAATTAATAGAGCAATACAAATTACAAATATGGAGCACACGAAGTCAAGCAAAGTACAAACACCCGCTGTGGATTGCCAACCATGTAATACCATTGCTATGGTCATTGCCTCCAATGACTGCTCGCCTTTGGTGTAACGTTGCGTTTGTTTAAGTTATCGAAATTTACGCCATCACTGTCTAAACTGAAGTGGTATCCCCACTTTATCTCAGCATAATGTGAATGTTTTTGTTGTTTGAGGTCTTCGTAATTGTCTTTAACTTCAGATGACTTGTACTTTTTTTCCGATTGTCAAATTTCCATGGCCCTGGCATTGATGAAACATTTCAGTCTGAGGTACTTGACCTTTGCAAGTTGAATTCCTATACATGGTAATGAAGCAAGTCATGGCTGCATGTCATATTATGCTGCATGTGTCAGTGACCTCAATATATCCTCGTCTCGGGCAAGAGTGCATTAGAATTTTTAAAACCATGAATTTTCATCCTGATGACGGTGCCAGTGAATTCCACTATTATCTTGTGGACTTCAGATCGCGATGATACGAATCCATCTTATTGGGTTGCCAACCATGTAGTACCATTGCTTCCCTTGACTGCTCCTATTGTGGTTGAAGTCGCATTGGATTGTTGAATTGTTTCTGGATCGCAGCAATAAGTTATGTATTTCTGACAATGCTTCTTTGTCCATGACAATGCTTGCCGTCCTTGACCTTGACACACTCCATCCTTACCATTTCGATCTTTTATGACTTCCTTCAGCTTTCGTTACTGTTACACCTTCTGGTAATTCTTGTACTCTACTATCATTACTTCTAAGTTTAAATTGATTAATATTAGCCTTAAAAATCGATTATTGAATGGCTGATGTGATTGACTGTTAAAATATACAATGGCATGCATGGTTTACTTCGCATAGATGCCCATATGTATGTTAAAGTTATGGATTGATGTGTATTAATTACTGTATACGGCATGCATGGTTTACTCCGCATAGATGCCCATATGTATGTTAAAGTTATGGATTGGTGTGTATTAATTACTGTATACGGCATGCATGGTTTACTCCGCATACATGCCCTTATGTATGTTAAAGTTATGGATTGATGTGTATTAATTACTGTATAGGTATTCCTTTTATCAGTTTCTCGCTTCTTCTTTTTTTCTTTTGACATGGCTCATTGTATATATTATTATCCTCACTGGTGAGCATACGATTCCATTTTATGAATTATATCCCCTACCTCAATTCTAGCTTATTATTTCTAACTCAAGATATTATTCTTCAAATTTAATCTACATAACTGGTAACACGGTTATTTGTATAAATTATATTTACTGTTTTGTTGTTGGACTTGGTTTGCTTGGGGTTTTTTTATACACATTGCTGTCATGTAACTTCCTTTCACGTGGAAGTTAAAATTTTGTTTTACGCTTTGAATAATCATGTCTGACATTCATACTTTTTTAACATATGTACCGCATTTGATTGTTTTCTTGCTAAGTGTCGTTTTCCAAAGTTCTTATGTTTCAATGTATTTGTACCATTATTTACAACTCGATACTTAAAATAAAATATACCCTGAACTTGAAAAGACTCGGGGATTCCCTCAAATTGTTCAACATTATCCTTTGACACAATGAATTTGAAGCCAAATGTTTGAGTGTTCCTGCTATTGTATGTAATATTTGAGTATAAAAGGTTTCTTAATCTGAATTGCAAAAGAAACATTTTGAGTCATTGTAAAGAAACATGTGGTGAGATGTGCTCGAGCTTAACCCATCTCTACTGTTTATTACGGTAATTTACTGTAGTCACTGTCATCTAAGCCTTGTTACTTACACCACCTGAGTAGATCTGGTTGTGTTTCATTTTTTGGTGCATTCAACAAGCACCAGTTGTCCCACTTTCAGTTTTTCAGTAAAGTTAAAAATAACTGAATGTGTTTGGTTGTTTTAATCCAAAAATACTTACGAGCAGGGAAACTTGTGACGTCATTATTTCTCAGCCGTATCTGATGACATTGAGAACATTGTGCCTTGACCCAAAAGTCACATTTCTTAAAACATGTAGGGAATGCCACTATTGTAGATCTATCTTTTTTTTTTGTCTTTGACACAAATGGAGTATGGCATGTTTCCTGTTATAGAAATTGTTAATTGTCACTCTGTCATTAGTGTCATCATCTGAGAAGTTACACCCGAGTAATGATATTGTAGATTTTATGTATAAGGAATTAAGACATCCAACATGGGTTCCATTCTAGTTTTTCCATTGGAAAAGAACAACAGTAGATAGTGTCATTTTTATTGCTCCAAAATATTTTCAGGGTGGAAAACTTATAGAATCATCATTTCTCCGGCGTAAAAGGATGACAGTAGAGATAAAAATTCTTTATTTCCCTAATTAGATACGGAGTCAAATTTCCTTCTTCCACTTTGTAATGTTGCTAGTCAGTTTGAATTCATTCTTTCTGTATCAGTTCCAATTCTACCTTTCGGTGTATGTGTTCATATGCCCGAGATGATCTTTCTCCAGGGTGCCCTGTCCTGGCATTTCTGTTTCCTTCCAAAATGTTAAATTTCTATTCGTCAATGCCTTTTTTATATCTTCTTCCCTCTTTCTCCGACGTATGCCTTTTCGTCTTTTACTTTGGGCTTAAACACTGTATACTGATTTAGCTATTCTATTGTCTTTCATTTTGTTTACATGCCCAAACCATCTCAATTAATATATTTCTATCTTAGTTTTTATGCCATCTGCTTTGGTTTGATCTCTTATTGTTGTGTTTCTGATTTTGTCTCTTTTAGTTTTCCCTACTACTCTTCTTAAATATTTCATTTAAGCTGCCTGTACTTTACTGTATTCTACTGTCTAAAGTCTAGGTTTGACTGTCATAGAGGAGAGTAGGACAATAAACTGTGTTGTATACTGCCATTTTGGTTTTTGTTGACAATTCTTGTTTACCTACAAATGCCTTTCCTAGATGGTTATATATTGCATTTGCCTTTTGGATTCTCTGGTTGATTTCTTCTCTTAGTTTTCCCTCAGAGTTAATCATTACTTCTAGGTAATTGTAGCTTTGAACTTGTTCTAAATTCTCCCTGCCCAATTTAAGATTTTGTGTTTTAGCTTCCCTAGTTACTAGCATTGTTTTGGTTTTCTTTGCATTTACTCTCATTCCTCTTTTATTTAGTTCATTGTTTATAATGTTGATATTCGACTGAAGGTCACTTTCTGTTTTTCCAAACAGAACTAAATCATCGGCAAATGAAAGCATTGATACATTTACTGGTTTGAGCTTCCACATACCTACATTCATTTTCTTCATGTTTGAGGATGCCTTTGCGACTGAATCCATAAATGTGATAAACAGAAGAGGACTTAGCATACAACCCTGTCTTACCCCTATATCTACATCAAATTCTGCAGATATGTTTCCAGCTACTCTCATTACACATGTTGGTTTATTGTAAAAACTTTTAATGGCTTCTATTAAATTTTGCTCTACATTGTGTTCTTTTAAGGAATGCCATAGTTCGTCCCTCCTCACAGTGTCAAATACCTTTTCTAGATCTATAAAACACAGGTGCAATTCAATGTTTCTCTCAAGGAATTTTTCTATTATTTGTCTAATTGTAAATATGTGGTCGTGTACACTTCTTCCTGGTCTAAATCCACTCTGATGCTCTTCCTCTAATCTGATTGCCTCTACTCTTTTCCTTAGTCCTTCTATTTTGAGCAGTATCCTGGCATATTCACTTTTGGAGTTCCTGGTTGGCACGCTGCCTCTCTCCCTTGGTTTTTAATCACTTCTGGATAGTGATAATCCCTCTATAGTTTCCTGTGGATTACTTGCATTCCATAATTGATCCTTTCCATTATACTCCAAACCCGTATTGGTACTACAGAAATAAAAAGTATTAAACCTACAATGATTCTCATTTAAACGAGTTTTTTTCCATTTCGTCATATTTTCGTTTGTATGTGTTAATATTTGTTATGTTTTGTAACTGGTACCTTCATGTTTGGAACCTTCCATGCCCTTTTAAAATTGGTAACATGTTGGCATATTGCATGTAGTAAAATTTAAATTGTTTGTCTGCCTCAACCTTTTTTCTCCAACGACAAAATCATGAAACTATGACAATCAACTTTCTGGATAAACTTGATCTGGCTCGCTTGAGGGCTTTTTTTGATTTTATATGGCCTAATTTCACGATTTTCTTATAGATTTGTGCTGTTTAAATTATATTTATCTTTTATTTTTTAAAACCTGGAGTTTGTCAGAAGTTTCATTGATATATCTACATCTTCAGACATGATCTATTTATCCTCAATGGTATTACAAGAAGATTGTTACTCTTACTAATGGCTACCGATCTTTACTCATTGTTCCATATGTTGACTGTGAGGGATTATGTAATTGTTGAAAAACTTTCTCCACACTTCCATGAAATTTAATCTACAAAGGCTGTCTTCTAGATTCATTATTTCTCCTTTGAGCGTTCTTAATTTGTCGTATTGTGCGGATGCTTTGAACAGTCTTTCTCATGACTACTTGTGCATGTGCCCCAATGGTGACGAGCAGAACAGTGGTTGGTGGTTGGCCGGAGAGTTTTGATTTCACTTGATAGCTTTCTTGAAGTCTTTGTTAATGTGATCGTGGTGCTAAACTCTTTAATATTAATATATTCCATTACATTGTTCCTGTTTTGCTTATTTATACTAATCAACTTGCTCTCTTTGATATTTGCGATAGTTCTTTTTCTATTCAAACGTAATCTATCCTATCCTCTGGTCTCTTTGTTTTTTTCCTTTTGTTTTTCCAAGTATTTCTTCCAGGCAACTCTGTCCTTCAAGCTTTCCTGGTCTTTGATCTTAGTTTTGAATTTGAGGGTCCATTGGTGATTAGTTATTTAGATTTAATTTTTTGATTTCAATTTTATTTCCATTCCACCATATTGACAGGAATGTTCTTTTTTCCCATCTCCTTTAATTTGAGGCAAAACCCAAAAACCATAATTATCAAAAGTTTCTAATGTTTCTTTATACAAACAATCTAACCTTCCTAACAGTTCCATCAGTTTCAAACAAAAAGTGTAGAGAAAGGTAACATTCAATAACCCTTGTCATTGCTATCATTCTTGAAGATTTTAAAAAAGTGAAAGAAGAGAATATGAATCCATCTGCCTTGTCATTTTGGGTTCCACCTTGATTGGAAAAACAAAATATCAATCAATCTTTTTTCAAACTGTTGGTTTATTTAGTTCCTCTATTTTGAGTGAAGATTGAGAATAGTAGGTAAACTTTCTCCATAACTTTCCCTTAATATGAATGCTGTTTAGTTATTTCAAATTTGCAAGTAGCAGTAATCTCTCTCCATTTAGATTATGGGAACATCAATCACTAGGAGGAATCTAAATCAGATGATCAGATAAATTTATTTTATTAATAAGAAGGATAGATAACAACGAAGTGTTTTAGAAAGTAGTGAACTCCTTTCTGTTTACAAATCAGAAATAATCAAAGATAAAATTCATCCAAGAAGATTTAATCTGTAGTCTGAAATAAAATTGAAATCATGGGTCTATTAATGAAGTTTTATTTGACTGCTAACTATGTTGATAAATTCATATTTATTGTATATATCTGGTCTTTCTTGTGATAATTTTTTTTTACTGAATTTTTTAAAATTGTACTTTTCATAACCAAGCCATTATTGTAGTTATGTTTCATTTATCTAATCAGGAATTAGAGCTATATCTTTGTTTTAAAAGAAATTCCTATTTTTTCTGTTTTTCGAAAAAAAACGTGTTGTTTGGGCTTTTTTAAGAGTATAACTTAAAAAGTATACTTTCAGGCATCCTGATTGGACCCACTGTCAGTATCTCTTACTTTAGTGCAAAGAATTTGTTATTATACACAGTCTCATTTTGAGTCTCCAGACCATTTTTGGATTTTGCGAAGTAACTTCCGTTGTCTTTAAATCAGAATCCTTCAGGATTTACATTGATACTATTAATTCAATCCTACTCCTGATTTCTGTTTCTATTATTTTTCCTTTGTTGTCCTGCTTTGGTCTTTCTCATGCTCTATTGCGATTTTGAAATCTTTGTTTAAACCTAAAACTTTCATTCAGTTCCTGTTTGTTTGGTTTTCTTCCAGGCATCTTTCGATTTAGTTTGCCATTCTGCAGAGGAATGTTTCTATTTGTAATCATCGATTTGCCTTTATCCTTGATTGGTATATCTCTTTTACTGTTGTATTTATTTCTTTTTAAAGTTTAGCAGCTTCTTTTTCTGTTTGTTTTCCAGTCAGTAATCTCATTTTGGCAAACACTTCGCTCCTCTGTTTACTCCTGCATCCATAATTGAAACTGAGTCTATCATTGACTTTTCACACATCAATTTACTCTTGTATATCTTTGTGAGGAAAAAGATGTTAGGCAAAGAATATATTAGTCTCTCTCCATTTGGAGATTACCTATTACTCCTCCTGATGTTTCTATATTGTTGCCTACTCTATCGTTTAAATCTCCTAAAACCATTAGTTCCTGTTTGGGTTTAAGATTCTCTGCAGCTATTTGTAAATCGAGAGGTATATTTTTCTTCTTTAGTTGCATCTTCGTTTGGTCCATTATGAGAGAGATTAAGAGAGAGAGAGAGAGAGAGAGAGAGAGAGAGAGAGAGAGAGAGAGAGAGAGAGAGAGAGAGAGATTTAGAGAGAGAGAGAGAGATTTGAGAGAGAGAGAAGAAGAGAGACAGAGAGAGAGACAGAGACAGAGAGAGAGAGAGACAGAGAGAGAGACAGAGAGAGAGAATGAGAGAGAGAGAGAGAGAGAGAGAGAGAGAGAGAGAGAGAGAGAGATCTGAGAGAGTTAGAGAGAGACACACACGACTTAGAGAGAGAGAGAGAGAGAGATTAAGAGATCAGAGAGAGAGAAAGATAGATCTCGAGGGAGGAGGGACAAGAGATATATATAGAGAGAGAGAGAGAGAGAGAGAGAGAGAGAGAGAGAGAGAGAGAGGGAGGGAGAGAGAGAGAGAGAGAGAGAGAGAGAGAGAGAGAGAGAGAGAGAGAGAGAGAGAGAGAGAGAGAGAGAGAGAGAGAGAGAGAAAGAGAAGGAGAGAGAGACATACATACATACATACATACATACATACATACATACATACATACAAACATACATACATACATACAAACAAACATACATACATACATACACACATACATACATACATACATACATACATACATACATACATACATACATACATACATACATACATACAGAAAGACAGACAGACAGACAAACAGACAGACAGAGATAGAGGCAGAGACATTCAAAACTCATAATAATTTCATTTGGACGCAATACCTTTGAGTAATTTAGTGTGTTTTTCTTTGAAGCTCAGAGGTTGATTCACTGAGTGTGTCATTGTGAATGGAAGTTTGACGAATGAATTGTACACGTGTTTTTTGACAATCAGATCGTAATTTGAAATAGCGAGCGCAATGCTACTCCTTCTTGACGTGTGTTGATCTATGAACTCATGAGGTTCCGAGTGAAAGGGAGAAAACGTGCAAATACACCCAAAAGACCACATTTGAATACGATCATTCAGAATTCAGAAAAGACTTTCTAGATTTGGAGGTAAATTTGATGAAACCAGACACGGTCAAAATTAGCTACGAGCATAACATCCTCTTCTCCTCTTCTTCCTCCTTCTCTTTTTCCTTCTTTTCCTCCTTTCCGTCTTTTACTTTCTTCTTCTTCTTCTTCTTTATTCTTTACTTCTTCTTCTTTATATCGTCTTTACCTTCTTCTATATTTATATATATATGTATACTAGTAGAGAACCCGCGATTACGCGGTAAGATAACACATATTTTTGTCTTCATCTGTTTCATCATAGCACGAGTTGTTATTATTATAAAATTTAGCGCTCTTAAGATTTTTTTAATCAAATCATTCTTCGTATTAATTTTTTCTCTGTCTGTTTTTTTACTTTCTTCCTCTTCCTCATCTTTTCCTTGTTTTATATGAATAGTATTTACTATTTCTTTTACGTTCTTTAAATTTGATTATTATCCCTCTAAATAAATCATCATGGTTTTATGATTATTATTTCCTCTCTAGTTGTTGTCATCTTTATCTAGTATTAATTTATTTAATCAAATTGTTTAAATCAATATTTTTGTCTTCTTCCTCGCCTTCTTTTTTGTTTTTAGTCTCTTTGATTCTTATACTATTGTGATGTTTATTATCATTTTTTCGTCTTCTTTGTCGTCGTCTCTTTTCTCATCTTGTTTTCTTTATCTTTTTCGTAGATTAGACATAATTATAATGTTTATTGCTTACCCCATTCCTAGATCGAAAATCGCACAATGTGCCTGACAACCAAACTCCTAACTCAATTTATTTTCCTTCTTTTTCATCTTTATCGTCTTCTTCCTCTTTGTCTTGGCCGTTGTCTTCTTCATTGTCTTCTTCTTAATCGTCTTTCTTCATCGTCTTCTTTTCTTCTCCATTGTTTCCTTCTTCTTCTTCGTTGTTTTCTTTTTATTTGTTTTCTTCTTTTCCTTCATCGTTGTTTTCTTCTTCTTCGTCGTTGTCTTCTTTTCTTCATCGTTTTCTTCTTCTTCTTCGTCGTTTTTTTTCTTCTTCATTGTCTTCTTCTTCTTTCTTTTCTTTTTCATCATCGTCTTCTTTTTTCTTCTTCGTCGTCGTTTTCTTCTTCTTCTTCATCGTTTTCTTCTTCATCTTCGTCGACTTCTTCTTTTTCGTCATTTTCTTCTTCATATTTTCTTATTCGTTGGCTTCTTCGGCGGTGGCGAGTTCTTCGCCATCTTCGTCTATTTTTCGGCATTTTTGCTTCTATATCGTCTTCATCTTCTTCGCTGTCTTCTTTGTTATCTTCATCCTTCTTCTTTTTCTCCTTCTTCTCATCTTCAATCGCATTCTGCTGCTGCTGCTGTTCTTTATAATATCTTAAAAAATATAGATCTTGTTGAGTGATTAGTTGAGCTGTGAGTTATCTATGGTAAATATTGGCGTTTCTGTTTTTCGTTCCTATGATTCAATAGATAGCAATGCCTCCTTAAGAGGTAGAGTCATTAGAGTGTAGATATAGAGTGTTCTGTAGATCCGAGTAGAATCAGCAGCAGATCTACGTTACAGTTAGTAGATCTAGATCTAGATCTAGATCTAGAGCCTATATCTAAGACACTATCACATTCAGGTTAGATATAGAATCTACATCATGAACAATGTATTTAGATCCACCACTCGATCCAGACTTTAAATCAAATCAAATATAGATTCTAGATCTAGAACAGATCTAAACTAACGGAATGTGATTTGACCACATAGTAAGACACATTCCGTTTGTTTACGGTTCGCAACGGCTTCCGCAGTCAGTAAAAAAAGTATGACTGGAGATAAAACGGGAACAAAGCAAATTTGGTTAATTTATTACACGATAATTAAGCAGAATTGTGGGGATCTGATAATAAAGGATCATATTCCAAGTCTTTAAGTATTTCTATAATAAGGTCAGTAGACGTGACAGAAAATAAGCGAGTTTATTATTATTATATTAGATATACCGGTATATAATATATATGTATACAGGGTGTCCTAAAAATAATCCTTAACCGTTTCAAAGTGCGATAACTCACGTATCCGTACCATAATTGATACGAAACTTTGGTAAAATAAAAGTCATTCAAAGAAATGTTCTATTTCCAAAAATTCATAGGTCAAGATCTAAAATCTAACTTACACTATTACTATTGCAACTCCCTATGTTTGCAATTTACCTGATGTCTTGATTCCTAAGTTCCAACTTGTCCAAAACCATGCTATCAGGAGGATTTTGAAGAAAAATAAATATGAACTTATATTACACCCTGTATATAAGTATAGGAGGGAAAAAAACGCTGATAATTTAGGAATGAAGTAAAGCCCCTAATGAGTGTGTGTGTGCGTGTGCGTGTGTGTGTGTGTGATATATATATATATATATATATATATATATATATATATATATATATAAAGAGAGAGAGAGAGAGAGAGAGAGAGAGAGAGAGAGAGAGAGAGAGAGAGAGAGAGAGAGAGAGAGAGAGAGAGAGAGAGAGAGAGAGAGAGAGAGAGAGAGAGAGAGAGAGAGAGAAATAGACAGAGAGATAGAGAGATAGAGAGAAAGAGAGACAGAGAGACAAAGACATTGACAGAGACAGAGACAGAAACAGAGACAGAAACGGAGAGAGAGACAGACAGAGAAGAGGTGTAATCTAGAGAGGGGGAGAACCATACTACTATTAATGTAATTGATTATTGATACTGCAATTTGCCAAGAGGATGCCAGGTACCACATTGGCTGATAAGGACGTGGTCCATCCGAAATATGCCTTGCCAAGTGTCATAGTACTGGCGGACAGCAGTGACTGACATGTCTAAGACACCTCAGTGGTCACTGGAGTTGAAGTGGGAGGAACAGGTTTGAGGACAGTTTACTCGATATATTTCACAAGACATTGTTTACAAGAAGTTGTGTAAACGACGTTCCTACTAACACAGGTAAAGCCTCAAGTGAATTTCTGTTCACGGTTGGGGAAGGATGTGGAGACCATATCCTCAACATATGGGCAGGTATTACACTGTCTCCTACCACACAACAGAGTTCCTGTGTGTGAAGAAGTACGTACCCTGCTGTAGATTATCTTGCTGGTTATACTACTAACATTGGGAGCATGATATAAATCAAGACATAGAGAGGGACAATAACGTAGATGGTCTGATCATGTTAATGGAATGTTTAGTGCTAGGCTGGCCAAATCTATTTACAATGCAAACCTCACGGCAGGGGGGAGAGATGTGATAAACGTAGACCACCCGTAAGATTGATCCAATGTAGCAAGATGGAAACACTAAGAATGAGACAATCTATCTTAATGGGAGGAGGAAGAAACTGTCCAAGAAGTGTTAGGCAAGCATTTAATAAGTGTTAGCAAGTGCAAAATAAGTGTTAGTAAAATGTCCACAAAAATATTCAGAAAATGTCCAGATAGTGTCCACAAAGTTTCAGGTAGGTGTCTGAAAAGTGAACAAAAAGTGTCATGCAAGTATCCACAAAATATCCAGAAAGTGTCAGGCAAGTGTACAAAACAGTGTCCACAACGCCCTCAAAGACTCATGCAAGTGTCCAGAATGTGTCAAAAATGTGTCAGGCAAATGTCCAGAAAGTTTCCACAAAGATTCAGGCAAGCACCCAAAATGTGTCCACAGCATATCAGGCAAATGCCCAGAATGTATTCACAGCGTGTCAGGCAATTGTCCAAAAATGTCCACAAAGTGTCAGGCAATTATCCAAAATATGTCCACAACATGTCAGGCAAATGTCAGGAAAATGTCCACAACATGTCAGGCAAATGTCCATAAGTGTCCACAAAGAGTCAGGCAAATGTCCAAAATGTTTCCACAACGTGTCAGGCAAATGTCCACAAAGTGTCCACAAAGTGTCAGGCAAATGTCCAGAAAGTGTCCACAAAGTGTCAGGCAAATTTCAGGAAAGTGTCCACAACGTGTCGGGCAAATGTCAGGAAAATGTCAGGAAAATGTCCACAACGTGTCAGGCAAATGTCCAGAAAGTGTCCACAAAGAGTCAGGCAAATGTCCAGAATGTGTTCACAACGTGTCAGGCAAATGTCAAGCAAGCGTCCAAATGTCAAAAGTGTCCACAACGTGTCAGGCAAATGTCAGGAAAGTGTCCACAACGTGTCAGGCAAATGTCCATAAATGTCCACAAAGAGTCAGGCAATTGTTCAAAATGTGTCCACAACGTGTCAGGCAAATATCCAAAATGTGTCCACAACGTGTCAGGCAAATGTCAGGAAAATGTCCACAACGTGTCAGGCAAATGTGTGTCCACAACATGTCAGGCAATTGTCCAGAAAGTGTCCACAACGTGTCAGGTATATTTCCAGAAAGTGTCCACAACGTATCAGGTATATTTCCAGAAAGTGTCCACAACGTGTCAGGCAAATGCCCAGAAAGTGTCCACAAAGAGTCAGGCAATTGTTCAAAATGTATCCACAACGTGTCAGGCAAATATCCAAAATGTGTCCACAACGTGTCAGGCAAATATCCAGAATATTTCCACAACGTGTCAGGCAAATATCCAGAATATTTCCACAACGTGTCAGGCAAATTTCCAGAATATTTCCACAACGTGTCAGGCAAATTTCCAGAAAGTGTCCACAACGTATCAGGCAAATATCCAGAATGTGTTCACAACGTGTCAGGCAAATGTCAAGCAAGCGTCCACAACGTGTCAGGCAAACATCCAGAATGTGTCCGCAACGTGTCAGGCAAACATCCAGAAAGTGTCCGCAACGTGTCAGGCAAACATCCAGAAAGTGTCCACAACGTGTCAGGCAAACATCCAGAAAGTGTCCGCAAAGTATCAGGCAAACATCAAGAATGTGTCCACAACGTGTCAGGCAAATGTCAAGCAAGCGTCCACAACGTGTCAGGCAAATGTCAACCAAGTGTCCACAACGTGTCAGGCAAATGTCAAGCAAGCATCCACAACGTGTCAGGCAAATGTCAAGCAAGCGTCCACAACGTGTTAGGCAAATGTCAAGCAAGCGTCCACAACGTGTCAGGCAAACATCCAGAATGTGTCCGCAACGTGTCAGGCAAATGTCAAGTCAAACAGCGTCCACAACGTGTCAGGCAAATGTCAAGCAAGCGTCCACAACGTGTCAGGCAAATGTCAAGCGTCCACAACGTGTCAGTCCACAACGTATCAGGCAAATGTCAAGCAAGCGTCCACAACGTGTCAGGCAAATATCCAGAAAGTGTCTACAACGTATCAGGCAAATGTCCAGAAAGTGTCTACAAAATGTCATGCAGATGTCCAGAAA
>JAXRKP010000622.1:230000-252500 GCA_037039925.1 Doris montereyensis | reverse complement strand
TGTGACCTTTCCATGATTTCGGGTGTGTGTGTGTGTGTGTGTGTTTTTATATACATTATATGTGTTTTTGTGTTATATAAATAATGGCATAATCTTTAGTATGAATATGTTTTTGATGGGAGTCGGATTGTTTCTGTCTGTTTTTCTTTTGTTAGTTAAGAAACAGACGGTTAAGATAAAAATGTTTCTCTTTTCACCTTATGGTGCTGCTGGGCTCATCCATGGACTGGTTGTCGAGGTGCTGCTGGGCTCATCCATGGACTGGTTGGGGTGCTACTGGTAGGTCCTTCTTCTTTCCATTCACTCTTTTACTATTCCCTTATATTTCCATCTCACTGTTTTCTCCCATGGTTGAACAATTTTCTCGAGATTTTACGAGTAAAATCTGCTTTCCAGGTCCAGGTAGGTGGATCGACAGACGCCTAGTCCCATCGAGACGGACGATAAAACGGAGGCCCCTTGTGCAGATCAACAACACTCTGGTGCACGTTGAAGATCCCTTGGCTGCTTACAGGGTAGTCCAGAGCAAAAATTTAAAATCCGTACCAAAACCATCCGAGATCCGAGATCTCTCTAGTAGTGAGATGTGGGTAAAATCAAATCAAATACGACCTGCAAATCCTGAATGGGTGCATTCAAATCTAATGAAATCAAGGATCACCGAATCTCAATGCATTGCGAGTGCAATCAAATCAATACGAATTTCAAATCAAATGTAAGTGAAATCAAATCAAATAAGAATGTAAATCATGAGGGTACATCAAATCAAATACGAATTTCAAATTTTGTGAGTAAATCAAATCAAATACGAATTTCAAATTTTTGTGAGTAAATCAAATCAAATACGAATTTCAAATCATGTGAGTAAATCAAATCAAATACGAATTTCAAATCATGTGAGTAAATCAAATCAAATACGAATTTCAAATCATGTGAGTACAACAAATCAAATACGAATTTCAAATCATGTGAGTAAATCAAATCAAATACGAATTTCAAATCATGTGAGTAAATCAAATCAAAACGAATTTCAAATCATGTGGGTAAATCAAATCAAATACGAATTTCAAATCATGTGGTAATCAAATCAAATAAAAAATCTCACCGACTGTACATCATTACATTAGCCCTTGTTTCTTGTGATTTTTACTTTCCATCATTGTTTAAAGGATTCCTTTTTGTTTTGTTTTGTTTACCTTGTTTTGTTGGGGGGAAGTGAGGGAGGGGGTGGGGGTTCTACTACCTGCTGGGGTCTCATAACTCGGGTTTCCTGTCTGTAACTTTAGCTATGGGTGTTGTAAGTGTAACTGGTTGCGTGAGAATCAGGGGAAAAAGACGTCAGTCAATGCACTTTTCATCTACTCACGTTCAGCCAAGGGCCGTGGTAGGTCGCATGTCGTCATTTCTTTCTTACCTTCTTTACTTCATCGTCATCTTCCTCTTCACCCCCTTCATTCCTACCTCTCCCCCTCCCTCTCTCCTCTCCTTTCCTTACCTTTCCTCCTTACCTCCCTCCTTATCAAAGGGTGAAATATCACTACTCATCCAATGCTGAATCTATAAATAACAAGTGTGAAGTGTGTCGTGCACGTGTCATAGTCATGAAGACGGCAGACGTTTTTGTTGTTGTTGTGGATTGGTGTTGAGGGGGCAGTGGAGGGGGAGGGGCGTCTGGGGAGGATGAGGGTAAAGGGGGGGGGGCTTGAGTGGTGTTAAAAATGATAAGTAGTCAACGTTGATATACAGGCTTTACGTTGAACTCCGTAGCGTAATTTTTAAAAAAACATTTTCATCTCCTTTACGCTGCCGCCGGTAGCCGAACGGTTAGGCTGCCGGACTGGGATTCATGAAGTCCCGAGTTTGAATCCTAGCAAAGCTAGGTCCGACAGTGTTTTCCTTGGACAAAAGACACTATACATATCCCTCCCCCACCCTCCATCACCCCCCCACACACACACACACATGGAGTAAAACCCTGGGTCAGAGACTAGCATCTTGTTCAGAAGATGATTATTTTTATCACCTGTTCCGCTCCACGCTATAGAAACTGGGATACGCTCCGGCTCTATGGGCCGTAATGGCTTTGAAGGAACTTGACTTACATTTCCGTTAGGCTTCAGGTTTAGTTGTTATTTAAATTGGCACGGGGCGTGATGTGACCAGCGTTAGGTATGAGGTCGTGCGTTGCATGTCCATTGCTGTTGTCAACCTACTGATAAAAAAAGGTTTTGTACGCCTTTTTCTCCAGATTCTACGCCTTTTTTCTCTCGAGATTGTACATCTTTTTCTCTCGGGATTCTACGCCTTTTTTCTCTCGAGATTGTACGCCTTTTTTTTCTCGAGATTCTACGCCTTTTTTCTCTCGAGATTGTACATCTTTTTCTCTCAAAGTTGTACGCTTTCTTTTTTCTATATTGTAAGCCAGTTTTTTTTTTCGAGTTCGCACACTTTTTTAACTTAAAAAACCCCCAAAAACATTGTTTCTCCTGTCCACATTAAGTTTTGTCAGCACTTTCAAATTGTACACTGACGTATGACTATGTTCCAAATCTTCCACTTTTTTCTCTTCGTAGAGTTGGCAGCTCGGGATGTCAAACGTTTCTCTTTTAGTTGTTTTTGTTTACGATTTTTTGTCGGTGCCATTGTCGTCAACTTTATCATCATCATCATCATCATCATCATTATCGTCGTCGTCGTCGTCATCATCATTATCGTCGTCTTCGTCATCATCAATCTCGTCGCAATGAACAGCAGCAGCAGACCCGTAAATCTTTATATCATAGCTCCTCTTTCCAATAGGAGGAGGGGATGGGCGGTGGGGGTGGTGGGAAATCGCGTCCTAAATCCCTGAATTTACCGGCGCGGCACCACGTTAATGCAGAGAAGAAGAGCGCGCCAAGTATTTAAGTCACGTGATTTCGACGCCAAAACGATCTCCGTTTTGGAATCCTCGATACATTAGAACAAGCATATTTTGGCTTCAAGCGGATTTAAGTGTGTAATGGAGTCTAAAGTGGGGAAATCCCCGCCATTTACTTACACTCACACCTGGCTTCCCCCTCCCTGCCCTTTGTCTTACTGCCTGACATCTCTGACTTTTCTCGCATCCGTAAAAAAAACAACATATTCCTGCCTTTTTTCGTATTGTTTGCTTGTCTGTGTGCGTTTGTCAGCAATTGTCTGTTTATTTTTTTTTGTTCTCTCAGAAAGAACGTTGACGGTCTTGATGGGGCTTATTTCTTTTCTTTCTGTCACTTTTTCTTTTACGTCAGTCTTTCATTGTCTTTTTCTTCTTGATTTACTCTGAGATCACCACATATGGGGTAACTGCCATTGAAATACATACATTCCTAGCCTGCCGTTTTGCTTCCCTGTCAGAAACCCGTGTCTTTATCTCAACAATCTATTTGTCTGTCGATGTGTATCTCTTGCTTTCTGTCTGTCTCGTTAACTATCCATCGATCTATCCACCTATGTATCTATCTATCCGCCTTTCTGTCATTGTGTCTCTTTTAACCCTACTACATTATATATATATATATATATATATATATATATATATATATATATATATATATATATATATATATATATATATATATATATATATATATACATATATACCAGCTTTACATTAGGCGACGGATTGGCGCTGTCGATAGGTTCTTATTTCTTTCCTTTCGGTCTTTTACTTAGTTCTCCCTGAGATCGCCGCATAAGGTGGACGGGGAAACTTTTAATGAAAAACCAAAACCAAAACCAAAACCAAAACCAAAAAAGCGTCACATGCCGTAACACGTAACGTACTGTTAGCGTGCCCTGTGACTCATTTTATCCGCTGTGTTCAGTGCACGTGATAGTTGCCTCGTGCACAAATGTGCTCACGTAATCATCCGTGAATTCTGTTATGCATGTGAAAAGTTAGGAAAAGTTAAGTTATCATTCGCAAATATGCGTCTATACTCACCTTTTAATTTAAATATCCCCCCTTGTAGTGTCGAAGGGGATACATGACGATTGACTATCGTCCTTACTTTAATAACTACAAGTTTGTTGTGTCTGTCTAATCTTGTTACTCATACATTTATATTGATGGTCACTGTGATACGGTAGTTAACGTCTTTCTTTCCGTCTCCTCGTCTTCTCTACAGAACGCCGTGATGGACATTTATGACCAGCCCAACATCGCACTTCAGGACTATGACGTCCCTCCTGCTAATCGAGGCTCCATCTTCAGCGGAAGGAGAACTTCTTCCGGAACCGTTCGAGTTCCGGCGGGACGCCGAAATCTGGCAACTCGTTCTACGACACCCCTCCCAGCAGCAACCGGACTTCGGGCGAGAACGACAACGGAATCTATGACACTCCGCCTAGCAGTAAGAGGGCGTCGACCGAAAGGACGCCCCCGCACAGCAACCGGTCGTCGGCCTCGCGCGACTCAAGCTCCGCTTACCTCACCCCGGGGCAACCCCTCAATCAAACGCAGCGGCTCAGCGCCGGCTCGCTCAGTCTTCACGGGGACGTCAGGCGACGCAGCGGATCGCGTGCCAGCGCCAACAGCGCCAGCGCCGGTGCCAGTGACAATAATTGCTACGACACGCCCCCAGGCAGTAACAGGTCGTCCCTGGAGAGAATTCTCACGGAAGAGGACCCCCATTTACGAAACTCTGTCGCCGTCCTCGTCCCTAGAGCGCATCGGTCAGCAGGACAACGGCATCTACGACGTCCCTCCTTCCCGGAGTCACGCTTTGTCCCACGCGAGCCCCGCCTCTCACTCTCAGTCTAGTCTGCGGTCGGCCGCTTCCAGTGAGTCTTTGTTGTCCACCGCGTCGGGCGTAAGCAGCTCGCGCTTGTCCCACACGGCTAGCCTGCCGGACTCGGCTCGGTCGAGCATGGATATCCCCTCAGAAACGTACGACGTTCCTCCAGCCTCAAATGACCTCGACCGTTCGCGGAAACAGCTGTCGATGGACTCTGGTCTAGGTTTTTACGACACGCCGGCAAAGTCGCGTCCCGCCTCCTCGTCTTCCAACGTTCCTTCATCACAGTCGTCAGACACTGTCAAAGTATCTAAGTCTTCCTCAAACGACTCAAAGCAGCCGGCATTCGCAGTGAGGGATTTCAAACGCAGTAACAGTTTAGAAAACGCCTTAGACGATTTCTATGACATACCGAGGAACAACGCCCCAAGAGTGGGAGTCAAAAAGACACCAGGATCGGCTGGATTCGGCTCAACATCCGCCCTCAATGACTCATCGAGTGTCTACGATATCCCGCCACAAGTTACACGAGACTCCGTCATTTCAAATCGTTCGGACTCGTCGGATGAAAATCAAAGGCTTTCATCATCCAGCATCGATTTGGATCAACAGTTGACAGGTTCGCCAATGTGGGACGAGCTCCTTCTCGATTTGGATTCCGCCTTAGAGTTGCTTTTAAAAAGACAACAGGAAGTGTTGAAGGCCACCGCAAGACTGACTGCTTTTTACAATAACAACTGGCGCACAAAGGGCAGCTTAGAGAAGACACTGTACGATATCAAAGTCGCCTGCTCGTTGGTCCGCAACTGCGTGGGAGAGTTCGTAGAGTTCTCTCTCGGTTCTGTGGCCAATGCTTGCAAAATACCCGATAAACAGCTAAGCTAGCCGGCTACTGAAACACGTATCGCCTTTGCAAAACACCTATGGAAATGGTAAAGAAATCGTTTGCTAATCTAGAAGAGATGAAGTGGCAAGTTTCTATACTCTGCGAGCCCGTAGATAAAAGTAGAGCCGATGATCTCGGGCAGATTGCCTTGGTGTCGAAGGATTTAATGTTGGAGGTGAAAAAAGTCGCTTCTTTTATACAGAGCAACGGTTCCCTTTTGTTCAAGAAATTGACACCAGGAGACGGTAAAAGATCTACAGTAGCTGCTAAACCCCCTATCGTTCCAAAGGCCGGGGATTGGAATGCCAGCAAAGGCAGTCCTGGCTATGGCTATGCTAAGCTGAAGAGCGTTCAACAACGACCTCTTCCGGCAGTGCCACTACCGGAAAAACGATCTCCAATCTCAAACTCCGCTTCCTCTACTCCCTCCAAATCGGATTCTACTTCTGCTAGTAATTTGCTCGGCGCCCCAGACAACGTTAAACGTTCCATCTATGACATCAAGGCCGAATTGCATAAGGATGATTATGCAGAATGCGACGAGCTATTTGAGACAAAGGAGGAACCTTCCTCTGACGCTTTTCAAGAAGTCATGGAACATTGCGCGCAGGAGTATGACTATGTTCAATTGGACGAAGATAATGACACGTTAACACGATCTCATAACAAACATAAATCCCAGGTAAGCACCGGAGATAAAGAAGTAATCGATGCGAATGTCGACCAGACCGACTCTTGCTCGGTTACGAAGAAAATTGAAGGAGATCTTGATCTTAACATAGAATTTACGAAGACGGATGTGATTGAAACAAATATGGCAGAATTGGACATTGAGGAAAAAGCCGCAGTTGAGAAACTTATGAAGGAAGTAATTGGTATTGGAACTGATGATGTTGACGATGGTGTGGATATGATCCCTGTCAAGGAAAGCACATTGGAACGTAAAAAGGCAGCAGCACTCAGAGGTGGGGAGAATGAACCTGCTGATAAGGGGAGTAAATCCATTTTACAGTCGATGCCTCAGCGAATAGAAGACCAAGAAGCCAACTTAGATTCGCCGACATCGGACCAGGAATCGAAGACACCAGTGAACGTTTCTGATGCCTCGATTTCCGAGCCCTCTAACTTTGTCATGCCAGACGTCTCAGCAGCGCCTGGAAATGTGGGGGCAGCAGGAGAGGGTGAAGAAGAGGATGAAGGGAGCTGGATCCCAACGACCATCAAGTCCTGGTCTACTACTCGGAACAAATGAATTCCCACTCCACCCTTCTGGCCAACGCCATCGACGCGTTCATTAGTGTGGTGCGCGCAAAGGAGCCGCCCAAAGTTTTCATTTCCCACAGCAAGTTTGTGATCGTATCTGCTCACAAGCTGGTCCACATAGGAGACAGCGTGCACCGAAATCTGGTGAGCAATACCATCAGTGGGCGTGTTATCCATTCAGCCAATCACTTGTGTGATTGCCTCAAGGCATCCGTCAGCTCCACCAAGACGGCCGCCTTGCAGCACCCATCGCCCGTGGCTATCCAAGACATGCTGACAAAGTCATCGCCGTGTCACACGCCGCTCATCAGCTCAAGGTCATCGTGACCCAGGCCAATCGGATTTAAAGACTTCTGGCTTTATTCTTTTTCCACGAGCTGGACGTTGGATTTTCTTTTAAATGCTTGATAAAGTTGATGTGCGCGTGTCCACATTGAAGACGCATGAGAATGACTTTATGGTACGTGTTATTTCGGCTCACGGATTCCATAGATTTTCTTGATTGGATTGCCCATGAATGGTCATCGTTCAAGCGACTTCGGCGAGGACGTAGAAAATCAGTTTCCTGTTTCCAGCAAAATATGAGAAAGACAGCTCAAGCCTAAAAGAAAAGAAGAAACACTGAAGTTGTCACGATTTGGGTGGGGTTAAGATACAATATATTATATCATATATTATATTGATGAGTAAAATCAGCTTGTTTATAACGTAAATATATTCCTGATGTATTTTGTAGACAAAAGAGAGGACAAAATCAGAAATTTAAATTGTAATATCCAGGGGCCTGCCTGGTAATTTAACTGCGTTTATGATGCGACCTTAAATGTGATAACTTGCTCCCATGTTCATTACATCAGTGTTTGAGAGTACCGCTATGCTAAACGACGTACATGTATGTGTCTATGTATGTGTACATGTGTGTGCGCGTGTGTGTGTGTGAGTGAATAGTATAGCTCTCTCTCTCTCTCTCTCTCTCTCTCTCTCTCTCTCTCTCTCTCTCTCTCTCTCTCTCTCTCTCTCTAGCTCTCTCTCTCTCTCTCTCTCTCTCTCTCTCTCTCTCTCTCTCTCTCTCTCTCTCTCTCTCTCTCTCTCTCTCTCCTTTCTCCCTCCTCTCTCTCCCCCTCCCTCCCTCTCTCTCTCTGCGCATATGTGGGGACCTCTTTGCCCATAATATGTGGTGGCTGCCCTCTTGCCACAGTATACTATAAGTCAGTGTTCAAGACGAAGCCTTGATGTACTGTTCTGATGACGTTATGAGTCATATCTTCAGCCATTAGTCGGGCGCTTCTCTCATGCCCGCTTTTTAGGATTGCAAAGGAGAAGTAGGCTAGGCCTACTCTGTCACTATTGGCTACTTTGACTACGGTGTGTCTTCCTAAATTATTATACCCCGCCTTAATTAAGGTTGACCATAAGAGGTGTGTGCCTTCAGTGTTGACTTCGTACACTTTTGTTTTTATACTGCACCGGTTTATGTAATACATAATGTGCCTTGTTGTCAGTCTACTGAATGGCAAGACATGCAAGTACTCCCCTCGCTCGTATTGATTCCTCGTCGTATCTCTTAATAATATCTGTTACAAAACGACTGAAGCTCTGGTAGCGTAGTCGGTGGAATGTCTGACTACCGATTCCACTCAGTAGACCCGAGTAGCGGAATGGGTAGAGTCTATGTCTACTATTGTCTACCACTTCCACTCAGTAGACCCGAGTAGCGGAATCGGTAGAGTCTATACTATGACTGCCACTTTCACTCAGTAGACCCGAGTAGCGGAATCGGTAGAGTCTATGACTACCACTTTCGCTCAGTAGACCCGAGTAGAGAAATCAGTAGAGTAAGTCTGACTGCCGCTTCCACTCAGTAGACCCGAGTTGGGTTTGGATTGGATCTATCAATCCGAATAGATACTTCATTTCAAGGCCTTCTTGTCGACCCACCAGCTGCAAATGGATAGCCAGCTTTCGTCCTTTCAGTCTAGGGGGAAAGCGAGATCAGCGTAGAGGAATGCAATGGCAAACTACCACCGTACACCGTATGTCTAGAAAAATCTGGACCCTACCCTGGATCACCCCACCCTCTCAACATTGAGTATGGAAGTACATGTACTGAAGTTTACAAAAGGACCCTGTGGGCATAGTTAACGAAGTTTACAAAAGGACTCTGTGGGCATAGTTAACGAAGTTTACAAAAGGACCCTGTGGACATAGTTAACGAAGTTTACAAAACTCTGTGGGCATTCTTTACAAAAGGACTCTGTGGGCATAGTTAACGAAGTTTACAATGGTCAAAAGCAATGAAGAAACAAAACTCCACTTTTAGAGCGCACTGATGCCAGGGACAATGATATTGTGTGTGTGTGTGTGTGTGTGTGTCTATAGGTAGGTGTGTGTGTGTGTGTCTATGTGAGAGAAGAAAGAGGGTGTATGTGTGTGCGTGTGTGAGAGAAAGAGGAGGGAGGGAGGAGGGAGAGAGAGAGAGAGAGAGAGAGAGAGAGAGAGAGAGAGGGGGAGGGAGGGAGGAAGACAGAGACAGAAACAGAGAGAGAGAAGAGCATTCACTCATTCAGTATATTTTTTACGCATGATCCAGGAAATGTTGGAAAAACACACATACATATATATATATATATATATATATATATATATATATATATATATATTATATATATATAATATATATATATATATATATATATATATATATATATATATGAGAACGAACGTAACTGAATGAATGATGTAATACATGTATATCGTTGAATATAATATTATATGTGTACATATTTATGATTCATTCACGATAGTATGCAATACACATTATATAAATTTGTAGAATTTAATCGACTTTGGGATCATCTAAGAGGTTGCTAACCGGGCAAAAGACTATCCACCTTGAGCTCAGCTTTTCTGTCGCTGGTGGGCGGTTGGTGGGCTACTGGTAGGTACTCCTTCTTTTCTTTCCTTCTTTCATTTGACTTAGCTTTCATCTTGCTGTTTCCTCTCACTTCACACTGAGATAACCGCATATGGTGAACAGGGTAAATTAAAATTTAAAACGCACACACAAATTTCTGACGCTCTGATATAATGATATATAGATGTGTACTGTCAGTGGTTAGAAAGAGAGAGGGGGAACATTGCAGTGTGAATAGTATAACAACAATGATGTCAAACTGCCATTATTGGGTGAACCAACCTTGACCTTGCACTCATGTCGACGGCTCAGAATTATTATATCATTCTTATCCTAACTCGATACTCATTGACGGTTTTGCAGGAGTTAATAATTACTTTTCGATTCACCATCATCAATTATTGTTTTGTTTCACAACAAACAAACAAAACAACAAGCAACGAAACACACAAAAACGACAAAGCGAACGAAACAAAAGAAAAAGTAACCAAAATCGGGCTACGTTTGACGCACATTTCGCTTGCGTTTAGTTAGGACAATAAAAAACATTCTGACCTCGCAATGTCACTGTGTTGTGGTGTTGGTGAGATTTTCTTTGTTAAACACGTCTACGTGGATATTCGCCTGGGCTGCTGAGTGTGGTAGCTGGCTGGGTGGTAGGTCCTACTTCTTTCCTTATCCTCCTTCCATTTATTTATATATTTCATATTGCTGTTGCCTCTGAATTCACCCTGAGATCACCACACTACTAATTACTATTATTATCATTATGGTGGACGGGGTAAATTTTGATGAAAAATTTGTTGAAAATACTAAAAACGTTGGTCTGGATGCTGTCAAAGAGACAAAAATCAAAATGATATGAGATGGAAACTAGACATGGGCTGGTATCCTCCCTTCTTTCTTTTCCATTTTGTTTTTCTTCTTCTTTTTCTTTCCCACTTACGCTTTAAGTCGTCACTTTCTGGCCATGGTTGATGTTCAGGGAGATGATATTTCTTTTTTAAATTTCTGTTGTTGATATTTTCAGGCTGAAATTATGAAAACGGTGTTGGTAGTTAGTTATTTAATGTAATGTCTGTTTTAGTCTGGTTTTGAAAGCAGCATGGATATCAGTTGTAAATTATGAATTAATTGATAAAGCAAAGAAATATTTTCACATCTTTTTAATAATTTGTTTTCATATTTATTGCCTTATACTTAGAGAGACAGGAGTAAGACGGAGATGTGTGAAGTTAATGGCATGCATTGAATGCGTTGGACTTTCATATTAATTTAATGTCGATTGTCTTCAAAAGCATGCTCATTAAACCCAATGTGTATATGTTATACATAAATAGTATGCTCGTTCAATTCAAAAGGAATGACAGAAGGAAACAGACCCCCCCCTTACTACACTACTAGTGATTACTATTTACTGATGTATTCAAGACAACAGCATGTGCCGGTCTTTTTCTTCTTTTTTTTTCTTCTGCCCCCTTTTTTTTGGTTTGTGTTTTTTTAATTTACTGAAAGACTTTACAAATACAAAACGATTTACACTTCTTATCTCCATGATGACAATATGTTATGATGTTAATGTTATACATTACTTCCTTTTTAAAATTTCCCATAAGTCCTTTATTAGACAATGTACTTGTCTTGTATATTTGACATTGCAATAATTATATTATTATTATAATTATTATTGTTATTATTATTATTATTATTATTATTATATTATTATTATTATTATTATTATTATTATTATTATTATTATTATTATTATTATTATTATCATGTAAAGGAAAAGGAAAACACTAAATGGAATTCCTTCTCGTGGCCTTATAATATCATGCTGTGTACAGGCATACAAACTTCCTACCCATTACAAAGCAACACAAGAAATTCAAAATTTGAATGTGGTTTCAGTTAAGTAATGTTAATACTTGTGTATCGTATTTATATTGCTTTTGCATACATATTATACCTGTACAAATTTAAATGCATTGACCTTTGTACGTATGAAATAATTATATATATATATATATATATATATACATATATATTTTTACAGTATCAGTCAATGAAGTTTGTCGATAATAACTCGACCCCTTCGCCCCCCCCCAGCCCAATATCTTCCATTTTATGCCTTCTTCATCGTAAGTCTTCCTGTCCTTTTCCCACTCCGTGTCTTCCCTCCCCCGCCCCCACCCCCTTCAACTCCCTTCCCTAAAGTTCCATTCACCCCTTAATCACTCATAATTTGATACTTCATCTAAATCTGACAACAACATCAAAATCGGTTGATGTTGTTAAATTTGCTTTGTGTTTATTTTTTTGGAAGGTGAAGTCAAGCCTTCCTCAAACTTCGTGGATAATTATTACAGTAATAATAATAATCTATAATTGTCCAAAGAAGACAATTTTAGGACTGAACTTGTAGACTGGTTGCTTTATTTTTGTATGTTACATCATGGGTTTTTTAAACTTTATTTGTTTGCTATTGTTTTGGATTTATTATTTCGTTTCTTTGTTTGTTCTCGTGTTGTTGTTTTTTTTATCTTTAGCTGGCTCTTAAAACGCTAGTAGCTCAGTCGTTAGAGCGTCTGGCTAGTGGCTACCACCCAATGGGCCCGAGTTCGATTCCCAGGCCGGGCAATGAATGTGTCTCTGGCATTTCTGTCGACCCAGCAATGAAACGGACTTGGCGAAAGTAAAGCCAGGCCGTATACAGAGCAGTGGCGGCAACTACCTGCCCACAGTACACATTCTGCCCTATGCCTCCTAGCAACTACCTGCCCACACAGTACACTCTGCCCTATGCATCTTACTCCTCCTAGCAACTACCTGCCCCACAGTACCACAGTCTGCCCTTTGCATCCTACTCCTCCTAGCAACTACCTGCCCACACAGTATACAGTCTGCCCTATGCCTCCTAGCAACTACCTGCCCACACAGTCTTCCCTATGCCTCCTACTCCTCCAACAACTACCTGCCCACACAGTACACAGTCTGCCCTATGCCTCCTAGCAACTACTGCCCACACAGTCTGCCCTATGCCTCCTTGAAACAAAAAATCTGAATTCTATTCCGACCTTACACTCACTCAACCCCCGAGTATTGGACTTACAAACGTACACGACACTTTAGTTGCTCTCTTAATGCTTGTTTCTGTTTCGTTACGGTTTGCGGCTTGCTGGTGATTCTAGATAACTTCAATAAGGAAGAGCAGGAAGTGGAGGAGTGGTGGGGTGAACTTTCAATTATATTATATATTAATTATAATATTCTACTAAGTGTGCCTGGCTGCGATTATTATTTTTTTCCAGTAAGGGTCTCGAGCCCACCTTTATGCGAGTTCGAATGCGATTTTATTGATAAAAGTAAAAAGATAGTTTCCACCCTTCACGGTCCTTTGCCAATTTCTCGAGCTCCTTCCAGAACACGCCACTTTTCTCTCCAGGTCCTTTTCGATAGTTTCGTCTCCACGTCGCTCGTGGCCTTTCCTTCCTCCTTCCTTCCTTCCTTCCTTCCTTCTCCTTGTGACTGCGAGGTCCACCTCATGCAGTGCTCTTTTTTTCTAATGCTAGAGTCGGGTTTTTGGAGTGTATGCCGCCCTAGCCACCTCCATCTTCTGTGGTGACTCTCCTCTCTCTCTCTCTCTCTCTCTCTCTCTCTCTCTACCTCTCTATATATCTCTCTCTCTCTCTCTCTCTCTCTCTCTCTCTCTCTCTCTCTCTCTCTCTCTCTCTCTCTCTCTCTCTCTCTCTCTCTCTCTCTATATATATATCTCTCTCTATATATATATATATATATATATATATATATATATATATATATATATATATATATATATATATATATATATATATATATATATATATATAATTTTTAAAAAACGTACACCGGAAGGTAGAGCGGGAACTGATAGAGAGAGAAAGAAAGATAAAAACAAAATGAAATGGTTAGAAACAACTCCCCATCGGTTAGGAGGGCGTCGTTTGGATTCTAAACGAAAAGGTGGGGGGGGGGGGGTTGGGGTGAGTTCGTAAGTAGATACACACACACACACACATACAGATATACTTCGTCTGACATATTATTACAACCACTATTATTATTGCCACGTGTGTGTATGTGTGTGTGTGTGTGTTAACGTATGTTTCTGTGTGCGAAGAGTTTCATTCCAATTAGCCCGTTACACCGCTGAGAATAGACAACAGATAGAAATTTGTTATCATTATTGTTTTTGTTTTTTAAATTCTTCTTTACTTTGTTGTTGCTTTTATGACTATTTTTTGCCCAAATTACAATTTTATAGATTGACATCGTTTACTTAAGTCCCCATCCTATCCAATGAATTGATATTTAAATTTAACTTTTTGTCTGTTGTTTGTTGTTTAATTTACCCTTGCCGTACTAAAGTTAAACACTTGTAAACCCCCCGAAACAAAAAGAATTAGTGAAGTATCGTTACATAACTTCTCATTATGTAATGGAACTCTTTTCGATTCTTTACAGTCATCGCCTTCAGTGCTCCTGAGAAAAACAACAGCCCCCCAAAAAAACTCTGCTTACATTTAAAAGTAAGATGTAATGAACGGGGTTTTCTTATCTCCTTCTTTCCTGCTTCTTTTCATTGTTACATCCTTTTCTTCGATTTGTATTATTACTATTAGTCACCATGCATTGTGTGAGGATCTGTTGATCCCTCTGTCTGCCTGTGTGTGTTTTTGTGTGTATCTAGTATCTCTAACTCTCTCTTTCTCTCTCTCTCTCTCTCTCTCTCTCTCTCTCTCTCTCTCTCTCTCTCTCTCTCTCTCTCTCTCTCTCTCTCTCTCTCTCTCTCTCTCTCTCTCTCTCTCTCTCTCTCTCTCTCTCTACCCTCTCTCTCTCCCCCTCCATTTCCCTAACACCCCCTTACCTCCAACGTGTGACGTCATTTGACATCATCAATAAATAAAAATTAATTTCCGACACTATGATGCCCATCTTTTACATTTCATTTCTTGTACTTTAGAATTTGAATACCGAAGGGAGTGTACTACATTATATTATGTAAATTATTGAATAAAATTATAATTAATAATGGACTCGCGCCTTACTACAATACTGTCTACTATTTCCCTAATGATGTTGTATGTCTTAATTCAGCAATGCTGTTTATTGCTATGCATTAATAATAATGATAATAATAATGAATAATATGATGTAAAGAAATGAAAATAAATATTCATCTCAGAGCTTGATTTAAATTTGAGTCTTTATCTCTTTTGTTTTGTCGATCAACTTGGATGTGTGAATGGGTGGCAAATTTTTTCATCAAACTGTTTGAATGTGCGTTTGTATATTTATGTATGTGTGTGTGTTTGTGTGTATGCGTGTGTGTGTTTGTCTGTGTCTGTATGTTTGTGTAGATTATGTATTATAGTGTGGTCTGTGTGTGTTTGTCTGTGTCTGTATGTTTGTGTAGTTATGTATTACAGTGTGGACTCTGTGCGTGTGTTTGTCTGTGTCTGTATGTTTGTGTAGATTATGTATTACAGTATGGACTCTGTGCGTGTGTTTGTCTGTGTCTGTATGTTTGTGTACTCTCTGTGCGTGTGTTTGTCTGTGTCTGTATGTTTGTGTAGATTATGTATTAAATGGACTCTCAGGAGAGAAGTAAATCGAAAAATAGAACCCTCAGGGCCACAGGAAGAGATTGATTCATTCAACTTAACTTGTGGTTGGCGGGTGTTACTGGTAGGTCCAACTTCTTTCCTCCTACTCTTTCAATTCTCTTTTTATCTTGCTGTATCCCTTAACTCACCCTGAGATCACCGCAATGGTGAATGGCGTGAATTCCAATTAAACAAACATCTACTTAACAACATTGTCCGCCATATTATTATGTGGTGATTTCTGGTTGAATTACGAGGAAACAGCACGATGAAAGATGAGTGAAAGAGTAAAAGAGTGAAAATATGAAAGAGTGAAAGTGAAAGGAAAGACTTAAGGCCGACCAGCAACGCCTGCCAACTGCCCACCCACATGAAGACAGGAAGACCAAAGAATACAATGGCGGAAAGAACTGGAGAGTAGAGGAACATGAAAGGCATGGAGAAAGAACTGGAGAGCAGAGCAACATGAAAGGCATGGGAAGGAACTGGATAGCAGAGTAAAATGAAAGGCATGGGGAAAGAACTGGAGAGCAGAGCAACATGAAAGGCATGGGGAAAGAACTGAGAGCAGAGTAAAATGAAAGGCATGGGGAATGAGGTGGAGAGCAGAGTAGAATGAAAGGCATGGGGAAAAAGGTGGAGAGCAGAGCAAAATGAAAGGCATGGGGAATGAGATGGAGAACAGAGCAACATGAAAGACATGAGGAAAGAACAACAGCAGAGCAAAATGAAAGGCATGGGGAAAGAATTGGAGAGTAGAGCAACATGAAAGGCATGGGGAAAGAACGAGAGCAGAGCAACATGAAAGGCGTGGGGAAAGAACTGGAGAGCAGAGCAACATGAAAGGCATGGGGAAAGAACGAGAACAGAGCAACATCAAAGGCATGGGGAAAGAATTGTAGAGTAGAGCAACATGAAAGGCATGAGGGAAAGAACGAGAGCAGAGCAACATGAAAGGCATGGGGAAAGAATTGTAGAGCAGAGCAACATGAAAGACATGGGGAAAGAACGAGAGCAGAGCAACATGAAAGGCATGGAGAAAGAACTGGAGAGCAGAGCAACATGAAAGGCATGGGGAAAGAACGAGAGCAGAGCAACATGAAAGGCATGGGGAAAGAACGAGAGCAGAGCAAAATGAAAGGCATGGGGAAAGAATTGGAGAGTAGAGCAACATGAAAGGCATGGGGAAAGAACGAGAGCAGAGCAACATGAAAGGCATGGGGAAAGAACGAGAGCAGGGCAACATGAAAGGCATGGGGAAAGAACGAGAGCAGAGCTACATGAAAGGCATGGGGAAAAAATTGTAGAGTAGAGCAACATGAAAGGCATGAGGAAAGAACTGGAGAGCAGAGCAAAATGAAAGTCATGAGGAAAGAACTGGAGAGCAGAGCAAAATGAAAGTCATGGGGAAAGAACTGGAGAGCAGAGCAAAATGAAAGTCATGGGGAAAGAACTGGAGAGCAGAGCAAAATAAAAGGCACGAGGAAAGAACTGGAGAGCAGAACAAAATGAAGGGCATGGGGAAAGAACTGGAGAGCGGAGTAAAATAAAAGGCGTGGAGAAAGAACGAGAGCAGAGCAAAATGAAAGTCATGGGGAAAGAACTGGAGAGCAGAACAAAATGAAGGTCATGGGGAAAGAACTGGAGAGCAGAGCAAAATGAAGGACATGGGGAAAGAACTGGAGAGCAGAGCAAAATGAAGGGCATGGGGAAAGAACTGGAGAAGGAGAACAACATGAAAGGCATGGAGGAAAGAGGTGGAGGGTTTGATTTGATTCCTTTACCCAGATCAACAACTGGTGTGATCTCTGGGTGTTCTGGTATGGATTTTTAACGTGCACAGAGTTTTGTGAATCTGCACATGGGGCTTCCTTTGTATCGTCTGTCTCCGATGGGACTAGGTATTGATCCACCAGCTTGGGCCAGGGGGGTAGATTTTGCTCGAAAAAAAATCGAGAACACTATTGAACCGTTGGCGGGGCTCAAACCCACAACCTTTTGAGAGGCCGACACTTTGCCTCTGTCTCAAAATGGCAGATGAATTTGAACGCCTCAAAATGTGCCGTTCTTCAGTTTCACCATCAAGATCACGAGTAAGTCACAGTTACACCACCTATAATTGTGAATATAAGAAAAAGTCAAAGAGCATAGATATCTTGGTGTACTTCTCAGTGATCTTCAAAAGAAATACAAGAGACATGCCAAAAAACCATAAGAGAAACAGCTTATAAGACTTTGGTGCGACCTCAACTAGAGCACTGTGCTACCGTATGGGATTTTTTTACCAAAAAGGACGTATCCATTATGGGGAAAAGTCCAACGCTGTGCAGCGAGCACGTCACTGGGGATTATGATGCCAACAGTAACGCCACCAAATAACTAGGGTCTCCTGAAGTGGGAAACTTTGGCACGAGTTCACCAGATTGGACATGACACGCCGTATTCTAACTGAAGAAGTTGATATCTACAAACAGCAATTCTTCAGCAGCTATACACCGAGAACGAAGTCTAACAACGGTTTCAACATCTAACGATACCAACCTAGGTATAACATCGATAAATATGCCTTTGCACAACGGGCAGTTCCACAATGGAATGAGCTTCCAGCAAGCATTACAAACGCTCGGACCACTGCACAATTTAAACAACGTCTACACGAATTGATTTCAGATAGTAAAACCACCTGTGGGAAAGGTCAATGGGTCCTTTACAGATTAATGCACAGAATCAAAAGCGACGTCGTTTTATAACAGTTATCGGCTAACCTTTACATTAATTAACACAGTAGGGTCATTCAATGCTTGTATTTGATTACATTAAGTAATACAGTAGGATCATTCAATGCTTGTATTTGATTACATTAAGTAACGATAGGATCATCCAATGCTTGTATTTGATTACATTAAGTAACGATAGGATCATCCAATGCTTGTATTTGATTGATTACATTAATTACAACGATAGGATCATCCAATGCTTGTATTTGATTACATTAAGTAACGATAGGATCATCCAATGCTTGTATTTGATTACATTAAGTAACACGATAGGATCATCCAATGCTTATATTTGATTACATTAAGTAACGATAGGATCATCAATGCTTGTATTTGATTACATTAAGTAACGGTAGGATCATCCAATGCTTATATTTGATTACATTAAGTAACGATAGGATCACTATGCTTGTATTTGATTACATTAAGTAACGGTAGGATCATCAATGTTATATTTGATTACATTAAGTAACGGTATGATCATCAATGCTTGTATTTGATTACATTAAGTAACAGTAGGGTCATCAATGCTTGTATTTGATTGCATAAAGTAACACCGTAGGATCACCTATTAAAATCATGTTTATAACTCTTCAAAAGATCACAAGGGATTTATTCTTTTTTTTTTCAAGAGGGGCAGAGAGCGGATTATTTTCTCTATTATACAATATCCAACCGCCTAAGAGAATACGTCATGATTTGGGGCTGTGTCAAGACGGTCGTTCTCTCTGTGGATCAACGATATTCAAGAAAATAAATAATGATAATGCCATCCAAAAGGAAAACTGGGAGAAATACTGAATATGCCGGTTTCAATACGGATATTGTCCTTCAAGATCTTTTTAATACGTTTGAGAAACAAGAGTTGGTGACCCTCAAGAAGTTAAAATCACGGCTACAGATTCAGAATGGTATTGTCATATAAAAAACTACCATGTGGAAGGTACTGCGATCTCTCGGATTTACTTTTTGTTTATTTTACTTATCCTCGTGGTGCTTGGGCAGTACGTAAGGTCGTCCCAGCGGATCGCTATTGAACACGATCAGATGCCGTTTTTGTCATCTGCCCCTACGTCTATCCCTGGGTCTTCATTTCTTTTTCGATGCTTCGCCTCCAGGTTTCTAGCGGGCGACCTCTCCTTGTTCCCTGACGGTCCATCTGAGGGCTATTTCAGGGATGGCATCAGCATTCATCCTAAGGATATGACTGTGACCAGTCTACTTCCATCTTCTCTTTCTCACAGTCTGAAATATTGACTCCAGTGATGTTCTTTCTTGAAGGTCGTTGTTTGATATCGTGTTTGGCCAAAATATTTTGAGGATCTTTCTGAGACATGTGTTTTGAAAGGTGTCAGCTTTCTGAAGATGTTATTTGTTGTTTTCCAAGATTCAGCACCACAAAGAGGACAGCTAGAATATTAGATTTATAGAATCTGAGCTTTTTTTTACTTGAGATTTTTCTTGTTCCAAATATTTTTAAATGATCCAAATACTTTCTTGCTTTTGTTAACCTTTCTTTGGTCTCATCTTCAGAATTTCCATTTTGAGTAATTTTACTTCCGACATATGTGAAAGCTTGTACATCCTCAATCTCATTGCTTCGACGTTTCATCGGTTGTTTCGATTTGTTGTTCATTCTCATAATTTGTTTTCCTTCCAATATTTATGTAGCCCCAGTTTGTGTGCATTGTTATCAACTTGCTGTGTTTTGGTTTGTATATCTGTGATGTTCTGTGACAAGAGTACAATATCATCAGCAAAAATCAAGGTCCTCTAATATTTCAGTGAATGTCTACCTTAGTCCTGTTTTCTTATTTTCAACGGATTCTTCCATAATCCAATCAATAGCAAGGCAGAATAGAAAAGGTGATAGAATGCATCCCTGTTTCACACCTTTATCGAAATTCACGCTTTCCGTCAATTTATTTCCACAGATTACTTTAGCACGGAAATCCATGTAGATCAGTTTGATTATGCTAACTACCTTGGAGGGAATGCCATCGTGTCGTAGGATGTTCCATAATGCAGGTCTGTGTACACTATCAAAAGCCTTTTCAAAATCTATAAAATTTAAGTACATTCTTGCGTTGTTCAAAAATTTGTCTAACAGTGAATATATGGTTTGAGCAAGAATGGCCTTTCCTAAAGCCTGCTTTCTGTTTTCTAAGTTTTTGGTTCGACAGTAGGGTTCATACGGTTTAGTAAGGTTTTGCTGAAGATTTTTCTGGTGATAGAGAGTAGCATGATTTCCCTCCAATTATCACATTTAGAAAGATCTCCCTCTTTTTGGTAGTTAGACGATGAGTCCAACACTCCACTCATTTTGTAGCTCTTTGTTTTCCCAAATTTCTTGAAATATGCTTTGTAATATTTTAGAGGTCATATCTTTTGCTATCTTAATCATTTCTGCTGTCACCCGATCTTCACCTGCTATTTTCCCTAATTTGAGACTCTCTGTTGCCTTTTAAAAAAAATTCATTTAAAGTTGGGGGTAGCGTGTTGATGTCCAAGTCACTTTCTGCAGGTTTAATGATCGTGCGGAGCCTTGGCGTTTCTCTGTTTAAGACACACTCGAAGTGCGCTTTCCATTTGTTCATTTGGTCAGCTTCGCCCGAGAGTAAAATTTCCTTGCGTGTCCTTGATCGTTGTGTCATTATTGCCATACCCTTTGGGGAGGTCTTTAGTTATTTGGTATAGCATCTTCATATCTGGTCTTTGGCTTACTTTTTCTGCTTTTTCTGCTAACATGACACAGTAAGCTTTCTTGTCCGCTTTGACTGACTTTTTTACTTTTTGTCTAGCATCGTATATTCAAAATGGATTTGTTCTTTAATTCTTTCTGATCTAGTGGTCAGGAGTCGGCCCTTGTCTTTTTTCTTTCTTCGATCCCTTTCGAAGATTGATCTGATATCCATCTTTCTTTCTTTCTTTTCTTTGCTAAGTCCCAGTAGTTTCTGGCTCAGATCTAGCAGTTCTTGCTTGAATTTTGTCAAGGACAATTCTTGCTCATCTTGCAGGGCTTGGTATCGATTTGACAACTCTATTTGAATTTTTTTTTTAGCAATTTCTTAATTTTGCAGCTTTCCAACGTCAACATTTCCTTTCCTGATGTCACCTTTCTTTGTCTTTCTTAATTTTATACGGATTTTTGCAGTCAGGAGCTCGTGGTCACTTGCAACATTGGCTCCCCTTCTTGTTCTTACATCTAACAGTGATGCATTACATTTCTTATTGATAGTGATGTGGTTAATTTGGTTTTTTGGTTTTCCGTCTGGAGAGGTCCATGGATCCACGTTCAGAAAATCCAGTCGGTGGAAGAAAATCCTATTTATTTTCGAGGAGAATAATTGTGTTGCAGTTGCAGCAAGATCAAGAAGCAAGTACGGTATCCACGCAAAGGAAGTGAACAACGTGAAGAAGGATAGTATGATATTGTTTATCTTGACGAGACATGGATTAATGCCCATTCACGGAAGAACGGGAGTGGCACAAAGGTCAAAAACTGATTATTAATCTTGCTGGAAAACATAATAAAAACGTACTAGATCTAGGAACGTCGTTCAGGCCTAGTGATTACACAAAAACACAATTGCACTAAGTTGAGTGAAATGACGTGACGCGGCTGCTCTAGTGACGCCACTGCTCTAGTGATGTATTATTAAGCTACTACTGTAAAACGGAGAAAAATAAAATCCAAGCCTAAGAATTAAAAAAGCCGTCAAAGATCGAAGGAATTCACCGCTACAGAAAATCTAAAGCATCTATAGTCAAATATACTACAAAATGCACACACAAAAATAAAAACTGGGCAACTTACATATGGTTTTCGACAGTCAACGCGGGCAAGAGCTTTGGAACATACTCTTTGTAGTACTGACTCTTTCTCTTCTTCTCTTGGGGGACTCGGTAGTCCAGAGGCAAGGCGTCGGCCTCTCACCAAGAGGTAGTGGGTTCAAGCCCCGCCAAAAGTTGAAAAATGTTCTCGAGTTGTTGTTTTTCGAGCAAAATCTATTCCCTTTAGCCTTGTCCAGGTAGGTGGACCGACAACTTATCCCATCGGAGGCGAACGATAAAAAGGAAGTCCCGTGTGCAGATCACAACACTCTGTGCATGTTGAAGATCCCTTGGTTGTTTACAAGGCAGTCCGGGCAATTTTAAAAAATCCTACCAAAAAAACCCCAAGATCACCTTCGTTGTGAATATGGATAAATGAAATGAAATCAAATCAAATCAAACTAATTTTTCTCTCACTTCC
>JAXRKP010000622.1:22500-225000 GCA_037039925.1 Doris montereyensis | reverse complement strand
TAAAGATATCCACAAATATACAAGAGTAAATGAAGACAGAGTGAAAAATCAACCATAGACTTCATAATAGTTAGCAGCTCCCTTTTTTTACAATACATTGGATGCAAGAGTCAACAGATGAGCACAAATATTTAGTGATCATCACCTAGTGATTACCAAAATGAGAGTACTGCCTGAGGAAAACAAACAGAAAAAGAAAGAGAAGAAAGCTACTAAACTCAAAATAGAAGAACTAAATAAACCAATAGAAAAGAGATATACCAATTTATGATAAAAAGATTTATCAGTGAAAGGCAGATGGATGTGCAAAAATGAAGAAAATGAATGTAGGTATGTGGAAGCTCAAACCAGTAAATGTATCTATGCTTTCATTTGCCGATGATGTAGTTCTGTTTGGAAAATCAGAAAGTGATCTTCAGTCGAATATCAACATAATGAATAATGAACTAAATAAAAGAGGAATGAGAGTAAATGCAAAGAAAACCAAAACAATGCTAGTAACTAAGAAGCTAAAACACAAAATCTTAAATTGGGCAGAGAGAATTTAGAACAAGTTGACAGCTACAATTACCTAGGAGTAATAATTAACTCTGAGGGAATATTAAGAGAAGAAATCAGCCAGAGAATCCAAAAAGGCAAGTGCAATATATAACCATCTCGGAAAGGCATTTGTAGGTAAACAAGAATCGTCAACAAAACCAAAAACGGCAGTATACAACACAGTTTATTATCCTACTCTCCTCTATGGTAGCGAAACCTGGACCTTAGACAGTAGAGAATACAGTAGAGTACAGACAGCTGAAATGAAAGAAGAGTAGTAGGAAAACTAAAAGAGACAAAATCAGAAACACAACAATAAGAGATCAAACCAAAGCAGATGGCATACAAACTAAGATAGAAATAAATCAATTGAGATGGTTTGGGTACGTAAACAGAATGAATGACAATAGAATAGCTAAATCAGTATACAGAGCTAAAGCCCAAGGTAAGCGACCAAAAGGCAGACCACGGAGGAAGTGGGAAGAAGATATAAAAGAGGCATTGAAGAATAGAAATTATTTTTTTTTTGACGGAAACAGAAAATGCCAGGACAGGGCTTTCCGAAAGCAGTGATTCTAGAATTAGGGATATTGACCACATTTGTATATCGGAAATTACTGTTGATGTGTGTTTTGTTTTATGGTGTTAATGTTAGGGGGTAATTCTGAATCTAGTGATATGCTGTTATCAATGTCTTTCAAAGAAATGGTTGAAAGTTTTGCACACTTGCACACTCCGTGTGTATTATTTACATTATTGGAAAGAACTACTTGAACGAAATAAAACTGAAAGAAGCTGAACCGTAGGCTGTCCCTTGGATATCCAGTAATGTATCATTTCATTTCCAAACTCTAAGACAAGCAACATTACTAGCAGTGGTAGTAGTATAAATCATTCAATTTCCACGCTCTAAAACAAGCAACATTATTGGCAGTGGTAGTGCTATACATCATTCCATTTCCACACTCTAAGACAAGCAACATTACTGGCAGTGGTAGTGCTATACATCATTCCATTTCCACGCTCTAAGACAAGCAACATTACTGACAGTGGTAGTGCTATACATCATTCTACACACTCTAAGACATTCAACATTACACACTCTAAGACAAGCAACATTCTAAGACAAGACATTACTGTGGTAGTGGTATACATCATTCCATTTCCACACTCTAAGACAAGCAACATTACTGACAGTGGTAGTGCTATACATCATTCCATTTCCACGCTCTAAGACAAGCAACATTACTGACAGTGGTAGTGGTATACATCATTCCATTTCCACACTCTAAGACAAGCAACATTACTGACAGTGGTAGTGCTATACATCATTCCATTTCCACACTCTAAGACAAGCAACATTACTGGCAGTGGTAGTGCTATACATCATTCCATTTCCAAACTCTAAGACAAGCAACATTACTGGCAGTGGTAGCAGTATACATCATTCCATTTCCAAACTCTAAGACAAGCAACATTACTGACAGTGGTAATGCTATACATTATAACATTTCCACACTCTAAGACAAGCAACATTACTGACAGTGGTAATGCTATACATTATAACATTTCCACACTCTAAGACAAGCAACATTACTGACAGCGGTAATGCTATACATTATAACATTTCCACACTCTAAGACAAGCAACATTACTGGCAGTGGTAATGGTATACATCATTCCATTTCCACGCTCTAAGACAAGCAACATTACTGGCAGTGGTAGTGGTATACATCATTCCATTTCCACGCTCTAAGACAAGCAACATTACTGGCAGTGGTAGTGGCATACATCATTCCATTTCCACGCTCTAAGATAAGCAACATTACTGGCAGTGGTAGTGCTATACATCATTCCATTTCCACACTCTAAGACAAGCAACATTACTGACAGTGGTAGTGGCATACATCATTTCATTTCCACACTCTAAGACAAGCAACATTACTGACAGTGGTAGTGGCATACATCATTCCATTTCCACGCTCTAAGACATGCAACATTACTGGCAGTGGTAGTGGCATACATGACAATATTCCTCTCCTTTTTTCTTTTCATCTTATTTTCTGTTCTTCTCTCTGACATTCCGTCCACCACACTGTGTGAGGCCTCTAAGTAGTGTCAGTGCGTAGATAGTAGGCCTGCATGCTTGCTATCTGATGAAAGATTATAACCGAAGCGTCACACGGCTCTTCTGTCACAGTTGCTGGAGTTGTCACTTATAATGACGTTCAGTATTTTTGAATAGAAGTATATTTACTTGTGGAGGGCGACCATCCCCTGCCAGGCACGTCCACAGGGTTACGGATAGCGGAATGGCCTCTAGATATAAAGGCTAGCTGTGAATAACCAATAAGTAGTCGTGAACAATCTGGTACTGGTCATAGAGGGTGGGGTGGAGTTGGAGAATGGGAACTCAGCTCTTAGAAAATATCCCAGCGTACCCACAGAAATGACCAGCAGGCGAATCGAGGAGCCTTTAGGTTCTCTCCCCAGGCAGATAGATCGTCAGCCTGGTAATGTAGTCTATCTAGGGAGACGGAAAATTCCGATTTCAAACCATGGGCAGGCAGGGCTCATTAACCTGGGAGGGTAGCCTGTCCATGAGTGAATCTCCAAAATAAATCCTGGTCCTCCGTCAGGGGGTTGGGCGTGGGGCCAGCAACTATACCCTGCAAAAATCAGCATCGCTACAGAAATGTCAACAAAGAATTTAGTTACGCCAACCTTTGGACACAGTTGGTGCCTGTCTAAAAGTGTCAGGGAGGCACACCACCTCCCTGGGACAGTGGAGAGTTCAATAGGAAGCCTAGCAGGCCGATCCACCTTCTAACAGAAGGAAAATCTCCAGAATTGGCACCTGGAATGTCCGCAATATGTACGAGATAGGAAGTGCTCACAAATAGCCTCAAAATTCAGGAACTATTAGCTGGAAATTCTTGGAATCAGTTAAACTCATTGGATAGGATTAAGAGAAACAAAATTGAAAACCGGTGAAAACAAAATGTATTCAGGAAACACTGATAACAATGCAACCCACTCTGGAAGAGTTGATTTTTAGTTATTAAGAAAAAAGCCAAAACCTCACTTATTTCATGGAAACCAATTGTACCCTCGGATTGTATCAGCCACTTTTAGAACCAGCAACCGGCGAATAAATCTAAATGTCATCCAATGCTATGCCCCAACGAATGACAAAGAGGAAGATGTCAAAGTAGATTTCTACGAGCAGCTCGTGGAAAAGCTAGAAGACATCAAGTCGAGGGACATTTCCAATAGTAATGGATTTCAACGCCAAAATAGGGGATGACAACAAATTTGAAGAAGTCAGGGACAATGAATGAAAACGGAGAATTGTTTGTGGACATGAGTGCAGGCTTATGATAGGAGGTAGTCTTTTCAAACACAAAAGAATACACCTTGCCACTTGAATTTTACCAAATCAAAAGACACAGAAACAAATTGACCATATCAACAAACGATTTAGATCCTCTCTCAGCGATGTTAAAGTTCATCGAGGAGCATGCGTCAGTTCGGATCACCACCTTGTGATAGGGAAAGTAAAATTTAGACTGAAACGATACAGAGACACACCTACAACTATAACCAAGAAGAAATACGATGTCAGCCTTCTAAGCGAAGAAAGGAAAAAGAAGAGTTTTCTCTCCCAATTTCCAATCGATTTGAGGCTCCGACAGGAATAGAGGATAGGAACATAGAAGACCATTGAGGGACCCGAAAAATGTGTTGACAGCAAAATGTGAGGAAACTCTCGGCAAAAAAAACACCAGAAAGAATGGATTTCTCAAAAGACCTCCATAAAGATAGAGGCACGCAGGAAGGCAAAAGTGCAGCTACTTATATCGAGAATCAGAGCAACCAAGGCCCAATCCCAAGCCTTATACACAGAGGCCAATGTAAAGAAAAGTTTAAAAATAGACAAAAAAATTAGTTTGAAGAAATGGGAAAGAAATGGACAAGGATCAGCTGAAAAAGATTTAAACGAAAGAAATGGAAGCGGATAGGCCACACGCTCAGAAAGGACACCAACACAATAATGAGACAGAGCCTTATATGGAACCCACAGGGTAAAAGATCGAGGAGTCGGTCAAGGGCTACATGAAGAAAAAACAACTGGAGGGGAGAGATGAAGAAGACGGGGCAAACATGGAAATCTATAGAGATGCTGGCCCAGGAGAGAAGCGATTGGAGATTATGGCCTATACTTTCCAGCGAGCTAAAAAGATAGAAGAAGAAAACGATTGTTTTTTCCTCTTTTATTCTCTTATTTCGGTTTCGTATTGTTAAGTTTTTGGTGCCAGTGTTGTTCTGTTTTTGTTGGGTTTTCGTCAGACGTTTGGTTTCTGAATTCGGATCATCAAAACGTTAAATGACTTTGTTAAAGAGATCCTTGCTAACAATAAATATTCATGCAAATTCTACTAGTTCTAAGTTTTACGAAAATGCATTTCTCCACTGTCGATGTACATGTATTTTCTTTTCTTATTTTGTTTTGTTGTGGTTCTTACTTATATAACGGATTACTCTGCATATTTCAAAAGATAGGATAGCCTTTGCAATGTAAGATTGTTTCAACACCCTCCCATAAGGCAAATTACATCGCTTTCGTCTGCCAAAAGTGTGGAGGCATCCACATTGTGACTTTGAGAATGATCTATGGGAGATAATCGATGAATTAGAATTGTTCACCTCATTTGCAATTGAGGGTAACCAAATTCAAGTCTTTTAAGTCTTGTTTTAGTATCGTTGGTAGCGATGTTTGTAGTGATGTATTTTATGCCTTGTTCAAAGTTCTCATGCATTGTTGTTTGGGCCGGAATCGCGTTCTCTCTTTTTAGGATGTGCCCGAGTAATTTCCATATTATATGTGGTCTTTGATTCTATGGCATATTGGTTTGATTTTGAAACGGTCATATATCTTGGTTGCTGATTTTTTTTTCGACCAGTGGTCGTTGATAATGTTTTGAGATGTTTTCAATGTATTATGTCAGAATTTTTCTAAGTTATTTCAGTAAAACACCATGTTCAGCTCTTCCATCATAGTAGTATTGGTAGGACAAGTGTTACGTATACTTTAATTTGATTTCAGCCCCTGGTTTCATATTTTCTGTTCCATGTGTGTTTTAGTTCATGGAAGGCGTTTTGTGCTAATATCGTTTTGGTTTTTTTATGGCTTTGTTTTCATTTATCAGGCTTCCTAACTTCATGACGCCTCTTCCATTCTTCTTGATATCTTTCTATTGTTGTTTTTGTTTTTGTTTTTTTTCATTCGTTGACTCTCAAATTCCATTGCTTTAAGGTGTTAGATATTATTGGGATGTTTCTCTGTGCTTTGTTTTGTATATCGAAAATCAGGTCTTTATCATATGCATATATCAGTTTTCAAGGCAATGTGTTGTTGATTGGCACAATTGTATCCGTAGATATTTCAATGCTACTTCTAAATAGAGGATGAACAGAAGTGGGCTTAGGCTGTCTCCTTGCGGTGTTCCAAACGTTGTCCATTTTGTTGTTGCTTATTTGCTGGATGTGAAAATTAAAGATAAAACTTTTAAAAAAATATAAAAGTTAGTGTTGTGATGGCGAGCACCGGTAGCTTTCTGATTAGTTTGATGCGGTCTTTTACTAAAAGGTGTGTGTGTGTGTTATGTATATATATATGTATATATATATATATATATATATATATATATATATATATATATATATATATATATATATATATATATATATAAATATATATATATATATATAAATGGATTATATTATAGTTTGTGTTTTATTGTAACTGTATTTTGTTTGTTTATTTGCTTTTTGTTCAAATTTGTTTTTGTCCAACTTGGTATTTAGATGATATGTGCCCTAATGTAGCGTGATTCACTATGTTTTTCTACACGAAAAGATCGGAAAACGAAAAGTTAGCATATACGCGTGTATAATATGACTTTTCATAAGACCTATAGCCTACGAATATATTTGGTGTAGTCTGTGATTCTGTACCATACCAAACGGTTATTATCTCCTCCTCCCACCTCGCTACTCTTGAAAACAACAACCTCCGAGCAAAAGCTACAACAATCAATGACAAATGAAGCAATGGAATTGTGAAGAATTCCCCACCCCTTTCAAACCGTCAAATAAGAATTATAATATTCAACGTTTTTTAGGTATTCTCCGTGTTATTTTTACTTTTCACCACATAATTCAAGTAACTTTTACTTTTCATATTAACTTAAAATGTGGACGGTTCGAACGTATTCATTGATATAAATGGAGCCAGAAATGTTCAAGCTTAGATCATGATACATTCTTATGCTCTAAGGCTTCATATTCTCAATGTTCGACCGACCTTCAACACCACCGGGATACAGGCTCTTTATATGAAGATGGTATGTTCTGAATTTCTTTTAAGAGATTTTGATGTTCTAAGGGAGATAATCAACGAAATAATAATAGGATAACAAGTCGTCACGAGACATTACGAGATCTTGGCAGCCATTTTCCAGCCGCGTTTGAGGGCAACTTTTGGATGCATGAATGTCTCGTTTGGGTAAGTCTGATGGTTAAGAATTACTATTTCTTTTGATCAGTGAAACTATTTACTTGTTGATACGGCAACTTTGATTATTACAAATCCTCAGATACGCAAACTCGTATTATAAACAGCGTGTTCGTGCTGTAGAGCTAAGCTGAAAGATTGAGAAATTTTCGTAAACCATTTCGTTACGAAACAAGTTGCTGGTTTTGTAACGATACCACCTGAAAGGATGGAATTGCGTGTCGACGATACTGTAAGATTTCATACAAACGGTTTAGTTTTGCCATTTCATTTGTTGATCTATCTGGTTTATTCCTCAATGATGCTGTTTTTAAATTTATCGTGGAAATGGTTGAGTACGTATTTTTTAAAAGTTCTTAAATTTAAGAAAAACTGTTTATGATCTTGATGAGATAAGCCTTATCAGTTTAATTGTTATTGATTGTGTTCTTATACTCACCTACTCATGATTCGTATATAATTTACGTATGACCGCGTTCGATTGCATTTGTGTTCATTTGCTTCTTTCAAAGATGAGCTAACTTTGAAGTATGAAACGAGTTTAAAATAATTGAATCCAAGCAAAAAACCCAACACTCTAAGATAACCGCGCGGTCGTTTGTGGCTTGTAGTATCGATAAATGAAAGTATCTTTGGTTCTCAAAACAATGTGTCTGTCCTCTGACCGATGTTACGAAAACACCGACGTTGAAATGATGTTATGAAACTTTGGCGCGGTTTCCCCACTTTACAACGAAAACAAACCAATTCCGAGCAACTGACACTGAGCACACCGATGAGGTTCTAATGAGAAACTGTTCCTCGGCAAGGAGAAAAAACGATTGCGGTTTGTCAGCTTAATTTCACCATTTCCGTGATTTTGGACTTCGTTCTCGATTTCGTATTTGCAAATCCTAGCACCAGATCTGAATTCTAGATCTATAGATCTAACAGAGCTATGGAAATTCCTCTTAGACCACCATCCACTCATGCAGGGCATCCCTGTCCGCAAAGAGAGCTTGGACCCAATTACGCAAGTCACCTTCCACAACAAAGTCTAACAAGAAGTTTCAGCCAGGAAAAAGTGACAATGAGATTAGTTTTATCTTCAGTAAATCCTACCAGCGATTCTAAGTATGGTGCTCTTTCAGATCTGCCCATTCATTCATCAACAAAGCAAAAGAAACTGTCAAAGAACACTTTCAACAAATATAACAGTAACAGTAGATCTAAATCAAAATGCTCAAGACATAGGTCTAGGTGAATCTTTTTGTCATTATTAGATCTATCGATTTGGAGCAAAAGAGAGGGTCTAGAAGAAAAAGGGAATTGCCCTCAACTAGTAGTATTCAGTCCAATGAAGTTCCTTCAGATTGTAAAGAAAATATTGATATCATGATGGACGGAGATAACAGTGACTCTGAAGAACTTGCATCATACATGAAAATAAGAGAACAAAATTTAAAAGCAAATCAGGAATTTCTTGCTTGTATTGGCATGCAGAAAGCAAAAGATGAATTTGAGACATCAATTGCCAAGAAAAAAGATTTTCCACCCAGAGAGGTCTCAGTAAGCAAAGAAAGGATCGTAAAACCCTCACCACGACGTCATAGCTTGAGAATCCGTCGAATTGATCCTACCGGCATTCCCCTGCCAGAGCCTGAACCAGTTGAGGAGCAATTTGTAGAGCAGCGCTTACCTGAGAGAGTGAGCATGGAAGAGCGCCATTATTCAAAGCATCAGCATGTCGCTGAAGATTTGGACTTAAAGCCATTCTTTTCCACTATTTCCCTCGCTCAAGTGTGAAGATAATTTTTCCATCTGTCTTAGTAGATACTAAAAGGCAAACAGGAAAGTCATTTCTGACATACAGAATCTGAAAATAACCGAAGAGCAAGTTGCTAAGGTTGTCCCAGAGGCGGGTATACTCAGTCACTTGGCATCCATCCAAAGACAGTATGATTGCTGTTGCTGGTGATGCTCACGGATACGTTGGATGTTGGAATGTTTTAGCCAAAGAAAATGATTCAAACATGGTGAGAGCTTTCCAGCCTCACATAAGGCCAGTCAGCCATTTGTCCATTCCTCCAAGTGATGGACATAAGTTGTACACATGTAGCTATGACGCAACTTTTACGATGTGGTGATTTTGAAAAAGGTGTGTTTGATCTTGTTTACTCAGTTCCTGAGGAAAACGACGACCTCTTCAGAAACTTTGACTTTATTGGCAATACCAGCTCCATGCTTGTTTCACATTTGAGTGGTTTGGTCTCTCTCGTAGATTGTCGTACACCATCAAAATCAAAACAGAACAAGTTTTTAATGTCAGCCAAAGCTCTTTGAGGAAAGTGTGTTCATCCTCTCTCAACTCACTACTTCATAACAGCAGGAAAGGGACGCTACAATTAAATTGTGGGACCTGCGTTCTATGGATTCAAAACGTCCGAAAGCTGTTCAAATCATGAGACCACATTCAAAGGGATTGCCAGTGCTTTTTCTCTCCCATTTCTGGAAACCAGATTGTGTCGTCCTCTACTGATGATACAATTCAGATACACACTGCCACTGAAGGAATGCAGTATGAGTTAACTTCTAGGATGCGCCATAACAACCACACAGGTCGATGGCTGACTCCGTTTCAGCCAGCGTGGCATCCTACTGCAGAAGGCATCTTCGTCTCAGGCTCTATGGCTCGTCCCACAGATTGAAGTGTTCAATTCAAATGGAGGTCTGATTGCAGCGCTGCAAGGAGATTATCTTGGTTCTGTCTGCAGTCTCAATGCCTTCCACCCTACAAGACCAACAGCTATCGTTGGGGCTAATTCCAGTGATCGACTTCATGTCTTCATGTGAAAAGAATATATAATATATGTTTTTGTAAGTACTTAAAATCATGTAATACCACTTGAGTATGTACCACAGTGTGTTCATGACGATGGCATGCTTGTCATTTTTAAAATTATCTCTGGATGCAGTGGGGTGATTCATTTTGGATATCACCATACTGAATGGTTTCTTCTTAGATTCTAGTTATTATTGTTAGATTAATTGATGATTTGAATGCTTATTATGTGGCACTCCTTAAGAATTGGTGTCTTCTTGAACTTGATCCCCCCCCAACTTGTTTTTATAAATTCTTCACTGTGTTTTCATGTAAATGGGGGTGCCCCTCTGAATCCCCCTTTATGTTTTCACTTCCTTGTCTTCATTCCAATTAAAACATTTGGTGAGGTATTCTCGGTAGGACTTCCAAGATCGGGATACCGATTTTCACTGGTGACTTTTATTTCAATATAAAGTAAAGATAATACTTATATCAAACAATTTTTACATATTATTCTAGCATATTCCAATGGACAGAAATCGTTATAACCACTGAGTCGAGCCTATAGCCTTCATACAGCGGCCATCTTCTTTCTTAATCACTGGTTTCACTGACGTTCTGTTTCAGGGTAAGGGATGGTTGATATACTTTTTTCCGTTTACTCGCATTGTCCATAACAATTTTTATGATACTTGTTACTTTGAATAAACTGCACACGTGATAGGCAACCATGAATATCAAAGGGAAAGAACAAAACAACTTTTCTATTTGTGGGATTTTTTTATCTTTTAACATTTCAGCCATTGGTCTTCTCTTTTTCTTTGTAATTTAGTAAGTATATTGTACCAAACACACATTATATATATTATATATATATACAAACTTTCCAACAATTTATTGTCATTTACACAATGTCAATCAATCAATGCACAAACCACACTTTTTATGCAAATTAGGTAACATGGACTGGTAAAACGTTTGTGAAAAATGCTCATTTATATTTAAAAGAGACACCCACACTTCTAACTACATTGTTTGTTTTAATCTGTCCGATTTACGATAAAATCTCGGTCCGGTCCCTTGTCATTGTCACATTTGAACTGCTCGTGTTCTTTAATCAGTCAGTCTATCGTCACTTGTTTCACTCACTCATTGAACTGCTCAAGTTCTGCCCGTTGTCGCTACGGTCTTCAGTCCCATCCGTTGTCGCAATAGTGTCATACGATATCGATTCGCCCACATTGAAGGTAGCTTCTCCCACTATCTCTTTATTTTACTTTCTTTCTTTACCCCCACAAAAACCAAGCCCCAGCTTTTTATCTCACCTCTTCAAAATAAACCCTCTATTTATTTTATGTCCTTTGGATGGTACCCCGACTGTTGAAGTTCTTCCTATTTCTCTTTCTATTATAGTATTAATATATAATATTAAAAAATTTAGAGTTATGAGATTAAGAAATTTTTCATTTGTTCTTTGATTGATATTACATGTATACCAGATGCATTGTGGGATGACCTATCAACAGGATTGATATTACATCTATTGACAGGGGTAATGTGGGGGGGATGGTGAGGGTAGATGATGTTAAATTCTAAGTCTGATAATATTAAATAATATGACCCATTCTCAAGTCCACCGTACATTGTTCTGCAGGCAAACTAATTTTAAGATAAATCATCATCAAAGCCATACCAGGGTTTAGGCCACAGACAATGGATTTCTATCTTTCCTTTTTTCTGTATGTGAGAGATTTTTCCCTAGCTTGTTCCACATCTAAGAACCGGTCTCTTCTAGTCCTCTTTAGTTCTTCTCCAAGGGTCCTGTGACTTACCTGGTGTCGTCTTCCCAGCGGATTCCATTGTGTTGTAATGCTTGTCTTCTTGTATTTTGAAACCGGCTTTCGTGAAGTATCATTTTCTCCTAGAGTATTTTCAATAGTTTTCATTTCAGTTGTTGATCATAGTTTTTCATTTCTAATTTTGTTTTGCCATTTAATCCTCAAAATCCTCCCAAATATCCATTGACAAAAGATGGAAGTCTATGCATCATTCATTTGAATTGTTTCATTGTTATAAAATGCAATATAATTCAATGATTCAATTATTATTATTTTTCAATGTTTAACTTTCTGTTACTAGTGTACAATCTCAAAACAACTGAGCCAAATGTAATATTTTTTTCTATTGTATGTTCTCGTGGTCTCAAAATTCATTTAAAAAAGACCCAAAGCTTTCCAATTCCAAACCCCAACTTTTGAAGCATTATAATAAATATTAATTTGTTTGTTCCTTTGTTTTTAACAAACTTAACCATGTTCTTTCTTTCAACTGCTGTCCTTGGTTCATCCTGTACTGTAAGATCTTTCATTTTTTGTTGACATTGTTTGTAGATCATCAAAATTGTTGCATTTGTTAACGCATTCATAAAGGGCAATTTACCTGTCTGCTGATAAATTTTTATAACTAATGCATATTGTTATTATGTACTTGCACTAACGACTCATACTATACCCTAATTTTTTCACAATCTTATGGCGGTGGCCTTCCATTTTGTGCTTTAAGTTTATCCTTGTTACGTACATATGTAGTTCAGCCGTTCTTTAAGGGCGGCACCTGAAGTGATTTCTTTTGCTTTTAGTATGTACATGAGTAACTGAAAATACAGTCATCCTATATCATTGAAAAGTTTGTAGCGTCCCTATATGCCATAGAAACGGCCCGCCATCTTGGATTTTGACTCAATTTTCAAAATCTATCTCCTCCCTTAGGTATGAATAAAATCACTCAAAACTTGTGTAGATCGTCTTTTCCATTCAATATATACACATTCGTAACGTTGGGAAGACTTTTAAGCTAATACCCTCACTATTCAAATAAATTTGCAGATTACCGGCATAGATATTTTATATTAGATCTAGATCTACCTATAATTTACTATAAATTCAAATTTTGTGACATTAAATTAAGCTAGCGGCATTGGTAATGCTTCCGACGTTACTACAATGACAAAGAAAGTGTTTCTAGATTTGCTTCCCGACGTTATGACTCAAAGATAATTTCGGTCAACTTACCCATTTTCTCTGTTGAATCAAGCCGTAGTTACAAAATTGAAGCACATCTCGTCTTGCACAAACTTTCGGATAAATAAACAATCAGCAAAGCGTCTCAAACAGCTGTTTCGCCGTATTTTGTGCCTCAAAACTATAAATTTTAGGCTTCTGGACGTTACATTTTCGTTCCGTACTTCCGGATGTTATCCTCACTGACAGAAGACACAGACCGAACTGAAATCTTTTCACTTAAAACAGGCGTGTACATTGAACGGCTCTTGCATGAACAAAGACGGGTCATTTCCGGATTCACTAAAAACATTGACTCGGTTAAGGAAACGAAAGTAAACGATGGCAAGTAGTTTTTCCCGTACGTTAATGAATGACAAAATGAAGTAGTTTCTTTAAAAGGCTCTTACTCTCCAATAACGTTTGAATTCAGTCTCAATTAACAGAAACGAATCATATTTAATGCATACATCGTGTACAAGTATTGGAAAGCTAATTTGGTTTATATCACTGCTGACATGCCCTGCTAAAAATTGGTCTCTTGGTGACACAAATAATAACGCACGGAAGAGCCACTTAAAGATGAGTTTAAAAACCTATCAAGTTGTTTATTAGTTCAGTTTGTGGCATAAAAGGGTACAATTCAACCATCTTTGTTCAGAAATGTATAGGTTTTGTAGACAGAAACGGCACATTTTGTAGAAATAACCACACATGAACACTCATATTTTGTGTGACATTTTTTTGTTGTTGCGAAAAATGTCATGGAAACAATGGAAAATTATATACAGTTTTATATTGTAAACTTGTAATTGTACCAAACTGTGTTTATTATCTCATCAATATGTATGTCACAGGATGCACATCACTTTTTATTCAGAAACAAATTTTAAAGATAGAAAAAAGTATTTTGAATTGGCTTGTCGGGCCTACCACGACCTTTTGAGAATGGCTCATATCTAGAGTGACGTCAATTTTAAAAAATATTTTGGATAGTTGTTTTTTTATATGAATTTTTAAAAATACTTTCTATGGTGAATGTACAAAAACCGGCATTTTTATTACATAAAAAATAATTCTTAAATGGTTTACAATAATATATATCATATGTTTAAAAAACCCAACGACATTCTATTAACATTGACAAGAGGAAGCGGTGTGCCAAGTATGATACAAATCGTTCGGTAAATCGCGCGTATATAGAATTTTAGTGTGGAAAAACTACAATTCGAGAAAATGCAAGTAAAAAAAATCAAAAGAAAATAACACTAAACAAACGCTTCAGGCGGGTTTCCCTTGTTGTAGCAGCCCCTTACTCTTTTCGACAGTCTCTGGCATTGTTATTGTTACTAATGTAAAGAGGATTATAAAGCTAGGTTTAGATGTAAAGTGCATTTTCTTTCCATTCAATGAATTGTCAAGATGCTATCATTATCATGTCTTTTTTAAGCTATGCAACGACTGCATTTACATGATACCCAAGTGCATGATCTGATAGTAGTGATACTATAGCCTTACTCAGGGAATTGAAGTTAGTTAATATGAAATATTGTTGATGTGATTACTCTTGTATTGCATTCCTGTTTGTTGAATGTTGGTGAATGATTACCATTGAAAGATATTGATTCTTTTTAACAGAATGTAGTAACATTTTGTTGTGTTTTTTGTTTATCTTACATGAAGATGACAAACTACTCATCCTGAAATGCATGCTTTCATCCTTAAAAATACTAATTTTGATACATCATATACATACTAAATATAGTGTAATATAATATAGTACAAAGTTCAATCACATTAGTTATAGTTATAGTACTTTCCTGTCTAATATAGGATCGTATTTATCTTATCCTAGTATCAAATCAAATCGACATACATATATTATATTAATAATATTAATATTATATGTAGTCATGTAGTAATTTTTGACATTTTAGAAAATGTCAAAATTGTTACTCAAATGCAATTGCCAAATTGCAGTGAAATGTAAATTTTATTAAAAGGGGAGGGGGGGCGCGGGTCTTGTATAAAAAGAATTTAAACATTACCAGTAATACCAGCTTAGTTTTTAAATAGGGGATAGCCAATCCGCTGGTAGTAGTAGTACTAGTAGTAGAAAAATAGTTCTCTTGAGCTTTGTGCTATTCTATTTCTATATTCTATTCTTTTTAAGAACTCAATGAATCATTGAATGAGATAATTTCACATTTTTATTCAAATATATTATATTTTATGTATTGTATTATAAAAAATAAAACCAAAACATTTTTTCTTTTTGTTAACTCACCAAGAGTGATTATTCTGATTTTTGTTGTGCTACCTCCTTATTTAGAGCAGGTTTCACAAAATGGTCCATTCCCACTTCCCTCTGGTGTAAAAATTTTAATGTTATTGTTATATTTCTTACTACAACTGTTATGTACCTTGTTTAAGCTTAAACCTTGAGGATTCCAGATACCATGTATGTGACTTAAACGCTAAGAGTATAAGAAGAGATAGCAAAAGCGCTGTGGGGCGAGTAAATTAGCTTAAAAGTTATTTTGTCACTTCAAAATGTTTAATTTTAATACATCAATATTATCAAATTTGTCTGTTTTCACTTGACTCACATTGACGCATTGTCATTCAGTTTTATCTCATTGAACGCAACCTGCTGGATGTCATAATATCAAAATCAAAAGTCAATTAGAGTATGTGTACGAGCAGTTAACATGTATTGTTGATTTCTATCAACTTAACAGGATTGATTGACATACATGTAGTTGAATTTGATAGTTCATAAACATGCAAACCATCAGGTTTAAAGCATATTATTAACAACCATCTCCCCAGAAAGTAGAAACAATATTGTTACACACATTGAAACTATAATAATTAATAGATCGTTGAATAATTACTTTACATTATATTTTTCCAAATCTTATCATTGATGTATGATATGTCATAATATACGACAATCAAAATGGATTTTGTATTACAAATTTAAAGTACAATAAAAATTTCTCATCCTTTACGCATTATATTTTCGTGTGAGTTTATGGTTATGTTTATGTTCGTTGACTTTTTAGTTTAACTGTTATGTCACTCAGTCACATTGCTCAATTGAATTTCTGTTGTCTTTTCTGATATTATTTATTATATTGTATGCTGTGAATGTGAACAAAGTAAAAATATAATTCTAATTCTAACAGTAGATACATATAATCAATTCTCTCTCCTCTCTGTCTCTCTCGGAAATGGGTGCTGCTGGTAGGTCCTACTTCTTTCACTTATCTTTCATCTTGCTGTTTCCTCTTAATTCACCCTGAGATCACTGCAATGGCGGATGGGGTACTTTTCAAGAAAGAAAAGCTCTCTCTCTTGCTCTTTCTTTCTTTCTTACTTTACATACATACTAGCCTTACAAGGTTTGTGTTTGGGAATGAGAATACGATAATGAAGCAGCAAATTTGTGTTGATTGAAGGAGAAAAGAGATTATTTGTAATTTATAATAACATTTAACTATCATTATCATATGAGGCTCAACCTCTGCTGTGCCTAGATATCCCTGCAAGTGCAAGCGGGGTTTAACTTTAAGCCCGCCAACAGTTGAAAAATGTTCTTAAGTTTTTTCAAATACAATTTACCCCCTGGTCCAGGTAGGTGGATTGACACAGTCCCATCGGAGGCGGACAATAAAAAGTAGGTCCCATGTGCAGATCGCAACACTTTATGCACTGTTAACTTGGCTGTTTACAGACAGGGCAGTCTGGGCAAAATTAAAAACCCCAAGATCACCATAGTTAATAGTTGTGGATGTGGTTAATACTAATACAGCAGTGACCGCCTAAATGCCCGTTGCTTGAAAGCAGAGAAAACGGACATTTAGGCAAAAGTAGGTCAGTGCAACAATTTGGGAGGGTATGGGGTGATTATTCGGGAGTTCACCCAGTATGTGCAGAAATTTATCATTTATGAAAAATTAAATGCGAGAAATAGGGACACCTGGAAACCATTTAGCTATTCAGCACTGAGGTGATGGGTTGACCATACACTGTCCATGGGGGAAAACTGTTTCTCAAGTATAGAGTAATAAAACACAAAAAAACTAAATCATAATCAGGTGTTACTGTTATTGATGACAACATACATGTACCTTCTTGTCTTTTCAATGTTAAAGTTGAAGTGAGCAATCCTAAATAGGCCTACGCATTTAATAACAATAATATATAAATATAATAACTATTATAAATCTATACATGTGTAATGATGTGGTTTAAACAGAAAAGTAAAGTATAAGAAGCATCAAATCAATTTGTGTAATAGTAATAGTACAAATAAGCATCAAATAAATTTGTGTACTGTAATAGTACAAAACATGTAGGCCTAATACTTACTCGTGGTAGTTTTCATTATTAGAATAATTACATGACATGTATTTGTTAATTTTACATAACCCTTGAACATTAGCATTAGTGGTAGCTCAGTCTATCATTGTAGCAACTTATGATCTCAGCCTCACTTTCTGGTAGCTCGGTCTAGCATTGTAGCAACTTATGATCTCAGCCTCTCTTTCTAATGTGTGAAAGTGAAAAGCCAATGAGGGCCATGTATAGTACAGTAGTGGCTGGATATGTACATTTTTACGAATGCGCTCTTTGGGAGAAGAGAAAAGCGTGCAATTACCCATTCTCATACGTGCATTTATTGGAAGCTACCCAAGTAACGTGTGTAACTGTGTGGGAACAAGTACAATTATTATTGTTTTGTTCCGTTTACGCGACGCAGCAGGACACACTGATGCAGTGTGCATTAAATGTTTTTGAAGGGAAATTGAACAAAGTTCAAAATTTCCACTTCAAATTTCTGAGATTCTAATCTTCAATAAAATCAAAAATCAAAATACATGTTCATCATTAAAATTGCAAAACATTAATGCATTATACTATAGGCTATGGGCAAGAATACTACTACCGGTATGATAAATACATCACACTCACAGAAATGGAAAGATTCTATATGAATATGATTTACAAACTTGCAACCCTAAACCCCTTTACTCATTCCAGCAACCATAAAAATTAAAATCCCCAAGTCGCCTTTCCACTCTTTCACTTGAAATCTTATCTTTATCTTCCTGATTCCTCTTAAATAGGGGAACTCAGTGGTACAGAGGCAAGGTATGGGTAGTGTCAATGTCAACCTCACAACCAAAAGTCGTGGGTTTGTACCTGGCAGGCTGGAGAATTTTCCAGAGAAAGAAAATAAATTACAACCCCCACCCACTAAAAAAAGGAGGAAATAAAATAATAATGTAGATTATTTATCAATAATAATTAATATGCGTAGTTTGCTCGGTTGGTAGCACACTTTCTTTTTGATGGCAAAGCGATGGGTGCCGAGACGGAGGTCTCGGGTTCGATTCCCATGGTGTCCAGGATTTTTTTCTGTCATTTCCTTGCATTTGTCTCGTCTTTTTTCCTATAGGGCTTGAATTTCATTCAATGTCATTTCCTTCACTGTTTTGGGTTCCTGTAGTAGCAGCCATTTCTTTTCGCTTATTCATATAGAAATAATGTAAGCATATCTCCAACAAATACAAAGACAACAGAATTCATAAAAATGATACATGTGTATGTACTCTGGAAAAATATTATAAAGAGCTGATGATGAAGATTTATTATAATCCAAAATCATGAACAAGTTCTCAGCGCACCACTGAGAAACTAATCACTACATACTACATGTAATTTATTTAACTTGACATTGAAACTTTATCTCGATTTTCTTTGCAGACAATGACAGAAGTACATCCAACGTTCGATTCCCAGAAGTAAAAGTCTTGTGTCAGAGTCACATGGGCGGTGAAATATCACTAATGAGGTCACACAGTTCAGATGTTACTTTTACTTTTAACTTTACCTGGACCTGACTTTTTTTAAAGCCACACATATCGGTCCTGAGAAAAGTGATTATAAACAAAAAAATTGAACTCTTTCTTTGTGCTTTATTGCTACATGATGTAGCTAGTTGCTCATTGCTGACTGATTGGGAGAGCTAAGGTCAATGGACACATTTTTATTTTTGATGGAAATCAGAAAGAGGTTAAAAAGGAAAAGAGGATTGAAAATTCGCCACTCTCGGCTTACACAGTGTAGTAAGTAGCAGATTTTGTCTTTTCTTGACCAAATTTGATAATCTGTTCAACCTGATACATGTACTGAGACAGAGAGATGGCTTTCTGTTGAAACCTGCCTGGACAAGGCACTTACCATAGCTGTTGAGTGATGTCTCTAGCTAAGCTGACTTGTGTTGTTAGTCTGAGCCCTCTGACTTGAAACATATTCTGTCATCATATATAAATAAATAAAAAAGATCTGGTGTGGACGTCGCCACTGAACTAATAAAACATGCCTTCGGATACATGCATCTGTGGTTCCTGTGAGCAGACCTTTACAGATCTTGATGAATTCATAGCACACAAGCAAGGGGGATGTGTCGGTCCAAACAGCGCCCCTGTGCCTCAGGAGCAGCAGATGAGGACCCAAGCAGCCTTTGTCCCTCAGGGAGGCAAGGTCATCCAGGTGCAATTAGATGAAGCGGGGGAGATAACTCGGTTGGGCTCAGAGTCGGGACATGATGGAGGTACGTCACGCATGCTACTGAGTGTTAGTGTTAATCTTGATGTTCGTGGTTTGCGTTTTATAACATCTTTTTCCTTTTCGTTATTCTGGAGCATACATTCTAAAAGTGATTAAATAATTTTTATTATGTCTACAAGTAATGATATTGATACAAATTTAACCATTTAAACAATAGCTATGAATTAAGTAGTGAAGTATCTTTACTTTAAGCACAAATTACTGCCATTTAATTTATGTTGTTTTTCTTTTGTTTTTTTGTTGTTGCTCATGTGGGAATTCTTGTTTATACAGTCACATCTCAATAGTCTGAACACCTCCGTCCCGAGCAATTTATCTGGATTAAACTCGCTCGGACACCCGCTAGTGTTTTGTGTCCGGACCAACCGGACAGCCACGCGCAGCTATCCGTCTGCCTGGGCAATGTGGCATTCCAGTCAATGGGCTGCAACAGTAATAGTAATACCGTGTTGCTAAATTATAGGGCTGAGGGGTATGAGGAAAGTTGAGTCGGAGGGCTTTGATGCTCCGTCTGCGGACTGATTAGACATCTTGAACAGTTGAGTGCTTGATTTATCGAAGCATAAACTCTCTATACTGTGGTAACTTGTCCTAAAATTAGATGTTCGGATCTGGAACCCCGAATTTCATGCTCATTTGTTCCAATTTTCAAGACATCTGGATTATAATGGACTATTGAGACGTGACTGTAGTTAGCTGTCTAACTAGCTAAATCGGAAATCGACAGGGCCATAGGTTTTCTCCCCATATTGTTGTGTTTTTTAAAGTTGTATAGTCAGTGAGCTTGTTGCCTCTTTGGGCAATCACATTTGAAATCCTTTATTGACTTATGGCTGTGTCGCAGCAGTCTGGTCTTCGGTCAAGGCCGCCCCAGCTCTCTCTCTCTGTGATTTTTGCTGATAGGGTCTCCCACTGTTTTTGATCTCTGGCGATTTACCAAAGTTGGTTTGGGTCTTCCCATGTTTTAAGTTTTATTTGCTCTGCTAGGCGGGGGCGATCGTTATTAATCAACACAGGGAGTGTAGTCAGTGTTCTCCCTCTAACTTTGCTTCCAGATGTCATAATGTAAGTTCTCATCGCTTTATTGATGGGAATTAAAATGTGTCCTCAAAGGTGCCAACAATTTTCTTAAATGAATAGTGAGAGTGGTTTTTTGCCTGTCTTCTGATAGAGTATAGAGTAACTTAATTGAAATTATTGCTAAATAATCAATGTTGAGAATTTTTTGGAACTGTTTTCTATGAAATATGTCTAGTCTTTCTACTTCCTTTCGGGCAAGGGCCTGTGTGCTGCAATTGTAGGCCAGTACTAATTTCATTAGGCTTCAGTATAGTTTGTTCTTTATCTTTCTCTATTATTTATTTTAAAGCTCTTATCATAGTAATATAGGTGGCACCAATATATATATATGTATTTTATAAAATCGTATGTATGTTTAAGAGACTATCCCTCAGTTTCTATGTCTCCCAGAGTCATTACTTATCTGGTTTTTTATCACTGGCATAAAAAGCATGGACTGTTTTGGTTCAATTATCTACAACGTTCCAGTCATATACAGTCCAACCCTCTTATATTGACATCACTGGGACCACCAAATTTTGTCGATATAAGAGGTTGTCAATGTATCAGAGCAACCAATAAAATAGAGGGACACCACCAAAAAAAAGCCATAATACAATAGCGGTGGATTTCATTGGTCGAAGAGCATGTGCTTTAGTTGTCTTTGATTGGTCCAGGGTGCGAAATTTCATTGGTCGAAGAGCATACGTTTTAATTGGCTTTGATTGCTCCAGGGTGCAGTATTTTCTTGGTCTACAGGCATGTATTTTCATTTGCCAATTCTTGGCTTTCACTAATCAATTTATCGGCCATCGACGGACATATATGTTGTCTGTAGACTGATTGTTGCCTGCACCGACAAAATCAGAAAGTTTATGTAAGGGGTTTGAGTCAAATTTACGTCGAAATGTCAGTGTTTTCTTTTACTAATAATATCTATACGTATAAGGAAAAGAACAGAACTTTCATATGGCGTTGATATATGCAGGATGTCAATATATGTGATGTCAAATATATGTGGGTTGGACTGTAGCTGGCTAATCGTTGTCACCAAATCAATTTTCCTTAAGAAGTATTTTGTTAAATGTTAAAAATATTTTTCAGTCTTATTGTTTGACCATTCACAGAGGAAAACAACAGCAATGGTACCATGACATTTTTGAGCGATGTCAATCTGGACGCAGCACTTGATTCTCCCAACGGCTTGGAGGGACATGGCAATCAGGTGCCTAACCCAGACCCGTCATCTTCACAGACTTTAATCATCTTGAAAAACGAACCTTTAGACGAGGGAGGAGATGTAGCCGATGTCAGGAATATATCTGGCACAGTTCTGTCTGGGTTGGAAGGTAAAAAGTTCATTTTTTTGTTTACGCCTCGGAGCAAAGAGGAAGCGGGTATTATGACCACAATGGTTTAAAAAAAAGAAAGATTGAATGATGTATAAAAAACACCCATAAGATATCACATCCTTTGACCAGAGATTTAGATATTTAACCCCTTGATACCTCAATATCGATCCTTTGATGTGTACAAGGCTGACCTCAATATCGATCGATTTTTAAGTTCTGATGTACAAGGCTGACCTCAATATCGATCGATAATTTCGTTCTGATGTGTACAAGGCTGACCTCAATATCGATCGATAATTTCGTTCTGATGTGTACAAGGCTGACCTCAATATCGATCGATAATTTCGTTCTGATGTGTACAAGGCTGACGAGGATGCCGTGCTTGACCACGACACACCTATGGTTGTTGTGATTGTTTTTGATCTTTGATGAGTTAGGTGACATAGCGGGCAATTCATATTGTTATTGTTATTGTCATCGTGTTAAGATTGCATTGTTTAATAACAATAACCTCAGCTATTACAGCCTACTTTTATTGAACAGGATACTGCAGTTGGCCTATAACTAATGAAGAGGAATATGAAAGGTATAATACTAATAGATATAAAACGGGTCAGGACCGAGAAATCTTCAGTGTGCCCAACCTTCATAAGCAACAAGGAGACATAGAAACAAATAAACACTAAACAATGCTGGACGAACCTAATAGAGCTATTGGTGCAACAACCCATCACGCAATGTTGATCAACAGAGAAAGCCTCATAACAACAATAAACAAAAAGAAAGAAGAAAACGAAATACAGCTGCCATAAGAGAGACGGAGAGAGAGGAGGGAGGGATTGAAAGGGAGAGAGAAAGAGGAAAGGAAACAGAAAGGAGACATAAAGAGGAGGAAGATAAAAAAGACGAATAGAGAGGAGGGAGAAAGTAAGAGAGAGAGAGATGATGTAACAAGCGGAGGAGAGGGGGGGGGGGCACGTGGCTGCATTGTCAGGCTTTACTGTAGTCATTCAATAATAACGTGGCTGGCTGTGTCAAATTTTATGTAGTAGAGTTTCAATGAACAACATTTATTTTTATTTCTAAAGGAATCATTTTCACCCTCACATCTAAATAAAATGATGGAACTATAATACTAATACTAGAGGAAATGTCCAACCGCCTTTTGCTAATCCCAAGACTGAGTCCAGTGTGCATTGGTAACACATTCCCATGATGAAATAAACAGGCCCCCCCCCGATTATTGCTTTCACAAGTGTGTACCGCCCCCATCTGCGGCAACGTGCTCTATCCCAGACCTAACACCTCTCGTCAGCTTCATGCTTCCCATGCTTCTGAAAACTCCTCCTTACCCTATGTCTATCACTAGTATCACTATCACCCTCTCTTCTCCTTTACAATGATATGAGTGGCCACCGTTCTGTATTCTTGGCTGTTCCATTCCTACAGTTCAATAGTAATCCACCTCCTCCCAAACAGCCCCTACTCCTTTCACAATCCAGTGTTTTTTCACACTTTCCTCCCACTTCTGCATGCAAGCCTCCCTCCTTGGTCCTTTCTATACAGTAGGAAAATAGACTCTTGTAGTTTATAATGTTTAAATACACTTCAAGTAGCCACCCTTCCTCTTGTCCAGATACCACAGTCATGTCATCATGACCATGTGAAACGGACCTGTTTGAGAGATCAAATTCTCTTTGTTGCTGGTCGCTGAACTCAGATGAAAGATTCAATTTTCCCCTGTACTTTCAACACTCTAATTTCTTCATTCTTATGTGAAAAAGAGGTGGAGATGTATTTTGACGTATGTGACGTTTGACAACATAACCATCAACACAGTGCTCCCCCTGATTGGTCAACCCTGAACATGCTTTCTTTCTATTGACTGAAGGTCACACCCTCCATTCAGACTGACCTTAGGTGTGCAATGTGATTGGCCACTGATATCTTTTATTTATATCAATCACTATTTCTTACTTGTGGGTGGAACTTCTTACTAAAGAAATTGACATCTGTCCAGAAGTTATATGAAGATAAGAGTCTTTGGTTTTGTCCATTTTGCAGAGGGTCCACAGTGTGCATTTGAGATAGAGCTCCTGTGTGTTTTTGTATCTCTTTATAAGAAATATATCGAGTGTGTGTTAGACTCGGAAATGAACTATCACTTTCACCCCTTTAGAATAATAGACTTTCTCTGTTTGGCATGGTGTGGGTTGATCAGCGTAATTGGTCAGAATAGAGGCATTTCCAAAATCTCGTCCTTGAGTACACTGTAGTGCAGTTATACAGGACCCGCCAATAATGCTTTGTCTCGCTGGAAGGCCTGGAGTGAAGCAAATGTACGGGACCCGCCATTAGCATAGATGTGCGAGTGATCAGCGGCAGGCATGAAAAGGGTTAAAGCTTAATTTTGACCCGACATTACATTGTATTCCTTGAGAAAGACGCTTAGCATGCATTTGTCCCACTTGACCCAGGGGAAAATGGGTACCATCATTAACTGAGGAGTAAAATCTGTGATAGACTAGTGTCCTGCCTAGAAGGTGATGTATTACTGTATTATCACCTGATCTGCTCAACGCTATAGAAACCAGGATATTCTCCGGCTCTGCAGACCACTATACTCTTGAAGGAACTTTCCTTACATTTTTACTTTTGAGGCAAGTTCATGCCAAGTAAAAGACACCTATTATTCTTGTAATGTTGGGTGCTAAGTATCAAGATCATGTCATTGCATGGTATATAAATATAAGCACAAGGAATGTGACGCCACCCGTCCTCTTAAAAAAAAAAAGAAAAAAAATGTAAAGCATTATGCAGAATTATTTTTTATTTTTCACTCATGTATATAAATGGAATTGGTCTTACAAAAAATGGCAAGGGTGAAGGAAACCAGTGCCTCATGTTTATTCCTTGCTGGTCGAACTTGTTTCTTCACGATGTTGTACTGTAAGGAAGTGTACCTCGCTCTGGTTTCTTACTCACTTCATTCAAGTGTGAATCAGTACCAAGCTATTATAAGTAGAGAAAGATCTTGTCAGAATGTTAGTACAAAGCACCTAACAGGCTGCTGTACTTTACGCTCCCTATAAAAATATTTTGAATGAAATGGCTTGTTGGGGGATAAAAAAGATGTACAGTCGATGAGCCTGCACTTGTACAGGTTATTCTTCTTCTTCTTCTGCCCTTTTAGCTCGCTGGAAATCATAGGCCATCGACAAACAATCTCCAATCGCTTCTCTCCTGGGCCAGCCTCTCCATAGACTTCCATGTTTGCCCCGTCTTTTCATCTCTCCGTCCAGTTCTTTTCTCCATGTGGCTTGGGCCGATCCCTTCATCTCTTACCCTGTGGGTTCCATGTTAGGCTCTGTCTTGTTATTGTGTTGGGGTCCTTTCTAGCGTGTGTCCTACCCACGTCCATTTTTTTCGTTTTTAATCTTTTTCAGGTTATACATGTCCAGTTCTTTCCCATAGACTAGTGTTTGAGATTTTAACTTCAGGTCAGAATATTTACGAGTCATACTGACTATAAATCCATTGTTATCTTTTTTATAATCTTTTTCTAACTTTGTAGGGGCCATCGAAGGTCTGTCTGGCTCCCAACTGATCAACCAGGTCCACGACAGTCAGGCTCGAACGACCACCTTGGTCATTAGCCCGGAACAGTTTGCTGAAATGTTACGGAAACAGCAGCAGCATGGAACGTTGCCAGATGGAAGTGAACAAAATGGAGATGGAACTACTGAACCACTGCCTAAGAGTGAGAGAATCTATCACAATGTGTCTTGATTTCTCGTCTGTATCTGTCTGTCTCTGTTCCTCCGCCTCCTGTTTTTTAGTCTCCTTCTATATCTGCATGCTTGTTTGTCCCGCTTCTCTGCCTCTCTCTTACTCTTGTTCTCCTTAATGTCTGTCTGTCTCTGTGACTCGATATCAATGATAGCCAGTAGATGTTTATGAACAGAAATATAAATTTCATCTCCTCACACCAATGGTAATCTTTATTGAAAGACAAGGCTTTAAAAGTGAATGTTATTTAATCACTTGCCGTCTCATGATTATATTGTCCTGAATACACATTTGACAATTTTGGAGTTATTATCATTATTGGGTTCACAGTTGTCAATTCTCACAATCTCACGAAAACTTGTTATCAAATTTGGTCTACATTTCTCACAAAGTTCATTCAGACTTTGTTCTAACTTCAGATCTCTCTTTCCGCGGATAAGTTTAGAGCATTTTATCTCAAAACATGTTTATGTGTAGTTAGGTCAATATAACGTTGTGTGATGCACTGTCTTTGATTGACTTTTGATAAAATCTCATTTGAAATAAGAGAATGGTATTATTGTACACATTTTAATGCAGCAAAAATTGAAAAGAAAAAGTAGGCTTATACAATTTTTAATTTTGTCCAGTGCTACTGTTTAGATATTCCATAACAAAAGTGAAATTAACATTTTGATACAAAACATTTTGTGATACGGTTTCAATGCTGACTATTCAACTTTTGATTTGTTTCTTAATTAAACCCTCTTGTTTTACTTTTTACAACTGCTTTGTTTTGACAAACTAGAAAGACGTATTGGACGAGCAAAAAAAGGAGAGGGGAAAAATAAAATCATTGAAGCTGTACCGCCTTCAACTCCACGACCTGCAGCTCCAGAGACCAGTAAGTAATTTCTGATTAAAGGAAATTCCTAATTAAGAGAATTTCTAAGTAAGAGAACTTCCTATTTAAGAGAACTTTGTGAATGGAGAAATCTAAGAACATCTTCTAATACTACTAATAGTAGAATAGTAAGAATACCTCAACTCTCTACTTGATTGTTTTCTTTGTTGGTGAGGGAAGTGGAGGAGATGGCTTGTAAAAGAGGTTGGAGATAATATCGTGTACATGCAGGTGAATTTTTGTGTGTGGCAAATTAGCAGTTTTGAGTGGATAAATCACTAAAAAAAATATAATGTGTTGAGAAAACCTTTTTCAGCTCTTTGAGATTTTGGGTCACATTTGACATCAACTGTTGACTGATTATGAAATGCTTGATAAGAATCATGTTTGATTTCTGTCCAGATTCTGACGGCACTATGTCTTGTCCTCAATGTAAAAGAACATTCACCAAAGAGCGACATTTCAACACCCACAAATGTTTGGCTTCTTCCTCCTATGTTGACATTTCTAAGAAAGAAATAGTTAAGATTGATTCAGGTGAGACTGTTGTATATATTCCGTTTTTAGATTTTAAGTTTTGAATGTTTGATTTCTTTTAAATCCAGGTTTTTTTGTTTGTTTACAATATATTTCTGGTTAGTATTTGGTGATGATTTATTAATTTTGATTAAATTGAATTTCTTTTTCAAAGCTATTTAAAGCATACTCTGTGTTTGCTTGGTGGGGGGTGGGTCTCTGGAGTGAACATTTTCCCGTTTGTTCCTATCAATTTAACTTATGTATAGGTGTAATGGGTATGGTGTACAGAGTTGAAAGATGTTGTTTTTTCTGACGCTCCGGTTGCCGTGAAAATGGTGGCCACCTTGAATTTTGTCCCCAAATTTCACCAAGTTCAATATCGATAGGCTTTTTCATTTTTCAACTAATTTTTTCAAACTTGGCACACACCTTATTTGATACAATATCTAAATTTGATCAGATCGGATTTTTGTTTTATTAGTAAGTTTTGTTTTTATGAATTTTTGAAAATAACATATGAGAACAACCAAAAATATACAAAAATATTGTACAAAACTATAACACATATAAAAAAAATGCTTCTGATCATTTTTTTGTTTCCCCTCACTCATCATTCATACCAAATTTCATGAAGATAAGTTGAGAAATAAAAAAAGTAGACAGGAAATAATGAACAAAAAGGACATTTTGAGAAAATCGTATTTTTCTCTTATTTTCTGTGATTTGAATATATTTTTCTCCTATAAACCTAATAAAAGAGTAGGATAATACTTTGAAACATCATAATAAAACTTTGAGAGGCTCTCAACTTCTTCTTATTGACAATGTTTCAAGTGCACCAGCAACTTTTTTTACTCATTTTGAGATGGTGCCTTTTGATGATAGGTGTTCGGAATATGTTTCATATTTTCCGGACGATCTAAGGCAAAATTCATAATAGATTCTTAAATAAGTTTATTTTAGATAGCGTTTATTGTGACAATCAAAATGAGTAGCAACTTGTCTTACTTTAGATATTATTTCTGGGTTTTATAGTATAATAGCTGTGTTGAAAGATAGGTCTGTATCGTTTCTAAAAAATTTGTATAAATTCAAAGAATCGATACTGAACTTTTTATATGGTATCATTATGACGGTAATGAACTGCTCTTTCCACTAGTATGATAAACTAAATTTGTCCCGTTTTCACAAAAATGACATTTTCTCTTAAAAGAACACAGAATGCCGAAAAGGAGAAAAGGAGAAAACTGGACAATCATTTCATTTTTTGTCCTCTGATTTAGAATATTTGGTTGAATGTCTTCACTTTTATATGTATTAATAGAGGAATGGGACGTGAGCATTTATTTTAGATATATGCATTTATTTTCATACTCTAATGATTTTTTAAAATTTATTTACAAAACTAATTTTCCATTTTGAAAACTGTACATTTCCAGACGAGGAGGAAGGAGATAAGAACTTATATCTGCAGCTGGATGATGGAGCTAATGAAGATGAAGGTGACGAATATTCAGCTCCTTTGGAAGAAAATGTGAGGGTGGCGAAAGAAGATGAGGAAGAGGACGAGGAAATGGCGAAAGACGACAGCGATAACTTTGATGCTACGGGCAAAAAGAAGTCAAAGAAAAGGGGCAGAAGAGCCAGGTCTAAGGTAAGATTTATCCATCTAGGATAATTATTAAATCATTTAATTTTAATTGTATCACCTTGTATCTCAGTAAGTACCTTGAAGATCGAGGAGTTTATACTATAGATATTTTTCACTCCCATTTAATGGCACAAAGGTTGAATGAAAATACAAAAGTTTTATTCACAGATTCTAAAAAAGTGTTTATTGAGAAGTTAAAAGAAAATGAATAAAATAAAATAACTCGTATTGTCCAGACAAAACATGAATTCACGAACTTTTCGATTTTCATTAAAAAAAAATTAACTCGATAGACAATTACCATATACAAATGATTAAATTTCATGATCAACAAAAATATATTCATACCTGTTTTCTAAGACTTAAAAAGAATAAGTTTTTATTCATTGCTATAGACTAGAGAGAATCATCTTTTTAAAACTCTGTTGTGATCTGCAGAGAAATGTGAAAGAAATTGACAAATTATGCATCCTTTGTTTTGTAGTGTTTACATATAAAGGTGGATGTTGTGATCCCCACACAAGTGCAGAGAAATGTGAAGTTTAGAAATTGACAAATTATGCATCCTTTGTTTTGTGTACTCATTTGTGTTTAAAGATAAAGGTGGATGTATAGGTCGCATCCCCACACAAGTGCAGGCTCAACGGCTGTACATCAGCAGGCCATTTGATTCATAGTCCTTCTGAACTCCCTGCGGGAGCATACAGTACTCAAGCCTGTTAGGCTTTTCGTACTAACACTCTGACAAGATTTTTCTCTACCTATAGCTGGAGATTCATTCACACCTGAGTGAAGTGAGGAAAGTAGAGGGAAGTTCCTTTCCTAAGATAATAACGTTGTGAAAAAACCTTTATCTATGATGAATGTGTCAAGTTTAAATTCTCTCGCATGCCAACTGCAGAAGCCTTAAGGTTATTTGAAACAAGGATAAAAACTTATTGACAATTGTACCTGTTTACTGTGAATGGTTTTCAGGCTCACCTCCAAGGCATGACCACAGTGAGAGCAAATGCCCACCAGATGAGAAATGCAGTGGAGGCCATGGAAAACTTGCCCATTTTCAAAAGCGAGGAGGAAAAGTTGCTTTTGAAGCTTGTGTGGACGTTGATCTGTCTCAGGTAAGATAAAAGTTAATGAAAAGTTCCTTTCAGTCCTAGAAGCTGATATGGCCAAAGCCTATACTGGTTTCTTTTGTGGACGCCTGTGACCTCCATGCTGTCATATCGATAGAAAGAGAGAGTGCGGTAGCGGACTTAAAAGTAGCTCGGCTAATACTCAGCGTGAAAAGAAAGGGATAGGGGTACTGCAAAGGGTGTAGTGGGAGGGGAGGGTAGGGTAACGGCAAGCGAAAGGTGCTGATGAAGAGACACGACTTAGCCTTGCATCACTACATTGTTACACCCCTCACTCTCAGTCTGGTCTCGTCAAGAAAAGTAGTTGATAGTTACAGCGTCGGTTTGTATCAAGACGGAAGTTAATATTCATTACCTCTGGTCTTGAGAACGTGGTCAGATTCGAATAATACGCTTAAAACCTTGTATTCGTTAGTAAAGAGTAATGGCTCGATGAGCGCCCAGGCCTACCATTTGCATCAGGTTGCATTATTGAAAAATGTGATACGCTTCTTTTCCATGGCGCATAATGTCATGACATGACCAGTAAAAATTGGGATTCAAACACAGGACTGGACGTCTTGAATATCAAAGTCAAAACTGTTACGGCCTAGGCCACCAACACCATCAGTTAGGTTGCTTGGAATAAATTCTTTTCTCAACCTTTTATGGAATGGTGATCGATGCCACTTCTCCAACGCATGTTGGGTTTTATATGGAGATTGATCTTGGTGTCGACGGCTGTTCAATTTTTTGTGTTGTCTCTATTCCTCACGTGAAAAGAGTAAATTTATCCGTCTTTAGGGGGACTTGATAGTCCAGAGGCAAGGTGTCGACCTCTCAAATGAAAGCTCATGGCAGGTTGAAAAGATTTCTTGATTTTTTTCTGAGCAGAATCTACATTGACATTCTTTTTCTAAGCAAAGTTAAGATTTCTGTTATAATTTTTGCCTCACATCTCTCTGTCTCCCTCTCTCTCTCTCTCTCTCTCTCTCTCTCTCTCTCTCTCTCTCTCTCTCTCTCTCTCCCTCTCTCTCTCTCCTCTCTCGCTCTCTCTCTCTCCCTCCCCCTCTCTCCTCCCTCCCCTCCCTCTCCCTCTCCCTCTCCCTCTCTCTCTCCCTCTCTCTCTCTCTCTCTCTCTCTCTCTCTCTCTCTCTCTCTCTCTCTCTCTCTCTCTCTCTCTCTCTCTCTCTCTCTCTCTCTCTCTCTCTCTCCCTCTCCCCCTCTCTCTCCCTTTCCTTTTATGCATCTTCCCCTCTCTCTGTCTATCTATCTATCTATCTTATCTATCTATCTATCTATCTATACATATACATATACATATACAAGCACTTATATAAGCATGAATATTTATACACACACACACACATACGCACATGTATATTTTTTATATACACAATAATGAGGATTTTATTGACAGACGGACAATATGTTCCGAGTTCATGTGATAGAGCAAGAACTGAACGAGATGAGTGGAATGGTTTACAACACGCCCACGGTGTCTTCCTTGTCAGTCTATTCTTGTACTGTGTGTGAGAAGGTGTTCAAGTCTTTGTCCCACATCAGGTTGCACTGCGTCACACACACTGATCTCAAGCCGTTTAAGTGCAATAGGTGCGATTACTGCACCAACTCAAAGGGTAAGTCCTGCTTACTGAATTCGTAGTCATCGTTTGTCACATTCCTCTTAAGAAGAGAAAGAAGAAATCTCATCATTGTTCATTGTTATCAATCAAGTTCATGAAATATATATATATATATATATATTTTTTGTACTGTTATATTTTAGTATGAGGCGCCAGTAGCACAGTCGGTAGAGCATTTGACTACCAACCAGGAGGCCTGAGTTCGATTCCCACCTGGGCAAATTTTCTGGCCCTCCTGTCAAACCCAGCAACAAAATGGGTAGTTCAGTTTGTTTAGACTCAGCAAAAGTAAAGGCGAATGGAAAGCAATGGCAAAGTACCACGTTGTATCGGATGCCTAGAAAAATCATAACTCTTCTCCTGATTAACCTACGCTCAGTTCTGAGTATGGGCGAGTCTTGCTATGTTTTAGTATATATACTTGGTTTATAATGAGCCATAAATATGTGATGATAATCAAAACAATGTAAGAATTTGTATCCTCTGAAAGTTTTTGTTTTTTATCATAATCGTGATAGAAACCTTTACAATCACTTTGAATTATTAGAAAAATGACCTTCTAGTGCAGGAAAAAAGGAAGCATCAGGGAAGAGTAGGTTTGGAAGGATAAAACAAGCAATAAAGAGAGAAAATAAAGTTAGAAGATAAAAAGAAAGAAAGAAAAACAGGAATTTAGGCTGAAAGAAAGAAAGAAAGCTAGAAACAAAGAAAGACCGAAAGAAAGAAAAATGAGTTTGTTTATATAGTTATAAAAGGGTAAATTTTATTGTCACACCTGTTCTTTGTGTCTTTTGAAACATGGAGATATTCAAAATGAACAAATGCTGAAGTGACCCTCATTATGTAAGGTTTATGTTAAGTGACATTTAGGCAGGCTTACTTCACCCCCATTATAGAGCTCCCTTTATACTTAAGCTAAAATGTTTATCTTTTGATTCTCCTTAATCTGCAAATAATGGTGTTACATCAAAAACATGTATTAAGAGCATGACAACTGTTCTAACAGGTAACCTGTACACGCACATGCGAAAGCACACAGGTCAGTTTTATCGTTGTGAAATGTGTGACTTTAAGAGTGTGAACAAAAGCCATCTTATTGAACATCAAATGACGACGATAGCCGACGACCTCAGTGCATGCTATGTCAGAAAGATTACTCCACCATCAAGTCGCTGATCAACCACATCCGCAAGTACCACACCAATAAGGCGGGAAAGAGTATCTGTCAACCTTTTGTCAGTAAGTAGGAAAAAGCTGCCAAGAAATTAATGTTTTCTTTGGCTCAATATAAAATAGATACAAGGACATAAATAAACTTTTGAATTTTAATTCTCATTTCTATCTATTTGTTTACTACAATATCAATGAAAAATATGCTTCATGTAATAATAATAATAAAAAGTTCCTTTAGGACAGTTACGATAATTTATGTAGACCTGTAAGCTGTTAATTGTATTTCAAATAGATCTTTGCTGATATCATAACTCCCTTTTTAGACCACCTGTAAGAAGAATTTGTTGGTATCATTATAGAGTCACAGGATTTCGTGGTTGCTAGGCTTTCAATTATACATCAGCCTTCTTGTTAATCTCGGAAAGGCTTTGCAATCAATATTGTTTCTCATCCATTCTTCGTTTTTATTCGCCTGCTGAAAAATAAGCCTGTTCGGACCTATAGCATAAAACAATATGTTTTTTTCAGTTGTTTTACTCTTGATATTAATTTCAGGGTCGTGGTCTGAAAGGTAACACCATTATACATCAGTGCCATGTTTGTAATCGCAAATTCAAAAGCGGATTGACAGGGACAGGCATTTATTCATTCATGACATCAAAGACATTCCTAATGTGCAGCAAGTAAGCGTAACAGATTTTAAAAATAATTTTCTCATAGTTTTCCGTTTTTTAATTGTTTCATGTCCTTGATAATTCTGCTTGCAGATTTCTTTTTTAATCCTTGATTTTAACTTTGCTTAAAAAAACAAAAGGAAACAAAATCACAGTATATTTTTATTTTATTTATTATACTATCACTGGGGATCAGTTATTTGCATTCATCACAAATATCTATGTAGTGCTCTAAAACAACTATTTGTACAGAAAACTTTGGTGCTCTTTCAATAAGTATATTGTGACTTGAATTAAGTGATTTATAGCGTCAGTCATTTCTTTAAAGTTTGCAAGAATTTTTGCTTTTGTTTTACATGTATTTCCCTCTTTAAGACATACTTTGCATTATTTATATTCCTTTGTCAACTACTGCCTTGTATTCTGAGAGATTGTTAGACTGTATCATATTTCTTTTTTCAGTTTCAATTTTTTTCCTTTTCATTCCTAAGTTTGTAAACAACTAGATGGGCATTTGTTGTGACTTGTTGACAGTCAAAAACTCTTTTCACTCGTTATTTTTAATCTTGTGGGGTTTTTTGTTTTCATTCCACAGTGTGATTTATGTGATTATTGGGCCAGTCGACGTGTGTATCTGGACAAACATTACCTGAAACATAGAGTCATCTATTGTTGTGCCCTATGTGAACTCAAGGTAGCTGGTGGCTTCTTTGCTTTGTGTCTTTGTGTGTGTGTGCGTCTGTGTCTATGTGGCAGGTGGGAGAATGAGCATGTATGCACATTTTAAGTGTCACAAATACAATGCAATATAAACATCATACAGTCATTATGAAACACTGTACTTCCTGAAATAAAGAAACTAACATTTTCCCCCTAATCATGGAGAGGAAATTGAAGAGATTTGTTCACAAAGTCGTTGGCTATATGTACCAGTACCGTACGTCACCCCGTGGTGGACAGTGTTTACTTCAAGGAAACAATAAAACCCCTCCAACCCAGCTACATGATATGCAAATTCATTTTTTGAGATCAAGAGAAAAATGTAAACTGATAGAATAATCATTTTTACTGTAAGTATTCATTTATTTTTCATGAAGAAACAACAATTTTTTATTTTTTTTAACTAAGCTGAAAAATTCTATGTGATGAAGTTGGCATGGAAGAGAAACGCTACTTACCAAGTTAAAGGATAGCTAGCATTTACATGTGGAGACAAAGGCCTAGGATTTTATTAATAATGTGACAATATAGATGATAAAAGATGACGATCATGAAGTAGAGATAACGGCAGTCATCACGATATAGATATAAGTAAAGAAGAAGGAGTGAATTCTCGTGCATACTGTTCTTCGTAATGAGTGACTGATGCAATTCTTGAGTATTACTGTCAGTGCGCTTGCTTTTGAAATTCACCACAAATGAAAAGTGATGCTCCTTTTGCTGGTAAACCTTGCTCTATACCATAAGTAAAGTTCCTTCAAGGCCTTTGTGGCCCATAGAGCCGGAGCTTATCCCGCTTTCTTTAGTGGGAAGCAGAACAGGCGATAATAATCATCTCCTAGATGGGATGCTAGTCTAGTGCTTGTACCCAGTTGTACCTGGGTTGAGTGAGGAAAGTGCGTATTAAGTGCCTTTCCCAAGAAACACGTCGGACCAAGCTTTGTAGGATTCGAACCCGGGACCTCATGATTCCCATACTGGCAGCCTAGCCACTCAGCTACCGACACCACAAAGTTTGCACTTGTAGGCACTGGTTAATTTCACATTCTCATTTAATGCTCAGGTTTTATTCACATATTGTAGAATTCTTGTCATTAACCACAGTACAATAGCTACTTCTGCATAGTTCAATAAATGGCACAAACATAAATGTGAACTAGATTTGAAGTTAGTACAAGCATTATTCCCTGCAGTTTTCTCAGAAAGTGGGATAAATTTATGGCAAAATGTAAATGTTGCAATTGATGGCTTCTCTTTTTGAATTGTTATGAAATAAAGAAAACAAAAAACAAAAGAAGACAATGTGTGTGTCTTGTTATTCACTATTGCTAATTGAAGTTATGTCAGTTTTGCAAATGTTCTTATTGACTTCATTTTTTTTTTATGTCATCTTTTCAGTACCTTAGCATAACCCGACTATCTGAACATCTCAACTCGAACACAGCACCAGTGGTGAGAACAGCAATCTCATTTCTGACACTTTGCTTGAAGAATGTATCAACAGGTGAGAATTAAATTAATCACGGTAATCTAGATTATTACAAGGGGGATCAATGTTACCTCTAATTTATTCTAGTCTGTGTGTGCAATTTTTGGTGTGTGCAAAATTTGACGAAAAAAATCCAAATGGTGTGCACTGTGTATGAAAATGAACGTTAGACAAGAATAGTCTTTTTTATTGGCGTGCGCAGACATTTTTCAACTATGCGCACTATTTCTTCCTGGTGTGGGCACGCACACACGAACAGTTTAGCAAGAACATTACAAAGGATATAAAAGATTTTCACTGCTTGAAATAGAAACTATTGCTATTGCTGTTTTATTTTTCTATGCCTACAGCTCATGACAGTTTATTTTTCTGGAATTTTTTTGGAGTTCTTTTATTGAATTTCTGAACTTCATGCCTCTCTCTTTGTTATCATTTGTGCTCATTTTACGAACATTCTTTATCTTTGCCACATATTGTGCAGTAAAATATAAGAAGTGAAATTGTGTATATTAATTATACATTTGTTGTTTTCGGTTATCTTTATTGTTGGTGGAGGACATTAATTCTGCAGCAGATTTTTTCTCATGACCTCTAATGTAGAACTGATATTTTCAGGCAGTACATTTTTGTTTGTTTGAATAAATTACCTTTTTTATGTTTTTATATTTGTAAAGGTTGAACTTTTCATAAAAATATATAATGTCTCCTTTTGTTTCCTGTTGTACTTTTATCAGAGTAAGAGGTTGTAGATCTGATTAAGAGGTGACGTATTTCTGTTTTCGTTTTCTCCAGATCATACTATCTCCCCGAGCCAGTGGCTTCAGTAGAAGGGAGCAAATATATAAATTTACCTGAAGTACTGACTGACCTCAATCCAGATCCTTCACCGACCAGCTTGGAGAATTTACAATTTATCACCGACTCAATGGGTCTTCTGGAAGCAATGGGCAAACTGTGTCAACAATGGCTACCCAGGAAGACAAAACGATGGGGGAGCCAGAGACAGACACGACACAGTCAGATGGCAACACTATTCTGACTGCTGACTGTGCTCCCAGTGAGGTCAATATTACTCCGCTTGATGGATCCGCTAACTCTGACACGGCGTATGGATTTCCTGCTGAATACAGAGATTTTATGAATGATAACAGCAGGATGCTTTTCCTTTAGAAGATGCCACTAAAGCAGACAGCAACGGGGGGGATCAGTGGTCAGAATAAGTACCCAGAAATTTTGAAGGATACGACTGAAGTCACGGTTAAGTCTATAGATTCAAATAAGGATGGTTTTACAGTTTCTAGCAGCAGTTATCTTGAGGCTGATAAAACAAATTTTGGCAAGGACAATCCCCAAGGGGAAACAGAAGCCACCATTGAAGCCATGGGTCCTGGAAATCAAAATCAAAGCGAAACTGTCAAAGAACAAGAGACAAAAATTTCCACCCTAGGAAACTCTGGAGAGGGCAAAGACAAAGACTTAGAAGCTGTGAAATCAGGAGAAAGCATTCTTTCTGCAGGTAAAGAATCACGACATGATGTCAACAAAAAGGATTGATTTTTCTCTCTTATATGTATGCAAGCTTTAGATAGGTAGAATGTTGATGTTTATGGGCATTTCTATGGAAAACAGTTCATCTAAAGGCTGTCTGAAAACTAATGTGATAAATAGCACCGAAAGGTATGCTGCTCAAATGCTCAAACCCGTTTTAGATTAAACAGATTTTTATAATAATAATTACGCCTTAAAATGCAGGCTACGCTTTGTTTTGATTTGCCATAATGGAGGCTACTCCTTGTTTCAATCCGTCAAAATGTATGCTCCTGCCATTAGCTTAAGTTCATCAAATAAGTGAACTTTTGTGAAGAGGGGGAAGATCTTTTTACTCTACCATCTCCTTAGTTGGGTAGTGTAGTTTTTTGCCTGTAAAACTAAAATCTTATCTGTGTTACGATCTTTTGTTTTTAATCAGAGAAAACAGCCTCTGGTATGGCGCCTGTGGTGTTAATGTTACAAAACCCAGGATCAGACTCGACAAAGAGGAGGATAATGGAAAGAACGAGCCGTTTTCAGATGTAGAGAAGGAAGAGGATGAGGGCAAAGCGGGAGGCAAAGATGAAAAAGGCATGGATGGTTCTGCCCATACCGGCATTGATGGTTGCAAGATTGAGGCACAGGATGACAGCAATGCTGAACACGTCTCTGATGTGGATAAAGGTAGAGATTTAAAAAAAAAACCCAACTCATCAAATGTTATAAGGTTTGATCAAAATATTTGTGAAGAACTTTGAAGCAAATAATTTTATTTTTAAATCTTTGTTTTATGTTAATTTGTTGACAGCTAATTTCAAAATAACAAAGATATAAGCAAGGTTATCAAGATACTGAGAAGATATCATGATGTTAATTGTCTATTATGACCAATAGGACAAAATGAAGTGCAAATATTAGTAGTGTGTTCTCCAGCACCGGCGTACTATTCAAATTGAGCAAAGATTCATTTTTTTTAAAATGTATGCTAAAATTACTTCATTATAAACATGATTTTTTTCTTCTTTTGTCTTCTATCAACCGTACAGGGTTTAAACAGAACTAGAAATAATAGATGATTTTCTTCAAATTGAGATTTTCAAAACAGTATATTTGACTCTAAGTAAAAAAAAAATAAGATAAAATGATGCTGTTTGAAATTTGTTGTTAAAAGACTTTCAAAACATCACCTTGTAACTTCCATCCTCTTGTCTGACATTTCAGTTGCAAAATATCAATTTTTTTTCTTCTTTTACGATGGGTGAGATGGCCGAGTGGTTAAAAGGCATTGCACTGTGACCCAGAGGTTCTGGGTTCGAACCCCACTTCGTGTTTTTCTCGATGGGCAAGAAAATTTACTCTATTTGCTCATTTGGACAACAAGGATAACTCCCGTTGCATTGAGTGTTTACTCTATGATAATCTTTATTCCTTTCTGTAAAGAATTTAGATTTCCAGGTGCGACATCTTTGGTGCTTGAACAAACGGCACTCATTTTTTCCTTCTTTCTTTCTGACCAGATGGCAATGCTGTGCCAAGCAGTGTTGGAGGAGACGAAAACAATGCCAAAGACGCTGATGGCAGCTCCCTGAAGGTTGAAGTAGCCGACGACAAGCAAAAAGGCACCAAAGACGAAAGGATCAATGTGCTCATCAAACGTCTGGGTTACCGGCACATGTCCTTTGATATCTTCAATAAAATGAGGGAAACCTTTGGTACAGAGGAGTGTAAATACTGCGGCCGTCTGTTCTATAACAAGGTGGACCATGAGAATCACGTCCGCACTCACACAGGTAAAAGGACGCAACATATCTTACGCTGAAGCCTAACGCAGATATTATTGTCAGTATGAATTTTGCTAAGCTTCAAACCTAACGCTGATTCAGTCGACTCCTGCTTCTCGCAATTCGGTTAATCGCAATTGCCGCTTAATCGCAACTGTTCTTAAAAAAGGAATTAATCCTTTATAAAAGTCACTGGTTAATCGCAACTCACTTCGGATAATCGCAACCCCGCCGATATCTGCCTAAGATTTTCGATCAACTATTTTTCTGATTTCACACTTTGCTAATCGATGCTTTCATGTCTACGTTGTTATTACCTAGCAACCGTAATGATACAATAGTCTTACACTGGTTGTGGGTCTAGAAGACAGTTAAGGGCATAATAGACCTTGCTTGGAGACAACTTAGACAGCTGTGAAGCGTGGTATTGTATGGTACAACAAGTAACACATGACTGTCCCCAGTCTATAAGCCAAGTGGGCATCTGATGACAGACTATTCAGATCATAGGGAGTGAAGTCACTTATCACGCACTGCACACCTTGAAGTTTACTACACATCTAGCTCAACATAAACAATGAACTGAAGTACATGTACTGCAGCATGTTTCATTGGCTGTGTAGTATCTGTTTAAAGACATACAACTTTGACAAAGATGAGAATGTTTATGAAGGTCGCAAGTACATGAAATTCAGAGGGCAAAGTCATCTATGTATAAAATATTGCAACAGACAGACATGTTGGGCCCACAGTAGAATCCGATTTATCGCAACAATGTTGCTGCTCCTGTCCTGTAGTGATTAACCGAGGTCGATTGTAATATTCTTTCTTTATCAGATGATAATATCAGTATGAGATTTCCCTTCGCTTTGGAAAATCTGTAAAAATTGTCTTTCCCAAGGAACACAACATCAGGCCTGGCATTGCTATGATACGAACCCAGGAACTTATCATCCTAAGTCCTAACCTAACCACTAGGCCTATGATACTACTCTAAATAAATTAACTAGAATTAGTAATCGTCACTTCATTTATTTTGACATTTTAATAATGTAGAAATCCTTAGACTGAACTGAGGCAACAAGCTGGAATCTTAGGCCTTGGGTCGAGTGAGTTGAGACAAGTTACTTTCTGATTGATTGCGTTTTGGTGGGCGCTACTGGTCGGTCCTACTACTTCTTTCCTTTCACTCTTTCACCTATCTCTTATCTAGCTGTTTCCTCTTAACTCACCCTGAGATCACTGCATATGATGGATGGGGTAAATTTTAACCAACCAAACTTTCTGACTCACTCAAAAAAAAAACCCAAAGACTCCATGTATGTTTATGCTTGAGTGTGTGTGTGTGTGTGTTCCTGTTCCGACTGAAACTCAGTCTGATCCTTCCATACAATTTGTTTATGGGTGATGAGTAGGTGCTGCATGTATAAATTGTCCATCTTTTATTAAACTCTGTTTCATATTTCACCAGTTCATTTTCATGCTTTTTCTGGCTTGAGAGGATTGTCATAAACTATCAATGTTGTGTCATATACTTATATATATATATATATATATATGTCAGGCGTAGAAAAAGTACCTGTTAATGTTCTGTTTTTTTACATATTTTGTGGCCGGTTGGCGGGGGCTGCTGGTAGTTTGTATTTCTTTCCTTTCATTCTTCCACTTTTACTTCTCTTCCATCTTGTTGTTTCCTCTAATTTTACCCTAAGATTACTGCATATGGTAGACGGGTACATTTCTATGAAACAATTTACATACTTCAGGCGTATACATTTTTTTGTCAATGTTTTGTCTTTTGTTTCTTTCAGTCACAGAGAAGCCTTAACTTGTCAATGTTTTGTCTTTTGCTTCTTTCAGTCACAGAGAAGCCTTAACTTGTCAATGTTTTGTCTTTTGCTTCTTTCAGTCACAGAGAAGCCTTAACTTGTCAATGTTTTGTCTTTTGCTTCTTTCAGTCACAGAGAAGCCTTAACTTGTCAATGTTTTGTCTTTTGCTTCTTTCAGTCACAGAGAAGCCTTAAACTTGTCAATGTATTGTCTCTCAAGTTTCAAAATTAAACCCAAAAAAATTCTTCTGCTTCTCCAGGAGACAAACCGTTTGCTTGCACACACTGTAGCTTCAGGTCTTCAACTAGAGACGGACTGCATGACATTCAGAGAAAGAGCATGAGAAGGTGGCTTACCAGTGTAAGGAGTGTGACTTCCTGGCTCCCACCAGAACAAGGTTGTGGAACCATCAGTTGAAACACCTGGGCATCACTGGGTTGTCGTGTCCACAATGTACCAACAAGTTTGACAGGTAAGTACAGGAGATTAATTATGCAAAATAAGAATTTATGAGAAGAAGAAGAAAAACGCCTTTAAGAGAATTTGATTTGATTTTACTCACATCCACAGTGAAGGTGATCTCTGGGTTTTTGATACAATTAAAAAAATGTTGCTTGGCTTGGGCTGCCTTGTCATCAGCCAAGGAGTTTTTAACGTGCACAGAGTGCTGTGATCTGCACATGTGACTTCTTTTTTTTATCGTCCATCTTTGATGGGACTAGGTGTCGATCCACCTACCTTGGGAAATATTTTCAACCGTCAAGGAATGAACCCACAGTGTTTTGCTAAGAGGCTTGACACCTTGCCCCTGAACCACTGAGTCCCCAGTTTAAGAGAAAGACAAGCAGAAACTTTTTTAAGTTAGCACCTCAAATGCCGCTAACAAAAAGAGCAATGAAATGCCTTTATAAATTTTTGGCCCTGTGTTGTAGAGGGGATCATCTGACAATTAAATGTTATCGTCTTTTGCTTATTTGGAAAAGATTTTGAATGTAATTCTCTGGTGAAATTATGGATGAACAAGGGAGGCTATTTATTTTGATAAGTGGGCAGTTGGCAGGCGCTACTGGTAGGGCCTACTTCTTTTTCTTTCACTCTTTCGCATGTCTTTCATTTTGCTCTTTCCCCTGAATTCACCCTAAGATTACCGCGTATGGTGGACAGAGTAGACTGCAATCTAAAGAAACACATTTATGTTGACGTACATTTCAGCATGAAACAGCTCCGTGCTCATCTCCTGAATTCCCACAAAGACATGGACAAGGATGCCATGGAGAAGCTCACAGGTTACATGCGGAAACCGCAGGGCAAGATGGGTATGTCCTCCTTCTTGTCGTTGTTTCTATAACCTTTATGTCAGTAGGTACATAGCTGCCAACCAGTACATACTTACATACTTACATACTTACTTACTTACTTACCTACTTAGGCCCATAGCTGTGGGATGAGCATAGGCCATTGACGACACCCTCCCATCGCACTCTGTTCTGGGCTACCTGCTGAATTCCTGTCCAGTAGGTTCCCTGCATCCTTATCTGGTCTTCAATGTCTCACCTCCAGGTGCTGTGAGGTTGGCCTCTTTCTTTTCCCCCATACGGGTTCCAGATCAGGGATCGGCATGTGGCGTTGGATGCTGGTTTCCTGAGGGTGCCAACCAGTACACAGAAAATGTATTTAGTATGGTTTTTTTCGGGGGGAGGGGGGGGGGATGAGTCTGCAAGTCTGTGTTTTCCTTGAAAAGTATGAAGTTTAACTATTTTTTTCTCTCCTTTAAGTTAACGACAGAGATTCAGAGACATAGGGGTGAGACACTATTCTTCTGAGTTTCACAAAATTATGATCGCACTTTGCCAGATAGGCTATAGCAATCTACAAAATTTTTCTTATTTAGCATAAAGGGGGTTAGTTAAGTTACCAATTTTTTCTGGAATATTTACAGGTGGTTGTGCAAACTATAATTAGTTTGCGCGTTCAGAGTCTGTTTTTCGATTTGAAGAGGTTAGCAGCTATGTAGATATTTTAATTTACTTGGTACCTGTGATATCTTTGCCACATGGATTTAAGGTGAAATTAGGCATTTAGTGGCTTTTTTATCCATCTTTATTTTATAAAAATTTAGTCTTACATAGAATTGAAATAAACTGGTAGCTTCAATGTATGTCAGCTTAAAATGTAGAATGAAAACTTAGAAGAAAAAACCAACACTTTGACATTTTGCAGTGCATATTGTGTATTTTGTTGTGACATAGCAAGCTGTGATTTTGGCTCTATGTCAAGGCTTCCATCTCTAGATGAAGTTATATCAATCAATGTGAGGAGATGTTGTGTGTCAAATAAGAGAAAGCGTGAGATTAATACATTGGAATGAGAAACTTCTTTTTAAATAATGTTTGTGTAAAGCCAAGAACAACAGACAATATTTCATATCATTATCTGGGTGCCAGGACGGGTAAATATTTGTTTGTTGGAGGGGCTTTATAGCTTTTGATATGTAATTTCCACAGCAGAAACTTTTGTAGGTAGAAATGTATCAGATTTTCTTTTCTTATTCATTATCATCGGTTTTATTTTCTTGAATTGTCTCTCCATTTTGACGCTTTATCTTTCTTTTTCTTTATAAAATTAACTTACAGGCCGAAGGTCTTTCAAGTGCCCGCACTGTCCTCGTGTCTTCATCCGCGCAAATTCAGAGCTCCAGAAACACATTTGGATCCATGAGGGCATCAAGCCTTTCGCTTGCCCCATTTGTACCTATGCATGTCGCTCTAAAAATAATTTACAGGTGAGAAAATTATTTTTGTGATCAATAGTAAGCTCTTTTTTTATAAAGCTCCTACTTAACTTTTATTACTATTGATAGAGGAAGTGGATTTAAACCATAAGGAAGAAAATTGACAATTTTTTGTGAAAATATCAAAGCTGTCCGTATCACAGCTGTTTGTTTTTCTATTTTCTTTTCAAAGGACGTCTGAATGGACTGAGTGACCTACGTTTTAAAAACAAAGTGTGATAAGAATAAAAATAATAATAATCATTTCTAAGAGTGCCTATTCCCGTTTAAAATTAACAAGCTTTAGGCGCTTGACAGGCCAACTTGAAACATGATAACATGTGTGACTTACCACAATATGATGTATAGAAATACTAACAATAAATATCTACATGATTTTAAAATTATAGCATTATGAGACATAAATGCAAATCACATGCATGTATATAGATATTACTACAATTACATAGAACACGATCAAACTTAGAATACCCACATAGTATACACTCTTGTCAATGTGAGTCAAAATAAGAACCAGAAGGATACATAAAACTATCAACGTTCAAAGTATAATGTTTTCAAATGTTTCTTAAAGATTCCAATGGTTGATGTATAATAGACTTCATATCTCTTGTTTTATTAATGCTGTATATTTGTGTATCATCTGCATAAAAATTACATGATAAAAATATTTCTGAACTGTCATCTGTTGATTTACGTATCTGTTCTTTATAGGCTCACATGTTGCGACATTCATCTGAAAACCATTTTCATGTTCTGAGTGTGGCAAAGAGTACAAGTCCAAGACGGCGTTACGATGGCACGTCAGGTCTCACAAGGCTGGCAAGCTGTTCAAGTGTGACAAGTGAGGAGAGGGATTTGTTGCTATATTAGCTTATGATGCAGCTTCTGTGGGGAATTGTTCCTTTTATTTTGCATGATTTCTTTAGACATGGCCAGAGGGGGTGAAAAAGTTAATCTTTTATTGTCATCGAAGTGGTTCATCTGGCTCTTTAAAAGACTAACTTTCTGGCTTTTATTACAAGCCATCATTGCATGAATTTTTTGTCTGTTCGATATACAGAGCTACTGAGTAGACATATGCAGACTTTCATTACTTTCAAACAAGAAGAATTGCATGCCAAGGACATATACAATCTATACCCGATATATATACATACAATGCTGCCCACCAGTATGTAAAAAAAGTATTGAGTATGACTTTTTGGCTTTGAGTTCGTTTACCTTGAAAAGTCTGCATATGAGGGTTAACTGTAATTTTTGTTTAAAAGAAACCCCAAGTTAATGGCAGAGGTATGTAAAAAGTATTAAGTACGATTTTTTGGCTTTGAATTCGTAAGTCTGTGTGTTTACCTTGAAAAGTCTGCATATGAGGGTTAACTATAATTTTTGTTTAAAAGAAACCCAAGTTAATGGCAGAGACTCAAAGAATTTGGTGTGAAAGTCTGTAGACGCCATTGTGAGTTCACAAAATACCACCGCACTTCGCCAGAAAGGCTAGCGATCGGTGAATATTTTTTATTTACCTTAAAGGGGATTAATTGATGATGACATATCAAGGTTTTCTGGAATATTACGGGGCGTGTTGCAAGTTAGAACTAGTCCGCATGATCAGAGCATGTTTTTCAATTTGAAAAAGTTGGCAGCTATGTACATCTCCTGTAAAACATATTTCTTCAGAAGTGTCTTAGATATATAGTTTTACGATAGCTTGAAAATAAAATAATCTACAGTGCTGCTGGCATCCAGGAGTAACAAAGACAAAATGATGTGCTTAGGAGGCTGAGAAGAAAAAATCTAGGAAAAATCCCCCAAACAAACTGCAACTTATTTAGTCTTTTTCACATTTATTGTTCAGATGCCCTTATGAAGCCACCCAGGGCAGCCACCTCAAACGCCACATGGAAACTCATGATGTGGTGAAGAGATTTGTCTGCAAGCACTGCAATTTTTCTGCCAACACTCTTGGCTATATGAAGATTCACTATGCTAAACACCATAAGGTAAGACATATTATTCACAGCTGATACCTCCTTCTATAGTGTAAAGTGGAACAGATGAAAGTCCTTTGCTGGCAAATGTGTATTTGGTACTATGTAGCCAGATGCTCTCTCATGAGCTTGCTATTGTTGATGATGATGATAATTAATGTTGCCTCTAAGGTGTGTGCATGTGCAAAGGAAGAAAAGATGCGCACAGTTGAGAAATATCTGCGCACACAAATAAAAAAAAAAACTTTTCTTGTCTTAACGTTCAATCTCATGCACACGGTGCACATAATTGGTTTTTTTTCCATCAGTTTTTACACAACACCAAAAATGTACGCACACAGACTAGAAATAATCGAAGGAACATTGATGATAATGATGATGATGATGATGACAGGACGCTAGTCATCTGCAGATGCTGGTATACATTTGCACCTGTTTGCTTGTCAAGAGTCTTTCCCAAAGAAATGGGAGATTCGGTAGTCCAGAGGCAAGGTGTCGGCCGCTCAACCAGAAGGTAGTGGGAAAGAGCCCGGCCGACAGCTGAAATAGTTTCTTGAGTTTTTTAAAAGTAAAAATCTACCCCCCCAGGTCCAGGTAGGTGGATCGACACCTAGTCCCATCGGAGACGGACGATAAAAAAGGAGGTCCCGTGTGCAGTCCACAACATTCTGTGCACGTTACAGGGCAGTCCGGCAAAATTAAAAATTCTACCAAGCCCCGATATCACCTTAGTTGTGGATGTGGGTAAATCAAATCAAATCAAAACCCAAAGAAATACAATGTTGGACCTAGCATTGCCAAGATTTGAACCCTGGACTTCAACTTGATGGGTTTTGGATTTTCCGTAACAAAGTTTATCAGCATGTAAATGCGATTGCTCTCTGGTCTTAGTTGTATTAAGAGTACATTTTTTGTTCATTTCAGGGCCAGCCTTTTGTTCAAGAAGAATCGGTTCAAGCGAAACCAATGCGACCGAGAAAGGCGCCTTTAAGTGTCTTAGCTGCGGCTATCTGTTTGGTAATTTGTCAGATTTGAAACGACATTTGAAAATTCGACACCACGTTCACATGCAAGATATTGCTGGCATGGACCAGATGCAGATATCAGAAGTTGAAGTAAGAAAACTTTTTATTCCTTTTCCGTGAAATAATAATAATAATAATAATAATAATAATAATAAATAATATTATGTGTAATACGCCTAACAATCAGTTGTATGTAAGTTTACTATTTTGTTATTTTTTTTTACCAAATTTTCATCCTGGATTTTTATGTCTTACTTTTTTGTGAAGTTTCACGGGTTCTACATAGACAAGTTTTAAACATTTTTATTCAAGGATTCCTGTGCTATTTAGAATTTTTAGTAATGGCCTTTATAAATTGTACCAAATTTGACCGCCTCCATTTATTTACATTGACTGTAAAAGTACTACTCGCTGTATGCTCAAGGGGAACAAGTGATAATAATCACCTCCTGGACAGGATGCTAATCTGACACAGGTTTTTACTCCCAAGCTAGTACTTGTACCTATCTGCACCGGGTTGAGTGGCGAAATGCATGTTAAGTGTCTTTCCCAAGGAACACAACGTCGGGCCTAGCTTTGCCATGATTCGAATCCCAGACCTCATCATTCCCAATCTGAAATCTTAACCATTCGGCCACTGACACCACTTAGAAGTGGGACAAGTAATTTCTTTTTTTTCATGGATCAATGAAATAACTCTACTCTATTTTTTTCCAAAACACTAGGTTGTGCAATTGATGAAACCAATGCTGCTTCCGTCAACGAAAGCCAGAGACTTTCAGAGGGCGCTACCGTCGCACCCATGTTACAGCCAGCACCCTCCTCCGGTAAATATTAATAAAATAAAATTTAACTCCCAATATGTTTCATCATAACTGTGTTCACCATGCACAATGTTTCTTTGTTACACCGGTGATTGAGGTGAAATAGAATGTGTTTCCTGGAACACATTTTCCGGTCTTTATTCTCTGATGTTTAATGATACAATGAGAGTGAGGAGGAGAGAGAGGGAGGGAGGGAGGGAGGGAGGGAGGGAGAGGGAGGGGGAGGGAGGGAGGGAGGGAGAGAGAGAGAGAGAGAGAGAGAGAGAGAGAGAGAGAGAGAGAGAGAGAGAGAGAGAGAGAGACAGACAGACAGACAGACAGACAGACAGACAGACAGACAGACAGACACAGACAGACAGAGAGAGAAAGAGAGAGAGAGAGAGAGAGAGAGAGAGAGAGAGAGAGAGAGAGAGAGAGACAGACAGACAGACAGACAGACAGACAGAGAGACAGACAGACAGAGAGAGAGAGAGAGAGAAAGACAGAGATAGAGAGAGAGAGAGAATGGATTTATAACGCTTTTTACAGAAATATAATGGAATTTATGTGGTATATACGGGAAACATTATCATGTCTTTTCTTGGACTTTATTGGCACCTATCCTGCTAAAATGATTTTGTTTTCCGTTTTATATTCAAGGTAGGGAAAAAGATCTTCAGATGTGGTATACTTGGGTTCTGACAAATTAAAATTGCATTTGACAAATTTAGGAAAACACTTTTGTCATGTTAGAATATTTTATAAATTAATTTCAAACAAATGAGAAAATGTCCACAATGAATATTTATAACTAAACACCCACTGACTAAGAGATCAGCTGAAATACTATGTAATTCTCTTTTCCTTAAATTTCTTCTTTAACAGGAGAACTGCAACAAAATCCGCCCCAAAATGAAGATGGAACAATGCCCCTGTCTACATTCAATCTCATTCAGCAATTGTTAGGCATGTCACAGGTAATAAAATATTTCTAATAGTATAACACTTCTCTTTAACTGTCTAGCAATGGTCTTTCTAGAATTGGCCATTAAATACAATTCCACGTAAAGAAACTTGTATCAAAGATTAAGCTGAAAGTTTCTCAAATTTGACTGGCTGATCATAAGTGTGTGTGCCTAACTAAAATGGCAAGGCGTGACACCTTGAGATCACTGCTTACACTGGGTGGGGTAAACTTCAATGAATCGAATGGAAAGTAAGGCATATGAACAAGTAAACATTTGAGGACACTACTGGTAGGTCCTACTGTTTTCACTCTTTTGCATGTTTTACATCTTGCTGTATCCTTCCCAGCTAGGTCTTACTCCTTTCATTTCACTTTGACACATCTATCATCTTGCTTTCACCGACTACGGTAGACTTGGTACTTCAATAAAACAAAACAGAATGTCTTTCTACTGTTGAATCTGTTGCGAAATGTAATTAATTCTAGACAATCTGATTTCATGTTTTTCAGGGTGATAATCAGGTGCGAGTTATTTCTGAAGACGGTGAGCCCCTAGACACCATCATCTTTCAACAAGATGGACAATTCTTGATGACAGCAGGGGAAGTCAATAACGTTCCTGGGAACCAGTACGTCATCCAGTATTTTAACCCTGGAGAGTTGGTAAGTGGAATCTTTCGTTCTTTAAAAAAAAAAAGGATTTAATCCAAGAAAATTTCTTTTCAAATGAAAAAAGACGTTAGACTCTTCCTAAAAAATTTGTCCTTATTTTGTGTCATAGGTGATATTTCTTGAAGTCGCTTTGATCTTCCTCTTTTAACATCTAAGTGACCAAGCACACACTATCTGATCCTGTCCATCTGCTACAGACACACATATGCGCATGAAATTTCACACAGACATCAGAGATTTATCAATCTTTGATACTCTATTAGTTTTAGTACATTCTATTTATAATGATTTTAAAATTGATGTATGGCATCCAAGGTCAAATTTACTCCGAAACTTTTTAAATGTTTCTTGTTTTAGTCTAGAACTAACTTCTTTGATGAATTGATTCAGATTGTATTTTAACTTTTGGTCAATATAGTTGTGAAGAGCTTTGATTCATAGAAAAATTCCTTTGATGTCAGTCTGACTTGATACAAAAGTGTCACTTCAAAAACATGACCTCCTGCAAGTGCTGATATATGTAGGTTTGTTTCGATTCCAGAATTAAAACAAAATAAATCCCTTAAGAGATTCAAACGAGAGAAAAAAGTACTGCAACATCATTTCCACAATCAAGATTAAACTTTGTTTTGATTTACCCACATCCGCATCTGAGGTGATCTCAGGGTTTTTGGTAGGATTTTAAATTTTGCCCGTACTGCCCTGTTAACAACCAAAGGATCTTTAACATGCACACATTAGACATATAATGATCAAAAGTGATGGTTGTTGTGAAAATATCAAACAACTTGTACCTTGCGCTTAAAAAGTTAAAAAAACAGCAACTCCAGTTTCACTCTATAACCCATCATTACATATATACAATGTATTTTACATTTTATTTGCATGATAAAATTTAAGTATTTTACACTTGGGCGTCATGAGGAAAAAAATATTTTTGTAGCAGACTTACCCATGGTTTTGGATAGAGAGGACGTTGGCAATGCATTATGAAAAGGAAGCCACTAAAATAAATACATGCCTCTGAATTGTCGACTTATGTAGGGAATCAACTTCCTGATCCCATTGTTGTAAGGAGAAAATACACCTGAGGCACGAGGGCGTCATCCGTCCTTAGACAATTATTTCAAACTTCTTCATCCTTTTATTTTGTTTGTTTCGTTGTTTTGTACAAATTACAAACTTATTTCTGTCCATCTTGTAAGCTCAAAATCATTCAGCAATTGAAATTTTCTTTGATGTTTGTTTCTTGTTCACTTTGCGCAGTTTTAAGACATTTTGGTTCTGCTTTTAAACATAACATGTTCAAAATCCTTCCCAATTTCTTCATTTAAACGTTGGACACTTCTCATTTCCAGGCAACACAGGAAACCCCGGCCGCAATAGGAGACACCTCTAACCCTATACAGCATGTGACATCCAGTAACTCTGAGCAAATTCACCTCATGAACGCCCCGTCAGATGACCAAGGCCAACCCACTCAGTTCATTATCACCGCTAATGGTCAGACCCAGCTGGTCACTTCTTCTGGCCCTGCTCAGATTCTGTCTCAGACAGACTCCAACCCGACTAGTCAGCTGGTCTTCACACCAGACGGCCAGACACAGCTGGTGTCCAATGGTCAAGCTCAGATTTTAAACCCCGGGAACAATGGCAGCCATCTTATTTCTATCGACGGTCAAAACCAACAGTTACTGACAGCAGATGGCAGCCAGTTTGTAACTCCTGAGTTTGAAAGCTACGGAAGCCAACTGATAAATTCAGACCCGAGCATTGGGGAAGAGGGTCTTGACGTCACAGGGGGAGATAAAAATGGACAGGAGCAACAACCAGCCTCACATTTGACGTCCTCTGAATTGACAACTTGAAGTCATGGGTTGGTTTAAAACAATTTTTTTTTTACAAAGGAGCTGGATTTTGAGATATTCAATACAAATTCACTTGGTGTTGTACTACCACTGTTTGGAATATTGACAGGAAAACAAAGAAAGATATTAGAAAAGCACGAAAAAAGCCATTCAGTCTGCCTGAATGTACTGGAATGGATAGATCGTGTAGCTACAATGATGAAGTAACAGTACTTGAAAATAGAATGGATAAATGGGATTTGCAAGAGTTTGATAATAAAGGTGTAAATATATTATCCTTACATCATAAATCAACATTGTTTGATATATTGTACTTATATGACCACATAAAGCTTTGAAAACTTACTGTTGACGTCAATCTCTTTACTTTTTAACTTTAATAAAATAATAATAATAATAATAATAATAATAATAATAATAATAATAATAATATAATATAATAATACTTTATTCATCCAAAGAAGGAAATTACATTCTGTTCCTCATAAGTAAGTTTAAGAATCATAATACATTCATTATTAAAATTGCTAAACATTAATGCAGTAATATAATAAGAGTGTTAGTATGACAAATACATCACAGAAGTGCGTAAGATATACAACATCATTCGAGCCCTCCCACAGCCCACACACACACACAATCAACCCCTTAATTTACTAAAGATTAAGTCACTGACCACTTTTTCTGTGAAGCGAGTCTTAGCTTCTTGGACTATTTCCATATAGGTTAAGGATGGGCTCTTATTTTGATTGTACTAGTATAATGCCGCACCTGAATCTACAGCACGAAAAACACAAAATTCACGGCTATCTCAAACTTTTCTGTAGTCTGTTTTTAATCCCTCTATTTTCTTTGTACCAGCAACACACCTTTCTCAAACCCCAACATGGAAATCATGAGCTACCAAACTGTCATAAAATGTCAACAAAATATAAAAAAATGCTTACATTTTAGAATTTTACATAGGGGAAAGGTTAGGAGGTATGAGAATGACCACTTAATCCTATTGGACATACATGTACAAGACAGTATTTCTTTTTAGTGGTAATATTGATATAGAAAAGGTTTGTGTATGGCCAGGGGGTTGGAGGGGGGGGGGTTCCTGCTAAGCGCTTTGTTGTTTTTTCCCCTTGTCAAAGGCATATCCTCTAAAAAAGCAGTTAGCTGGTTAGCTGTTCAATGCAGGTATGTGCTATTTAAACACTGCCGATGATATATGAGATCATTGCATATGGTGGATAGGGTAAAATTGCAATGATACAATGAAAAATGAATGACAATGCTTACTCAATGAGTACTTTGAATATTCTGCTACACTCTATACTTTACCTGTCTGTCTGTAACTGTTATGTCTGAGCTTCTCTGTAAATCTGAATAGTGTTTCTATATGATACATGAGTGTAAATGTTCTTGTTGTATCCATGCAACTATAAGACCTGTCCAATATTGGTTTTGAGATTAAATGTAAGAAAATGGTACATTCCTTCTCATAGGAACCACATTTTATTTATACTATATAAATTCTAATCTATGCACAATGCATGAAGTAATGCATTCTTGTGTATTGATCTTTTTGGAGAGAGGGGGAAGTAAGAATCATGTTGTTCACATAAGTTTTTCTTATGAAATAAAAACTTCATATACTCTACTAAGATAAAACGTTTTGTTATAAATTTTACAATGCTTTTCTTGTTCTTACCTATATTATTATTACAGTTCAATCTGGTAGGCTTAAGTTATATAAAATTACTAAACATGTATTCATATTAATATTAACTGGAAGTAGGGTATCATAGCAGTAATTCATTTGTTGATGATGGCTACATAATGCTTTTGGTTGAAATGAACATGGAATTTTTTCTTTTATGTTTGGGTACATGAAAAAAGTTATGTATGACAAGATATTTGATGTCAAAACATCATGGTTGTGTAAGTTTCTGTGTATGCAGGACAATAAGTGTGTGAATGCTATTTGAATACAAATAGCTCACAATGTCAATTTTGATTTTCATCAGCATTATTGCTTCATGCATGATGTGCTTATTATTGTTTGTAAATACAACTGTACACAGATAATACCGTTATCTTTCACTTGGTCCATTACATTATGATCACCGCATTTGCTGAATATTACAATAAACTTGTCTGAAATGCAATAACAATAAACTTGTCTGAAATTATGCAATCAAGCAATCTATGACTTCACATCTCTATCGAAAGAGCTACACATGTATTTCTTCTATAACAAAAAGACGGTGTTGTTATATAGAGTGGTGTAAACGTCAACACAGCTGTAATATCAGTACAGCTACTCAGTTCTATTTAATCTGCCTGTTAAAAGTTCTTTTTATTTCAATCAAAATTCTCTGTTTCAATAAAAAAAAGCTCTCATTTCAATAAAAATAAAAATAAATGCTGTTTGTTCAATTCTAACAAAAATCTGTTGTGATCATATTTTGTCTTACAGTGGGGGGTTATTTTTGCTATTAAATGTAGCTAAGCTGATGGTACAGTGGATGTGTAGATGTTATAAGGGAAACTTGAGACATTCCATGGCATCAACCAATCAAAATGCATAGTTTATATAAATGAGTCATGTTTATTACAAGATTGATTATTCTTAGTAGATATCTTCTAACGTTATAGAATGATTTATTGACACAAAAAGGTTCCTTTCTTCATATGACCACTGCTTCCGGTCCATAGGCAGCCAAGTTGACGTTACACCCCCTCTATGTGAAAATGAGATTTGAGTCAAAGATAGTATAGTAATTTACCCATCTGGGACAAGTTACAGTTACTACATTGCTTTTTGTGATTGTGCCGTAACTGATAAAATTCATTATCTTGTGGAAATAATGATACACATATTTTATCAATAGAATGCATTCTAAAGAAAATACCTTATCAATAAGCCTTTATTTTACATTAGAATTAGAAGACTTGTGACTTGTATGAAAAGAAGGTGTTGTTAATGTTATGTAAAAAAGCAACCTATCTGTATTTGACTATAATACACACTTATGCAAATGGGTCTCAGTGCAGCACTACTACCAATACTACCTTTGAACTCCGCATGACTAAGTAAGCTCGAAAAACAGGAAAAAATGTGTTTATCATATATATGGTTGCCATGGAAATGATGCCATCTTTGATTTTTTCCTGAAAATATGGTGATTTAATTCAAATGGTATAGGCTGTTTTAGTTTTTAACACCTTTGGTGGTAGGCCTACATTTGTACACACATTATTTGGTTCAATATCTAGCCACAGTCAGTAGGGATTTTGATTTTATGGAAATTTTGAAACTACAATATATAATCTAGATTCTATATCAATATTTGTGTTTTTGGCAAATTTCATCACAAAATTTTTTATGTAAAAATCTGAAACGATATCGAAAATCGCTACTGTAAGAATTTGTTTATTTATGTGGCAATTAGATAATAAATAAAAAAGTAGATGATAAATCATTGTCAAAAAGTAAAAAGTAACGTGAGAAAATCATAGATTATATGAAATTATTTTGTTGTTTTTTAAATGTTTTTTCTCACATACACCTAGAAAAGGGTAGGATAATACTTTGAAATGTTATAAAACCTTGAGAAGCTCTCAACTACTTGTTGACCTTGTTTAAACTGCCCCGGCTCCCTTATACTTATGTTGGATGGTACCTGAAATAACATACGCATGGAAAATGTCACGTTTTCTTTTCCTGGCGATCAAAGACAATATTCTGGGCAATTGGTAAGAAATAGATATTTTGGATAGTACATTGTGATGATTAAAATGAGTGCATGTACCAACTTGCAAGACGCAAAATTAAAACAACTGGTTTTTATAATTCAGTGGGGTCAATGGCCAAGTGGTTAGGTTGTTGGACGGGATCATAAGGTCTCAGGTTAGAATCCTTGTGCACTTAACACACATTTTCCCACTCGACTCAGGTGCAAATTGCTACAAGCACTAGCTTGGGAGTAAAAACATGCGTCAGACTGGCGTCCCGTCTAGGAGGTAATTATTATCACCTGCTTCGCTTTACGCTTTAGAACATGGGAATGGGATAAGCTTCGGCTCTGTGGACCATAATGGCCTTGAAGGAACTTTACTTTTTTCATTTACTTTTTAAACTACAACAAATGTGTTGAAAATTTGGCCTGTGTCGTTTTGTACAAAATTGTTTAAATTCAAAGAACCAATACTAAGCTTCTTCTGTGATATGATTGTGAAGGAACTGAACGGTTTCATCCGATAATTCAATAAACTGGTATTTGCTCCATTTTTGGCAAAAATGGTTTGGTTAGGAGAAGAAGAAGAAGAAGAAGAAAAAGAAGACGACAAAGAAAAAAAAAAGAATTAGCTTAAAACTTTATATAATTTATATAAAATATAGAATAACAGTGTGAGCAACAGTTGTTATTTAACAACATAAGGTCTTTACATACATGTACAGTAAACAATTTAGAAAAACTGACACAATAATACAGAATATGCAGGGAATATTAAGAAGGAATAAGAAAGAAACCCCAACAAATTCTGACAATGTGACATTGAAGAACATACTTTTATTTTTCTTATAGCTGCACATTGCTGCTTTGTATGCAGCTTCCAAGAAGAAGTATTATGTCACACCTGTCAAATCAAACACCTCTCTATCTCACCTGACAACCACTCAACTCGTAACCATCAAAAAATGACAAATCAACTTGTACCCTACACTTAAATTTTAATTAGTAAAAATAAACAACAATGCCCGTTTCACTCCAGAACCCAATATATAACACAGTATTTTATATTATATCTGCATAATATAAAGATACCACTCATCAAATATCTAGTATCTCTCACATGAAATTAGCATGTAACTGTAACGCGTTACCTACCAAGTACCATACAACAAAATTATTATAAACAAGCATGTTATTGTTACACCTCGGGTGATACCAAGTACGATTATTAATGGATTGGGTCAGTATTTGATACTGAGGTTAGCCAGGTATGTGTGAACGGTACTATTCCAACTTTTTAATCATAAAATCTGTTCAAAATGGCGGGCCAGCTGAATGAAAATGATACTCACAAAATGGGGAAACAATGAAGTTTACATTAATTTAAACGTCATTTATGGAAGAACATTTTCTCAAACAGAAACGATCTGGGAATGTTTAAAAGCCTATATATGCAAAATATGGTTACTTTCAGTGGCCTATCATTACTATCAATTGAGCCTTTGGCGAACAAAGATCAACCAACTCATAATTATATATATATATATAATGATAATAAATCCTATTTAATTTGGCTTGATATAAAGGCAAAGGAGAGAAACAATTTCATTTATAGTTTGAGAATTCAGAGATAAGAAGCAAATGAATTCATATTTTAGTTTTCTCACTCTCAGTTGATGAAAGATCAATTTAATGTGTGAAAAATAAGCAAAGAACATATATATATATATATATATATATATATATATATATATATATATATATATATATAACATATATATATATATATATATATATATATATATATATATATATATATATATATATATATATATATATATGAGCATGCTTTTTTTCTTGATGAAACATTCTATCACAATTTTGGGAGAACAAAAATAGGTGCACTATACTATCACTATCATTCAGACAACTATGGGAATGCATTTTCTATAGAATACACACCACTTAGTGAAGGAAAATCAGACTCTTGGCTTTGATGATTTGAGTATGTTATTTCCTATTAGTTATTTAGTATATCATATTACATGACTAATACAGTAGTGACTGCCTAAATGCCCGCCGCCTAAATGCCCGTTTCGCCTAAATGCCCGCAATCTCAGTGAAACCAATTTTCCCCTATATAAATTGCCCCTCTAAATGCCTGTTTAAAAACCAAGATTTTCGCCTAAATGTCCGGTCTCAACGGCAACTGTAGGTATCTATTTCTCCAAAGTATCATAAAATATGTCCTAATTGATTGAATATTCTGCTTTTCTTTTTCATACATGTAATTCGATCGCTAATCTAATAGGGCTTATGCCCGTCAACAATGTGCCTTGCATTGCAGCCACCCTTCATTACCTATCCATTGTAGGCCCTAATGTAGTAAACGTTGACCAATCTTCTCTTCATAACTTCACCCACTGTACAGCACATCCTTTGTCTCATTGGATCACTGGTTTGTCATTAAGCAATTAGAATTGAACAGTTTTCCTCCGCCCACATCTCTTTCTTGATGTCATAAGTGGCATGCAATCACCTGGCGTCTTTAGATCGAGTGGTCATCGCGATCGAGGGACAGTTTTATTGGCTCCCTTCTGTCTGACATTGGCCGTATCCAATGGGACTTCGTGTCTTAGTGGCGAGAGACTGTCAACCCATTCGCGTGCTGCTCGCCACCTCAGTGTCAACAAACTCTTAAAGAGCTTAATCGTTTTCAGGCGTCCCTTTTTCTCGCATTAAATTTTTCGTACAGCTGATGACTTTTCCAAAACAAATGATCTGGCTATGAATCTTTATCTGTCTGTTGTCTTTAACATGAGGATTATAAATCGAAGGAGTTGTAAGATTTGTGTTAATTTATTCACACATTGGTCCCATTGAGTGGGGCTTTTCTTTATCCAGTTTTTCTCATCCAAATTTGCATAATTACTTAAGTCCTAGGTCTCGTGATTAAATAAGTCACGTGATTGTAGTGTGGGTTATGCCAGTTAATCAGGAAACATTGGATCAGGTCCTTTTTTCGCTTAGCCTCCATAGCAACAACTTGAATTTTGCAGTTACATACAGATCTACATCTTGAAAATAACAATGAATAAACCAGGAAATGATTTACAAAAGAAGCTTCAAATCCTAGACGAAATTGACAAGTCGCTATTCCACAGAAATAGGCCTACCCCCAAATTGTTGCCCCTAAATTTCACCTAAATGCCCGTTTTGTCTACTTCCCAAGCACCGGGCATTTTTAGGCGACCACTACTGTAATAACAAAATCATTTCTGTGATAAAACGAGATATAAATGTTTCAAAATAAATACATCCTACAGTTTTCACATCAATCAAGACAATCACATGATATCTTTGTAGCCATTGGATGGTACTTTACATTCAGTAATTATATACACCTTTAACTAAGCATTTAGCTGATAAAATCAATTTTAAACTTATTTTTTCTCCATTTGCTCCACCACTTTTCCAATTTGTTCATCCTGCATTCACATTTATAAAAATATTCATAACAAGAAGCATGATGAGAAGCAATGTTAACATTTCAGCTTTCATGACAGCCCCATAGATGATTAGACTTAAACAAATCATACATTAAATTTAAATACTGTAATGGTGACTTAAAATTCTACAATTAGAGCAGCCAGCCAGTTTCAAAGATAAAAATGATATCATGTCTGTGAATAACTCATCATCAGTTGTATCAGTCCAAACACTATGTCATAAGGTAAGGAGAGCATCTGATATTTTTTGTGCTGTATATAGATCTCCTTCTACAACTAAATCAACAATGTATAATATACTATATGATAGTAAGTACTCATATGTACATTAATTGGCATTGATTATTCTCTCCTCCGTCGGCGATCCCTTTTATTCTTTAAATCAGTATCTTTCTTTTTTCGCCATTGCCGTCAGGGAAAAGAATCTCTCTCACAAATCTGATTTTGGACAGAAAGAAATGCCACATGATCATCCAGGCTGAGGAGGGAAAACAAACACCAAAATAAAATTAAAAAATGGAAAAAAGTTAAAAGCGGACCACACACAAATTCATGCATATAAATATTATAAAAACAGAGAGAGAGAGAGAGAGAGAGAGAGAGAGAGAGAGAGAGAGAGAGAGAGAGAGAGAGAGAGAGAGAGAGAGAGAGAGAGAGAGAGAGAGAAGAGAGAGAAAGAGAGAGAGAAAGAGAGAGAGAAAGAGAGAGAGAGAGAGAGAGAGGGAGGGAGGGGAGGGAGGGAGGGAGAGGAGAGGAGAGAGAGAGAGAGAGAGAGAGAGAGAGAGAGAGAGAGAGAGAGAGAGAGAGAGAGAGAGAGAGAGAGAGAGAGAGAGAGAGAGAGAGAGAGAGATGAATGAGAGAACATCAACTGCAACTGTGAGTCCAGTTGTATCAACAACAACAAAAAGGTTTCTTGAATCTGTGATGATTGTAAGGACATGGATGAGAGGGTAAGTTACATGACATGTTATTGCGAGTTCAGCCATACAGTGAGACCTTATGTATCAATCAATTCAATTATCTTTATTGATCCTTTAAAAAAAAGAAGGAAATTATACTTGTGTTATCACAATTTCCGTTTGAAAAATAAAAGATACATCAATGCATTTAAATTAAAAATAAATGTAACTGAAGTTAATCATTAAATGAATAGATTTTAGGAAAAATATATAAAGATGCAAAGGTGAGTAAATCGATAGTGTGGTGAAACAATATACATAAAAACATTTTTTATTTTTATATATAATTAAAAAATTCATCAATTTATCATAAATCATTCATTCACCATCCATCAATTTCCATTTCTTAAACCTTGTGAGCAAGTATGCCATTGTGCTTTCAAAGTAAGGTACTGTGAAAGTTTATCTGTGATTGTAACAAAATCATATTCAGCAAAAGTTTAAAACAGGTGATGTACTGGAAGAGTGTATTTGTACCCCTGATTGTGAGGACGGGAATAAAATAAATTGAAAATTGTGAGCTCAGATATTCAGACAGAATGCATCTGTAACTGTGTCCTTGATAAGAAAATAACTAATGAAATGAGAACAAGAGCAGATAGTATGAGTTCAAATATACAGCTGTATCTCTAATTCATTATGCTGAAAAAAGCAGCATGCTAGACAGCCAGCTATGTTTAGCCTGGCGGAAACTGGCCACCCACTAACAACTTCCCATTGTTCAAGCCGACCAAAACCGCCTCTTTGAACGATCAGATTGGCTTGGCACACCTATTTTGTTACTTATATTAAGTGCTCTTATATCTAGAAAGCTGATTGGTCCGTCTAAGCCTCTCTCTGACACTAAAGGTCGTGATCCTAATGTAATAATCTCACTTTCCGCGAGACCGCCATTTTTAGCGACTGTGCCATCTTTGTTTAACATACATTTCATCATTCTGCCTCGATCGTCTACATTTTCTGCTTTTGTTTTTATTTCTATCATCAATTTTGTTGTTATAGTAGTGGTACAGTGAGAAAAGAATTCTTTTCTAATGCCACCCATCAGAAGCACATGGGAAGCTTTGAAAATGTAAACGTATCACAGCAATCTGGTTGCTGGGAAATTAAATCTAGGTCAGCGTCTTCCGTCAGGGAATCTACTCACTAATGAGCTAAATAGTAGGTTATGAGAGAGACAACAACTGCCAACTTCTGGAAGAACATAGCTACTCAATGACTAGACAAAAAATTACTTCCTAAAGAGAACTCCTCGCACATGTATGACTGTTTAATAGTTAGTAGAAATTTAATGGTGCTCATTTCACCACAACAATCAAGTATTTTCACAAGTAGATGGAACTGAAGAACAAAAACATATCACACATTTTTCTCATTTAACTAGAACTTTAACCAAATAAATGCAATTAAAAAACTAAAAAAGACCAGGAAATAGACCACCAGGAAAAATATGGTCACTGATATTCATCATATCTCGTACGATAAGGTCAGTGATATTCAGTATATATATGTCTGTGACTACAGTCGTCGTGACCCTGTCATCATTTTAACATCTATCACCATGTCTAACACACATCATGCGCAGTTTTAGAATACAATTCCATCATTGCCACTTCTCTCTTTCACTTGGACTCCTACCACTGTACTCAATCACACATACACATACTTCACGTAATAAAAAACAAGAAAAACACACAAAAAACAACACATACATGTGAGCACACATCAGTCAGTAAAAATACCCAAGACCAATACGTTGAAAATCCTGTTAGGGGAGGTAACTGAGCAACCATTTAAGTCGATTTTTTACACGTCAGTCTTTTTTAAATAGGTCCCTTGAACATATCCTTAAGCGGCATCCACTGCAGTAGGGTCCAGACTATGGAACTCCTCCCATAACAATACAGTACTGTTACACAGCCTTGATTACAGAATCATAAATGAGAACGTATTCCAGCCTAACTTTTGGCATTATTTTAAAAAGGCTGATGTTATATGTACTGATAAGCCGGGATGTGCGTAAGCACTTCTGTATGCTTCGAGTGAACCTTTTAAGAAATAAATGAAGGAAATAAAAAAGAAAAATACTGAAATAAATTTGATTCTATATTTTACAATTATTTTTTTAATCACAATCCCTCATGGCTAACCCTCTTTCAACTACCCAAACACCTCTTTCACTGTTGTGTATGCGCTGAAGTCTTTAGACCTTTGCGGGATATCAAAGCATGCTTCCATGTTTCGATAGATATGATTATGATATGTACCCTTCCACCTTTTAAATATATCTAGGATTGAGAAAATTAAATCTTCTTTCATAAAGTACATTTTTAGATACTTCAGACAGTTCCGTTTAAATGATTCCCTGCACAGCAGAGTACACCGGGATCTTTAGCCACAGCCTGTCTGACAGTCTGGAATCTTATGACCAGTTTACTTTAAATGTTATGAAGTAAAGTACATAATATAAACGAAGACAATCAACAACACTAAACCTTACCAATTCCAATAAGAAGTAGTGTAACCCCACATTGAACACAACGGCCAAAGTCGCTTTGGCATATTCCTCCCATGACATATTTAATAAACTTTTGACGGTGCATTAAGTTAATTTTTTATTTATTAGATCTACTGTTACTGTCAGCTGATCATTGTGACTGTCACTGCCACTGCCAGTTGTCAGTTCGTGTTCAACTGTTTATCTGTGGGCAGCGGAAAGTGATATCGAATACATTATATGTAAGAGTAAAACAGTAGGATTGTTCGATGTTGTTATCTCAAGTCCATCATGTGGCCGTGATTAGAACATTGTTATGACAAAGTTATTATTATGTATTTTTCAGGAAATGGTTCTGTTTCAAAATTATTGGTACCACGAAATAACGCTGGGCCATCGTTGTTATTGTGTTAATTACTTTAAATGATAACAAAAAAATATAGCTGCCATTTTCTCTCGAATGTTTTGTCTCCATTTTTTTTAGTAAGTTAAACTTTTTTTTTCTGGATGAAGCAAAGATTTCCTCGTACATCAATGCTCGGTGGGTATTATATTGTTTTATAGAAGTATTGATGAAAATAATTAACCAATTTAAATTGTAAAGGGCTTTAAATAACAGCTTTCGAAAATTAAAATAAAGTCGAATTTTTCTGAAGGAGTTGGAAATATCGTGCTATCGATTAGAATGTATTTGTAATCGTATTGTAAAATTTAGGCTACCTTTTTTCCTTCTACTTCTAGGAATAGCAAATTATTAAGAAATCAGATTGATTTCCCTTGATTGACGATATACAGTTATATTGTTTGCTATTACGGGTCTGCTAACCTAAAGTCTCATGTTTACATCATTCACACACGTTATTGAACAACTTATCTCAGAATGATGGCGCATTGTGAATTATCGACTCCGCCATCTAATCTAGATCTAAGTTTACTTTGACATGATAGCCTATGTTGCAAATAGTGAATTCAGTCTGATCGGATGTCCCCTTCCGAAACTCTTTGAAGCAGAAGTTAAATTCTTTGCAAATGAGCACGAAAATTCAATGTCTTCCATCATCGAGTAGGGTTTAAAAACATTTCTATACAGGTGATTTATTTCCAGTCCTAAAATTTGTTTCTTACTTTTGATGAACACTAACTCTAGTGTTATTCTCGATCAGGTCATGTCATATGAAAAGACTTCCGTAGTCGGGTCCAACCATTATGTTAACACATATATATATCACTATAGCCACCCTGACACCCCACTCCCACCCACATCAGAGCCAGGCATGAAAAGTAATTGCTACCATTAGAAAGAATTTTGTTTCCTGAAAAATTTGATACCAAGGTTATCTATGTAGGACAATTTTGAACCAAGTTACATACTTTTTAATTTTTGAACATTTTGTAGGTTTTTTATGTAAACATTGATTAATCTTTATAATTATTATTAGATCTATATTAACATTATTGTTCTTAAATCAGTTTATAATATAAATTTTGTGGTCATTAATCATGTGCAAAAAAGTTTTAAAAAAATGAAAAATACGAAACGAGAAATGAAATGAGCGCATTTTTCAAGGGATCTTAAGTTCACAGAATTGGCTTCCATCATAATTTTTTCTTCGGTTTCCGTCTGTTTTACTGTTAACATGGAATTTTGCCACTATGAATTTTATAGTCTACAAAAGTTGATATAAATTTTCTTTTTGATTCCTTTAAGCCCTTTTACTTATTAAATCCTGTCATCTTGCAGAATTAAAAAAGCAAATCTTAAACAAAATAGTTTCTTTCATAATAAATCAATCCTGTTTCTTTTTCATTTTAACCCTCTTATCGTCATCTTCATTGTTTCTTTTATTGTCAGGTTCAGATGATCTTATCTTATAGTTGTGGCCGAATCTGACTTCACAACATGGAGTCATGGTTAAATCGTGGTGCAGGTTTTGTCTCCAGAAGCACAGAATCAAAATCATTTCATAGGAATAGAGAAAAAGTTGATTTAGAAACAGATGGTCATCATAGTCGTAACGTCAGCCTTTCCAGCAACAAGCAAAGAAATCCTGACTGGAAGCAGGATGAGTTTCTTTCAACTTTTTCCTTTGACAAAAGGCCCAGAGGTTTTTATAAATATCTACATCATTCCTTATTATCATTCGTTGAAAATCAGAAATGAGAGACTTTTGAATAATATCTTTGTACCACTTAAATTTTTTTTTTTAAATATTGATTTATTGTAAGTCTTTAAAATGATTGTAATCTTTGATAATCACTTGGTTTGATTTTAAGTACTGACCACCCACCAGAATCATACTACATTATTCCCCTTCATGTGTTTGATGAAAACACAGAATCCCAAATTAAATTTATAACAAAGTCCTAACCAAGACCCTTCTTTGTACGCCTACGATATTCCCCAAAACACCTATTCCACAACCTCAAATTTGGGTCCCAGGGAGTTTGAGGAATATCAGCTGTACTGTGTTTTCAAAAGTTTCTGTTTGTAAGTATAGCTTCATCCATCAAGAGATAATTACTACGGCAATATCAAAGAGTTGTGGATATTGCACTTAATCAATATTACTATCACGCTATTATTTGTTTTCTAACTTAACATAATAAAATTTTAAGTGTTTCAAGATTTATTAGAGGAGTATTCTAAATTTTTAAAATTTCAGCAAATATTCTTGTGAAAGACCCTGAAAGAAACATATCAAGCAGGGACTTTCTAGTGTTTTATCCTATTTATAATCAGCTTCTTCACCAGATAATCAAGAAATAGACTGGTCTGAAAGCTCTTCAGATAATGATGATGGAGGAAAAGTGGAAGTCAAAAAGGAATGGACGGAAGGGGACAAACATGAAACAGTTTATCAAGATAGTTGCCACATTAAAAAAAGGACAAGCCAACGCAGAAGAAAACTTAATAAAGTGAAGAAGAATGTCCGTGAACTTCCTCTGTCTAGGAAAGTGTCATTTATGAACAACTTAAAGCATGGAGAAAGCTGCAATATGGAAAAGTCAGAACATTTTCACAATGATTCAGCTGCTGAATCAAGACTTCAAGGAAATCTAAATGCTGTGTCACTTTCACAAAATTCATCTGACTTCCTCTTCAGGGATCAGCACTTTGTCAGTCCTTTGGCTGAAAAGTTAGCAAGGAATGAAAACGAAAGCGTTCATGTTAAGATAGAGAATTTTTCTGGGAAGAGTACTTTTAATAAATGGACCTCATCTACATTTGATTCCTTGATTCCTTCAAGGTCTGTACAAAAAAAGAAGAGAAAGACAAAAAGACATGATCAGGAAACTTGTTTAGATGGGAATGTAGAATCACCACAGCTTGATATAGAAGACTGCATGTCATCTTCTAGTGACTTTGAAGGCAACAAGCAGTTTATCTTAGATGATGGAGATGACGATGATGACGAAGAAAAAGAAGAAGAAAACACGAAAGACAGATATTGTGATACAGGGATAGAAAATAAAACCATAAATCAAAAATCTGATGCTGGGAGAGCTATGATGCCTGAAAATGTAAGTTGATAGTTAATAACATGTTATCTAATTGTTTTACATTGATAACTTTTAAGGTAACTTAATTGAGAGATTTTCAATGTTCTTTCATGTAGAGATAAAATATATGTTGTGTAGAAGTTAGAGACATTGTCTTTTTTAACACTAAGATGTAGGATAATTTACTAGACAGACTTGAGTATCTTTTCCACATTTCATCTGCATCATGGCATTAACTGATTTACTGACTAGTAACTAATATATTATGTGATTTTTCTCAAAACACATAGCAATTTTGAAAACATATATCATGTGACAATTATTTGTTATATTATAAATTCTTTATTTTAAAGGGCAAAAATAAGGGAAGAGCAGTTTCTGAGACGCAATCTTTACTACAAATTTTTGGGTGTTTTCATCAGAAAGGGTGTGTAGGAGATGGAAGTGCATATTACTCAATATTTTCTTTTCACAAGGCAGCATAATATTCCTTGCACAAGAGAGAGAGAAAAGGAATAAAGTTTTTTTGATGAATAAAAACTATTACTAGGTGTTCTAGCTGAAATGTAGTGTTGTGAGCTGGTAATCACGATGACACTGGTTTAAGCTCTATGGCTGGCACAGGTTGGTTCTTTTAAAAATGTTGTACTCTTAGGAAATGTACTTCACTCTACTTTCCTCACTTGACTCAGATATGAATGAGTACCCAGCTATAGTTAGAGAAAGACCTTGTCAGAGTGTTAGTACAAAAAGCCTAACAGGCTTGTGTACTGTATGCTCCCCCGGAGTTGAGAAAAGACTTTGAATGAACAGGCCTGCTGGGGGATAAATGATGTACAGTCAGTGAGCCTGCACTTGTGCAAGGATACAGACTACAAATCCATCTGTATTTTTATCTTTACTAATTGTATAAGACCAATTTTGTAAAGTCAGAATCTTCTTCTTCTTCTTCTTCTTCTTCTTCTTCTTCTTCTTCTTCTTCTTCTTCTTCTTCTTCTTCTTCTTCTTCTTCTTCTTCTTCTTCTTCTTCTTCTTCTTCTTCTTTTTCTTCTTCTTCTTTTTCTTCTTCTTCTTCTTCTTCTTCTTCTTCTTCTTCTTCTTCTTCTTCTTCTTCTTCTTCTTCTTCTTCTTCTTCTTCTTCTTCTTCTTCTTCTTCTTCTTCTTCTTCTTCATCGGGATGTAGAAACCTCTAATGGTGGAGGACAAGTCTACATTGTACAATCCTATAAGGTTGATCACATCCATACACATAGTAAAGTAAATGTAACACATAGGTCAACTGGTACAGAACAGAGTCAACTTGGATGACAGGGAACACATCACTTCAATGGTTAAAGACGAAATTAGTCTGACAAACTTTGACAGAGTTCTGGCATCTACAACTTCAGGTGGCAGATTATTCCACAAACGAACAATTGAAGGGAAGAAACCTCTAGGCTGTGGTATTTATTTGATTTTCTCATAAGTACCCAGCTACGAGCAAGAAGAATCTTGTTAAGATTGTGTGTGCAAACACCTACTGTACTGTATGTATGCTAGCCATGCAGTTAAGCATGACTTTTGAATAACAAAACCTGCTAGGATAAAGGGTTTAAAGTTAGTGAGCCTGCACTTGTGCGGTGATATGGCCTATACGTTTTCATTATCTTTATCTTGCGATAAACTTATTCATTGAGAGTTACTATGTTTGTAAATAATTTTGTAATTGCTATATGAATTATTTTTCTCATGTTCCTGTAGAAACAGGACAGAAGTTTTCCAGAGGTAGCTTCATTATGTAGCCCTGAGGCCTACAGCATTAAAATGAGTGAAAGTTCACAGTCAGAGAATAGTCAGGTGAATAAACATGTTTGTTTTCTTTGTTTAAGTTATAATGAAAATTATGATAATGATTGATAATAATAATTATGATGATAATAATAATAATACAGTAGTCTCTGGATAAACGCATGCCGTTTGGGCGTGCTTTTAGGCATATTGTGTGTTTATGGGAACTCAATAGGAGATAACTCATGTTATGCAGAAGGTAAACACGTGAAAGGTGTCATGCAATTATATTGATTACGACCCTTTGAAATCACACATGTACACAATGAGATTTGAGAGCCAATCAAACACTAAGGCCCTTTGGTTATTAGCCCCACCCTCATACCCTTACTCTCTCTTGGTCGCATATGTTCGTCACATGTGCTATATAACGTGTATTCTCCTTTCATCGCCGCAGCCAATCATATCGCAGTCTATTGTTTCAATCCTATGCATTGAGATGTATTTCGATTAGCAATGGATAGATTTGCAATCCACACTATAAAATCTGGACAGCCAGTCTTAAGTCTTTGATCGTCAGGAAATCACAGAGACTTGTGACTTGTAACAAGCGGGATAGAGAATGCAGTCTATACATGACATAAGACTGTCTGACACCTTCGTCTTGGTAATGTTAGTGCTAGGATAGACAATGATACAACGAAGCTAGACATGACAATAACAGAAGAAGACTAACACATTTGTCGTAGTAACTAACTAATATTGTTCGCTACAGTGTGTTAATGTTATCTATTCTGGAATCTGACAAAAATACCACTGATTACACAACAAAAGACCCGTTTTGAAGCCAATAATGGACAGGTATGCAGTTGCATTCAGAGAAAAAGCATGCCTTTGTATGTAGTGTGCGTTTATCCAACGACTACTGTTATAATAATAATAATAATAATAACAATAATAATAATAATAATAATAATAGTAATGATAGTAATGATAACAATAATCATCATCATCATAATAAAAAATAATGATAATTGTATTATTATTATTATTGTTATTATTATTACTATTAGTATTGTTAATATCAATATCAATATTATTATTACTAGTAACCGATTAAATTTGTTAATCAAATTTTGTTTAATCTTTTGTCTGCGCCCTTGGATTGAACAACAAATACATGCTACAATATTGGATTCCATGACTACAAAAATTTAGAACGAATTCTAAGCCCTGTGCGGTTATGAGAAATCAAAAGAATGATGATAATAATAATAAAGAAAATTTTTTTGCAAGCAAAGAAACAAAAACAACTCCTCTACTGGATTTGAAGCCGGTCTGATTCATAATTCATTGCCCCCAGCTGTGCTCAGTAACCCTTCGGCCATTGCGACTGATCCTGGTCGGATGTTAAAAAGTCATAACTTCAAAGTGACTGCTGACTTAAATCTTTTGTTTTGCTTTTCCTGTCTTCGATTCACTATGATATTAGCTCTAGATGTAGAGATTAAGATTGAGATCTCTTGTTCAATGATGTTTCAATCAATATATTTATACCGTATTTTGCAAATAGGATCTAGAGCTAGATCTAGATCTACAGCTAGATCAAAGAACTGTGCAGATCTGACACTGGATCATTTTGTTGATCATGATTAAATAAAAAATCGCGCTAGAAAGAGGCTGATAGGGATCATATTTTTCACCTCGTTGTGAATTTTGGAACTTCTAAAAGTTAACTTGCTCACAAATGGGATTGAAGTTTTAAATAGGATGGGTAGGGTATACTGCACTATAGCATGTTGCAACTATATATAAAGGCAATTTTTGCACCCCTCCCTAGATCTGTAGTCTTTGGCAAAGAAAATAAGCATTAGATATAGACACAGTATGGCTCCCCTGACTATTTTTTTAATAATAGATTATATGCCGTCATACATGCTTTAACTCAAACGCAAGGGAAGTATGTAGTCGTGGAATGTTAACCTCAGATGATACTAAACCATGTATTATTATTCATCTTGCCTATATTTAAATGTGCATGCATTCAATAAAGTTTCACTGTCAAAATCTATTTGAAAATTTAAGAAGTGCATAAAATTTTTGAAAATTTAATTCTTTTAAACTTGAAGATATGCATTTGAAATTACACTCTCACTTCCTGTGTAAATTTTTGAAAAACATAGTTAGATTCTTTACTTCAAATCTTTAGAATCGATATCAGACAACATCGTACATTTGAAATGTTTTCACACTGCTTTTTTAAAATCTTGAAAGTTCTGTTGTTGAAACTTTCTCATGTTTGTTCATCAATTAAATTGAATTCATGTTTCTTTAAAAACTGGTAATTTATTCTGATCAGAAAGATTTTAATCAAACCCGTTTTTCTCATATTGTCCTCCCCATCATTACGATGTTACAAGTAAAGAGATGATAGCCAGCATTTTCTTTGCGATGTTACAAGTGTTTTTTCCCATTCTAGCTACAAATAGTAGATGGTGTGAACACACCAGACAATTCCAAATCGTCCCAAAAAATGGGAGCCAGTGACTGGGCTTCCATCTTTCAGCGTCAGGCAAGTCCACCAAGAGACAACCAGCCCATGCCCCTTACTGAAGATTCTGGGAAAAAGAAGCGAAAGTTTGCAAGGTGAAACTTGTTTTTTAAGGATGTGGTTCAGTCGCAATCGTTGAGTTGTTTAATCATCATCCATGTCTACCGTGAACACTGACTCAGGGGGAAGGGGGGGGGGGGATTTGGTAGTCCAGAGACAAGGTTTTAGCCTGTCAATCAAAAGGTAGTGGGTTCGAGTCCCACCAACGGTTGAAATACTTTCTCTTTTTTTTTTGGGGGAAAAATCTAACCCCCCCCCCCAGTCTGAGGTAGGTGGATCAACACCTAGTCCCATCGGAGACGGATGATAGAAAGGAGGTTCTATGTGCAGATCACAACACTCTGTGCACTTTAAAGATCCCTTGGCTGTTTACAGGGCAGTCCAGGCAAAATTACAAATCCCACCAAAACCCCGAGATCACCTTAGTTCTGGATGTGGGTAAATCAAATCAAATCAAGGCTGTGGAAGGATTTCTTTTTTTCTTTTCCTTCAAATCTTGCCAGCACGATCTTTCAAACTACAGTAGATTTTTTGTGTGTTTGGCTTATCGAGTTTCTTTTGTTTTTCCATTATAAAAACAATCTACTAAATCCAGCCTAGTAAGGATCAGGAGATGATTTTAATTGCCCAAAAAGTCCAGGTAAACATAGAAGTTTTGAAATCTTAAACTTCCTGGGTAAACACAGTGAGTACCACAATAGGCCCTTTTTTTGTCACTGCAGCAGGTTAAGAAGAAAGTAAACACAGGGTCGCAGGTTTGATTCTGGTTGGAGATAAAAGTTATTTTCCGTCTGTTCCTTTGTATTTGTCTCATCTTTGTTGCTAGGGGCTTCAATATTATTTCATGTCCTCATTCATTAATCTTTAGTCACTCAACTCATATTGGTGATTGAATCGTTGAAAACAAACATCTCCAATCTCTCATTAGAGAAATTCAGTTTTATTCAAATTGTGATCACTAGCTTCTTTTTATAAACCTTTCATTGTTTCTAAAAAATCACAGTAAGAGCTTGACTGGACAATTAGCACGCCTTGTGAGTCGTGAAAAAGCATCCGTCCGATTCTGGAATCACTCTGTGAATGCTGGAACTGTACAAGGTATAAAATAAATGCTTAGTGATGCTTTTGGTTGGTAAAACTTGGCTCCTTGTTTCTTACTTCTTTTGTTTTGGTGTCCATAATTTTTAACTTTATAATACGATTGTTTGAATTTACTGTCTGGAAATAGATTCTGATTAAGGTTTTTCCACTGTAAAAAGCTTTGTTTGCTTTTCAGCTGTAGTTTTTTCTTAACTACATGCTTTGATTGTTGTTCTTGAATAAGAATACTTGTGATTCTTCTTGATACTCATACTTTGGGATTTACGTTTTTGGTGGGAAAATGGGAAAATTTAAACAATACAACTATCCTTGATTGCTTCTTTTGACATAAAAAAGAACATGTCTGTATGAGGAAAAGAAATCCTGTGTCTTTATTTTTATTTATTTTATTTTTTTAACATGCATTACCTTTTACGACAGTACCATTTCTCAAAGAATATATAATTTATAATCATGTTTGATAACGTTTTTGTCTGAATTTAATCTCCCCACCAATTACCATTGAATTTCTTTTTTTTCATTCAAGAGAAATCAAAGAAGTGCCTGAAAGTCAAGATAAACATTATTGTACGACAGTTTTCCTTTCTGGTGTGTAAGTGTGACATTCTAGAGGGGCAACCTCATTATCATCTGTGTGCAAAGTTCTGCTGTCAAGAAGTGCAGGGGACAAACTGAATTTAAACTCTGGCATGAGGTTGCAGATTTTTCCACCATGGTAAGTTGGGCCTTAGTAAGATCTCACTCAAAAGGGACGTTAAATATGATACAGGGGATATCTTTTTCTGTTTGTCAGATTATAAAGTGAAATTCAATAGAATAAGATTTAGTCCACAAATGATATTAACATTATTTGTTTGTTTTAGAGTTTGCAATTATTTTATTTATGATCCAGAGGGGCTGCTATAGGATGTTGAAACAGTCATAGTGGTTTTGTTAGCAGCAATTTGATCACAGGACTCTGCGATTTTTTACCTCCCACTTATGGAATGTGAAGAATAGGACCAAACAGGCTTGTCAAATTCTGATAATGAAGGAAGTGTTATTGTTATGAATATGAACATAAAAGCTGACTTTGTTATTTAGTAAGTAAAGTTCCTTCAAGGCCGTTATGGCCCATAGAGCTGAAGCTTATCCCGGTTTCAATAGCAGGAAGCAGAACAAACGATGATAATCACCTCCTGGAAAGGACGCTAGTCTGACGCTTGGTTTTACTCCCAAGCTAGTGCTTGTACCCATTTGAACCCGGGTTGAGTGGGGAAAATGCGTGTTAAGTGTCTTTCCCAAGGAACACAATATCGTACCTAGCTCTGCTAGGATTCGAACCCGGTACCTCATGATCCTCAGTCTGGCAGCCTAAGCACTCGGCCATTGACGGCACTAGTTATTTAGTGCTTGTGCAGGGCAAGTGTACTGTCTTTCATTCAATAGTGTCATCATCAATGGTAATTTCTAATAATAAAAACCCCCATTGAATTTCATAAATGTCAAGTAGTATTATATTTATCAAATCAGGCAACAGTTGGATGATGGGAAAGACATTAATGTGCTGTGCACAAACTACATTCAAGTTCTACCAGACGAAGACGAAGACATGTCACCCGCAGGAGGTCATCCAAGGCCTCCGTCCACATCAATCAATCTCCAAACCATGGGTGTCCACCTCATGACGAATCATTGCGGGCAAGGTTTGCACAACGGCATCATCTACATTTAACTTGGTCGTGTCCGTGCTCATGTGGTGAGTGATATTTGTTTTTAGATTTAATTTTCCAGTAGCGTGGCATGGGTGGCGAGTGATTAGGCTGCCGGACTGGAGATCATTAGATCTCGGGTTCAAATCCTGGCAAAGCTAGGCCCGACGTTGTGATCCTTGAGAAAGACACCTAACAAGTATTTTCTCCATTCCACTCGAGCCAGGTACAAAAGGGGTACAAGCACTAGCTTGAGTAAAATCCAGAGGTGATTATTTTCACCCTGTTCTGCTGAGACATGTTGTTAAAATGTTAATAAAGCATGACATAATATTTGTAAATCAGTGCGACATTTGAGTGACAACAAATGGAGGTCTTTTAAAACAGGTGCAATTATGCATGGTCAGATGATTTTGTTCAAGTTCTGTAATTTCTGTTCATAAAGCCACATACAGATGGCCATGAGTGAAACCTGGCATTAGCAGAGACGCGTTAACATGTTACACTCCCAAACATTACTCACTTACGTGAAACGTATACTTTGAATATAAACAAAATGATTGAGGCTTTTGAAGTGTTTTGTTTGATATAAACCTTGGCTTTTAAAAAATACAAAAGTAAATTTGTTAGCGAAACAATTTAAAAATGAATCAATTAGTCGTCACCAAAAAATGGTTAATTGAATTTAGTATGTCCTTGTTATATTTTAGTGTCTTAAGCACTTCTGTGAAAAAGTATCCAGAAAGGGATTGATAAAGTATTATTATTGTTGTTATTATTATTATTATTATTATTATTATTATTATTATTATTATTATTATTATTATTATTATTAAAGATCAAAAGGCACATCAATGGGCCAATGATTTATCACCTGTATAGAGAATTTAAGCCTAATCGGTTGAGAAATAAAGATGCTAGGTTTGATCACTATAGGCTTGTTTGCATTTATATACATATATAGATATAGTTTACTACTAGAAAACAAACAATTTAAGAAATAGTATCTGAAGTGTATAAATGGATATGAAGGCGATAAGATTTTTGTCACACCAAGACGCAGAGACTACAAACAGTGTGCACATTTTTTTTTCTTTTCTTTTTCTCTGTGACAGATAAGTCCCTGGCTGTTGCCAGGTGCCCAGCGTCAAAGTCAGAATTTAATCCCATGGCTCATGTAAGCTTTGTTTCTCATTATTTTTCCTGGTGAAAATGGTTTGTTTTAACATGTTTCCTTGTTTTCAAGCCAAGGAATTTTGTGTTTTCAATCTTTAGAATGATCTATATTGAGATCAAGACATGTTGGGTTTGTTTCATTTTAGGAAAAAAATCCTGGGGAACATGAACACCAAGATAAGTAGCTTTTGAAGTGTTTAGTATGTGTCATATTAGTGCTGTCCCATTCTTACTCCGTCTTTGTATTTCCTCAGTCAATTTGAGGGACTCAGCAGTCCAGAGGCAAGGTGTCGGCCTCTCAATCCAAAGATCGTGTGCTCCAAGCCACGACGGTTGAAAAACTTTCCTCAGTTTTTTTTTTTAGTAAAACTACGTTTCCCCCCTCTCCCTGGTCCTGGTAGGTGTATTGACACCTAATCCCATAGAGAATGATGATAAAAAAAGAGGTCCCTTTTGCAGATCCCAATATTCTGTGTAAGTTAAAGATCCCTTGGCTATTTTAAAATCTTACAAACCCCTGAGATCACTTTAGTTGCGATCAATTTGATTTACTTATAGACGCAAGCCATCCGGAATCTACATCTCTTTATCTTTCAGGTTCCCCACGCCTCAAGTCTGTCCCCACAGTCATTCACACTCCATTCCATCACATCATCAGCGCCTGCGTGGAGTTCACCCAGCTGTCACCGTAGAACACTGCTTGAGAGTATTGAGAAAGCTTATCAAAATAGAGACTGTTTACCTCCTTTAGTGCCTTTGTTTTGAGAGTATTTCGTGTGAAGAGCAGCGATGTGGATGGCAGGGCTAGGTATAACCATAATGTAGTGACAGCTAATTACATTAAGATGTTAGCATTATGAGATAATGTACATAGCTCTGTCTGTTCTCCTAGAATCTAAACGTTAATGATTAATTTAAGGTAAATTTGTTTTGATTTAAATATATTGATGTATTCTTTTTTTTTTTTAGTTCTAATGGAAAATGTGATAACATGCTAATAATTTTCTTTTTTTTAATGGATTAATAAAGATAATTGAATCTTGAACCTTGAATCTTGAACAAAAATAAATGTTTTTTGCATGTTATTATGTAATTCAAATAATTATAATAGATAATCCACTCATACACACGGCCAAATTTCATATCGTCATCCAGAAAAACAAACTATTTGGCAGAAAATAGGCAGAGTTGAAATAAGATCTTTAAAAACAAAGACAGTGATTCTTTAAAATGTGTATAAAGTTTAGGATTTCCTAGGGTGGGGAGCTGTTCAAATATAGCGTACTCATTGAGTCATTGTTTAACATCTTTTAAAGTCTTAATTCTAGGCATTGTAGCTATAAACTGTAGTGTTGTGGGCTGGTAATCAGGACGACACTGGTTCAAGCCCCACGGCTGACACAGGTAGGGATTTTTTCACAACGTTGCACTCATAGGAAAGGTACTGACTCTACTTTCCTCACTTGGCTCAAGTGTGAACGAGTAACCAGCTATAAGTAGAGAAATGCCTAACAGGATTGTGTACTGTATGCTCCTCCGGGAGGAGGCGGACTTTGAATGAAATGGCCTGCTGGGGGAAAAATAATGTACAGTCGGTGAGCCTGCACTTGTGCGGGGATACAGACTATAAATCCATCGTCTATACAAAACTTTGGTATGTCTTTTCATGCCCCGAAATAAAAGCATTTTTACCTTACTCTTCTTATATCGAGGATTTTCCATTGACAGAATTGACTATTCTAGCTTGTATTATGATGTTGCTCTCTGCGTATCTTTATCCTCTTTTCTTTATCGACCAGTAGCCTGGTGCTTCTTTTAGAAGACATGTCAGGAACTTTGGCACTTGCTTCACACAGTGAAGAGGACTGTGGCGTGTCCCTGGTGAATTCAACATTTGCAGCTCTAATGAAGACAGAAAGAAAGCAGTGTTTGTGCCAAGGCCTGAGTGTACAGACTCGAGTCAGTAAAGAAAAGTGAGTTGTCTTTCTTAGAGAGGGCTTTACTCATGCAATATATTCTCATCTCAATGTCATATGAGATGCTATTTAAGGTAAGATAAGATACAATTTTATTGTCCAAAAAGTGGCAGATTGTATTGTTTTAGTGTTAAAATACTGTCAATACAATATAAAGTACAACACACTTTTACTATACATAAATTATTCTTCACACACAAACAGCTTACGCATATTTAAGCATTACGTGATTAAAATATGTATAACGTATCATACAAAAAGAATTTGTTTTTCCTTCTAATATAGATCTATGTAAACGTAATCATTGCAATGAACAATATTTCAAACGAGTGGTGATTATAATGATGCTGGTGATGGTAGTGATAATATTTTTTAAGGTGATGGTGAGAATGATCTTTTATATCTTTCTTTATGGCATTTCTACCTTATTGCCGTCAGCAGTCCTTTTGCGCTTAACAGATTTGCGTCAACTACGCTTTCCTTTCATTTTTTCATGTCTGTCAGTCATCATGGTGTTTCCCCTGGATTTTACCATGAGATATTCACCATATAATGTTTGGGGTAAATGCCAGATTGTTATCAATTATATAACTAATAGCTTCATTTACATCGTCGTTTTCACTGTGTACTTCTTCCTTCAGCATTCTATAAATCAACTTGTATTTTATCATATCACCAATGATAGCATTTTGAGCTTTGCTTTTTTAAAGAATAAGGCTTGATGAATACTGTGTATTGTTTCCAAACATTTTTGTTTTGTTTCACGTGTTCAGAGATCCTTCACTGTTTAGCATCATCAGTCAATGTTGGTTGCAAAGGAAACCAAATCTTACCAGCCAGGAAAGTTTGGACCAGGAATCGCAAGGTTTTCAGGTTGAGTCTCATGCTGTTTATGCGTCCCTCAAATTTCGATATTGTAATGAAAATTATATGTAAGATTACATACTTCAGAAGTAAAATATTCCAAATTCTAGATAAAATCTCTCAATATGAGAAATGGTGAATCCTAGGAAGGAAAATCAGAAACAGCGATACTAAGACAACATAACAAAATCAGCTACAGCCAGAGAAGAAGAAGAAGGTAAAAAAAAGGGGAAAAAGAAAAGAAGAGGACGGAACAAGAAGGAGGGATGGAGGAGCAGAGATGAAGTAGAAAAAGAAGAAGAATACGAGGACGACGGATATTAGGATGTGTTATCTTTCCCCGAAATCGCAAGAACTCCACTACTTAGAATATAAAATCCTTACACAATTAAGTATCATGTGACTGATTGGCAGGGAATACGGATAGGTCCTACTTCTTTCATTCTTTTACCTTTGTCTGAAATCTTCTGTTTCCTGTTAGTTCACCCTAAGAGAATGGCATATGATGGACTGAATAAGCAGAAAACTAAACATGTAAACTTCTGTCGCTCTTTCGGCATAAGCCAATTCTGTTTAATGAAATTCAGGCTAGGCCTGAACCATTAACCAAGTAACTAACTAATTATCTATCATCTTCTATTTCTGATCAGCTTAAGGTTCCAAGTTTTTACTACATCCTACAACCGTTGTCAAGCGATTTACCCAAGTTTGACCCGATAGATGAACAGCCAATGAATATTGATCTCTGAACTTGAACAAATGTCCCAGGTACTTTTCATTATTGTGTTAAGACGGAAAATGTCTGACTGGGATTTAGAATTCCAAGCATTAGTTTTGTTTTATAGTGCTCAAAGTTCCTTTTGGGTGATTGTTGCCCATAGATCCAAAGTTTGTCCCAGTTTCTATAGCATGAGTGTGATGTCGGTGGCTGACTAGTAAGGCTGCTGGACTAGGGATCATGAAATCTTGAGTTCGATTCCAGGCAAAGCTAGGCCCGACGTTGTGTTCCTTGGAAAGACACTTAACATGCATTTCCCCACTTGACCCAGGTGCAAATGGGTTCAGACACTAGCTTGGCAGTAAAAATCTGCCTCAGACTACTGTCCTGTCCAGGAGGTGTTTATAAACACCTGTTCCGCTTCATGCTATAGAAACAGGGATAAGCTCTGGCTCTTTAGGCCATAATGGCCTTGAAGGAATTTTACTATAGCATGAAGTAGAGTATATGACTATTCATCACTTCCTGGACAGGACGTTAGGCTATCGCATGTTTTGCTTTCCAAGTGATACTGGTAGCTATTGGTATCTGCATTTAGTGGAGAATTACGTGTAAAATATCCTGTTCCAAGGAACACAACTTTTGACCTAACATTATCGAGATTCGACCACCGGACCTCATGATCCCAAGTCCAACAGTTTGGCAAGTTATGCCACAAGCTATTTCTGTCTGAGAGTTCCTCACAAAGGGGTAGCTTATTATATGACAATACAATATGAAGATCTGAGGATTTATTTTATTCCCATCTCTCTCTCTCTGAGAGAGGAGGAGGAGGGGAGGCAGGCGGACGACGAGACGACTACTGAGAGAGAGAGAGACTACAATACTCTCTCTCTCTCTCTCTCTCTCTCTCTCTCTCTCTCTCTCCCTCTCTCCTCTCCCTCCTCTCTCCCTCCCCTCCCTCCCCTCCCTCCCTCCCTCCCTCCCTCCCTCCCTCCCTCCCTCCCTCTCTCTCTCTCTCTCTCTCTCTCTCTCTCTCTCTCTCTCTCTCTCTCAAAGAAATCAATGCATACCTTTATTTTCACCAGAGGGCTTGACAGGTTCTCAAGTTTGGCTCTCTCTTGGATTTTGAAGACATTTTAGAGGTAAACACTCAATGAGAGACAATGGTTTATGTATTATATCGTATATACGCTTTTAAGTTCTGGATATAATATCTTCTAAAAAGACTCCTGAGTCATGCTGGCTAGATAAGAATGTCATTCAATCATCAAGCACCTCTTGCGTTCTAGTGTTCTAACTGGGTGAAATCTAGACTCCAAAAAGCACCACTAGCTATTATGCTATACTAAGCAACAAAAATAACGTATTACTTTTTCAACCTCAGTATCTCTAAAAAATGTTTCTCTAACAGAAAGAAAGTTCATTTACTTCTAAAGCCAGACCCTGTGTTTATCAGTCTACAAGGCGTATCATTTTGAAATATCTAAAAAAATCTTTGCTGTTGTTTATTTTGTTGGCATTGTTTTTCACAGTCTCCAAAAGCAAGAACATTCTTGTACTGGATCCACTTGCTGTTGCACAATACTCATCCTTGCATGAACTCATTACATCTGAAGACTGCATTAACATTTGCCGGGAAAAGAGACCACATCGCATGTCAATTTGTTTGCTAAGAGATGTTTTTCTTCAGGGTGGTAAGTTTATATATGAGTATATTTTATTTGGAGGATGGGGATGGGACGAGGGGAGGGGGCGGGTGGAAATAGGTGATGAGGAAGGGGGAATGCTTTCAGATATTATAACCCAACAAGCTTATATTCACCCTTTGAACCTGAGAGTGACCTAAACGTCACAGGACTCTTTGTTCTTATATATCGATGGTGTCGGCCACAAACCAGCCGAGTATGAATTTTCCAATTTTAAGAAAAATAAGTTATTCATCTAACAGAAACTAAAGCTACACTGTGTAAACATAACAGAAAAGATTATCTTAATAAAAATGCTTCAAAATTTTGATTTATTAAACCGGTTAAGAAGTTGAGTTTTTGTTGTTCATATCGGCACAAAACGATCACATTTTTCAACTGAATGGGTCGGTTAAGATATGTATTGCTGAGTGCTTCAATTTCTTATGTCTCAAAACGCCCAAGTCCAAGAAGTTAGAATAAATTAATTTCATGTAAAATTTTTTTACCGTTTTGGAACACATTCAGTTTTTTGTCTCTCCTGTAAAATTAGTGTTTTTCGACTTAGCTGGTTTTGTGCCTGACACCATCGATATATATATATGGAGTGCACTGTGTAGTTGCTACGTCACTTATTTTGGTTGTATTCTTTTACGTCTTGAGAGCGACCTTAACGTTACACGCCTCTTTTCTCCTATATATATATATATATATGGAGTGCACTGTAGGTTGCTACGTCATTTAGTTTGGTTGTATTCTTTTACTGTCTTGAGAGTGACCTAAACGTCACGGGCCTATTTGTTCCTATATATAGAGCGCACTAGCTGTGAAGGTCGCGGGAGGGTACTTCATCACTTATTTCAGTTGTATTCTATATTTAGATTGACCAATCAGCTCAAGATGCTGACATGTGCTAAATATTCTCAGGAGCTCAAGTGAAGGGAATAGTACTTATAGTAGGGTTCAGTGGATCAGAGTTCAAAGGGTTAAGCTTTTTTGTTGGATTTTATCATTTCTATATTTATACCAAATGTGGTGAAAATAGGAAACTTTAGTCATCACATTACGGCAATGTATTTGTTTCCTAGGTTGTTTAAGGTCATAAAGGGAAGATTTGAAAATAGTTTTTTAATAATTTGTTTATGTTTTGTATTTGTATTTAAAAAAATATTTTTTACAACTATTTGTTGGGATGTTTTTAAATGATTTAAAAATAAATAGATATTGAGAACATGTTTAAAGAGACTAAAAAACATCAGGGGCATCAGTGACAATACACTTTCCTCAAGAATTAATTTGTTTTCCCTTATAAGTAATATTTGCTATAATACCCCAAAATTTTGCACAAATGAAAATAGTAAAAAAAAGATCAAAACGAGTAAGAAATAATAGGTTTCAGCATATTCTTGGTGTCTTGTTCTTTTGCTTCTTCACCACTGAGTGAAATCTAGTGAAACAGTATTTATGATTAGGTAAACCATCATCAGAAATGCAATCCCTGTCCCCCCCCCCACCCCTCCCCCTGCAAATGTTATCTTCAGGAGTGGTTCATTGTGATAAGTATTCAAGTATAATTGGTCAGTCAATGTGGAAAGCTCTGGCTGTAGAGGAGAAACTCGACAAGACAGCTGTTCAGTCAGCCATGACCTACCTGTTGCGACTACCACCGTTGACCTTTGGCACTCTTCCTTCTGGTGACATTTTTAGTGTAGAGGGTATGTTATTGTTAACTTTGTTTGTTAACTTTAGTATTGAAATTCCTTTGCTGAGATCAATGTGTCATGTTAAATTTGTTATTGAAACAATTCCCTCTCTCTCTCTCTCTCTCTCTCTCTCTCTCTCTCTCTCTCTCTCTCTCTCTCTCTCTATCTCTCTCTCTCTCTCTCTCTCTCTCTCTCTCTCTCTCACTCCCTCCCTCCCCTCACCCCTTCTCCCTCCCTCTCTCTCTCTCTCTTCTCCCTCCCTCCCTCCCCTCCCCCTCTCTCTGTCCTCTCTCTCTTTCTCTCTCTCTCTCCTCCTCTCCCTCCCCCTCTCTCTCTCTCTCTCTCCTCCTCTCTTCTCTCCTCCCTCCCTCCCCTCTCTCTCTCTCCCCGTGTCCTCTCTCTCTCTCTCTCTCTCTCTCTCTCTCTCTCTCTCTCTCTCATCCCTCCCCCCTCTCCCTCTCTCTCTCTCTCTCTCTCTCTCTCTCTCTCTCGTTCCCTCCCTCCCCCTCTCCCTCCCTCTATCTCTCTCTCTCTCTCTCTCTCTCTCTGATCTCTCTCAATGGAACTCTCTCTCTCTCTCTCTCTCTATCTCTCTTTCCTCTCTCTCTCTCTCTCTCTCTCCCTCTCTCTCCATAAGTCAGACACTCTCTATCTTATATTTGTTTCTCTCATTTTTGGAAGTGATATTTGATATTTGTTACAATGGAAACTTCTCTAATCGGGAACCCGGGCAATTAGGAAACCCCCAACAATGGTGAAGAAATCCCAAGGAACGGATATTTTCCTATATATTTTACCTCTCCAAAACGGGGCCATTTTTTGGGTGCCAGTTCACAATGACCTTAAGTCAGACACACGTAGTCCAAAGACAAGATGTTTGGCTTCTCAACCAAAAGGTTGTGGGTTCAAGCCCTGACACTTGAAAAATTTTCTCGATTTATTTTTGGAGTAAAACTTCCCCCCCTGGTCCAGATAGGTGGATCAACAGCTAACCCCCAACACCATCCTGCCAAAACCCCTGAAATGACCTTAGTTGTAGGTGGATACAACCCCTAACCCCCAACACCATCCTGCCAAAACCCCTGAAATGATCTTAGTTGTAGGTGGATACAACACCCTAGCCCCCAACACCATCCTGCCAAAACCCCTGAAATGACCTGAGTTATAGGTGGATCCAATACCTAGCCCCCAACACCATCCTGCCAAAACCCCTGAAATGACTTGAGTTATAGGTGGATCCAATACCTAGCCCCCAACACCATCCTGCCAAAATCCCTAAAATCACCTTAGTTGTGGGTGTCGTGTTAGATTGTAAAGTATTTGTTTGAGGCACATTTTTTTGTTTTTGCATTTTGAAGGGTATATTTCAAAGGTGGATGAAGAGTCGTCCTATTCATGGGAAGCCTGTGATAGGTGCGGTGCTGAAATCACACACATCTCCAATCATAAAAGGTACAGTGTCTCTCAATCTCAGTCTAACCTTATGTCGGCTCAGAATTATATTGCCCCAAGTACACATTTGACAGATTTTGGAATTAAAATCATCATCAGATTTCTTCTTCTTATCCTCATGGTGCTTGGGCAGCACATAAGGCCGAAAATGTTTTGATCCATTGTCGGCTTCTGTAACATTTGTATTTTTTACAAGATAGGGGCGTTAACCCCCATCCTGGAGGACCAGGATTCATTTGAGAGATTCACTCCTAGACAGGTAGCTTTTCACAAGCTCATGAGCCCTGTCTGCCCATGGTTTGACATCGGAGTTTTCCTTTTCCTAGACAAACTGCCTTTTCCAGGTTAGCGAGCTCTGTTCACCCGGGAGAGGTTATGAAGGCGCCTCAATTTGCCTGTAAGCCACCTCACAGGACATGTAGAGCATTTTCTAAGGGCTGAGTTCCCACTCTGCAGTCCCGCTCTGTCCTTGCTGGCTTACACCAGTTTTGTTCACGACTGCTTATTCGGTATTCGACGTATATATCTAAAGGCTGTTCCCCTATCCGCAACCTGGGGATGTGTCTGGTAGAGATGGTCGCCCCGCAGACATCATCGGATTTACAGTCGTCAATTGTCTTGTTTCATAAAAAAATTGTACTTTAACCAAATACGATCTACTTCTTCCTCTTTGCCTCTCAGCTCCCTGTGGGGCACTGGCCATCAACACAGAGCCGCCAGTCATCCCTATTCTGCGCCAACGTCTGCAACTCTCCTCAGGCTTTCCTCTGTACTGCCATCTCCGTCTTGATCTCTCTTTTCCAGGTCATTCTTGGTCGCCCTCTAGATCTTTTCCCTTGTTGATTCCATGTCAAGCTTTGTCTGGGCAGTCTGGCTATGTTTGATCTTGGTCTTCTCATTATAATAATATAGCCAACTCATCTCCACTTGCTTCTCTTTAAATCTCTCTCAACTGGGAGCATACCTGGTCTTCTCATCATGAAGGCCTGCATTGCTGATGGTGTCAGGCCAACATACGCCCACAGTGCGCCGCAGACAGCTGTTTGTTAAGGACTGGAGTCTCCATGGGGTAGCTTTGTGGTCCTCCTTGTCTCTGAGCCGTACGTGAGGATGGATTTCTTGTTTGAATGGAAGATCCTAATTTTAATTTTTTTCCTTGATTGAATTGCTGGTCCAGATCTTTCTCAATGATAGAAATAAATACGGTCTAAGTTTGTCGCAAATTTCACCTGCATTTTTTCCCAACTCCAGACTTTCTTTCCAGCTGAGAACTTTACAGCCTATTTTCTCTCAAAACCGATTTATGCGTAGTTGGGACATTATAATTCTGAGCCGATGCTGAGCTATAAATAAACATTAAATTTCTTAAACTTAAGAAACTTTGTGATCTTATTATATAGGCCTATATCTAACATAACACTAACAGAACAGCGCTGTTTTTTTTTCTTCTTTCATCAAAGAAAGTTAGTATATTTTCTCGTGTTAACTTTTTGTTGTTGTTGTTTTGTTACAGGATTTTTGCTCCTCCTGTCACCAGCATGTGGAGAGTACCGTCTCCAAGATGAAAATGACAGTGATGCTGAGTGTGAAACAGCTTCCCAAGGAAGTCACAGTGAGACTAGATGTAAGCAAGCAAGCTTTTGTCACATGGCACGCATTCTTGTTAAATCTCATGATATTCAAGTGCCTAGTAATCTCCTAGTGATTACCAATCTGATCTATATAAGAATAGCCTTTTAACACACAAAAAGAACAACCCCCTAAAGCAAAGCAAAACAGCCATTATCAAAGATTTGAATACGAAATTAACCAATGCCTACAAACGCAAACATGGTGGCGTTGGTGGCCGAGCGATTAGGCTGTCGGGCTTGTGATCATGAGGTCCCGGGCTCAAATCCTAGCAAAGCTAGGTCTGACGTTGTGTCCCTCGGGAAGGGCGCTAACACACATTTTCCCCACGCAACCCAGTTGCACAATGAATGGGTACAAGCACTGACTAGAGAGTAAAAATCTGCGTGAGTTTAGCGTCCTGTCCAGGAGGTGATTATTATCACCTGCTTTTTTCTTCACACTATAGTAATCGGGATAAACTCTGGCTCTATGGGCTGTATTGGCCTCTAAGGAACTTTTATAATGACATGCTAAACTAATCAATTGAATAATGTTTTACAACTGTCATTATTTTATTACTTTCTTTTCAGCTGAGTGCAGCAACCATTCAGTCTATCCTTCCGTCTGAAATGGATGAGGGAGGTAAGAGCAAAGATTTTTTGAATCACATCGATAAATCTTTCTTCTTTTTTTCTTTTAGTTTTTTGTTTGTTTGTGGATTTATTTATTGACTTATATGTCATTGACATTTTAGGCTCAAAGAATTACGTCATTCATCAGTGGCTGTAGCAAATGGCTGAAACGGGGCAAAATTCTTTCTCTGTTTTCTTGTTATTATAACTGTTGATAGTAAAATATATTATATATTATAATCTCGATTGTTACAGATAGATAAAAGTTACACCGCCAGGAAATTAAAATTGTTAGTTTTTGGCTTATCTGATACATTGTTTACACTATGGTATGTTTCTTCTGTGACTGCTCAAGTGCTTATCTATCGCACGGTTTTCCTCTTCAGTGTGCTAGTTTTACTTGTCTGCCTTGTTCAGTCTTTCTCATGTAAAGCCAAGTCAGGTTTTGTCTTTTTTATAACTTTTATTTTAACACACAAAAAAAGAACAAACCCTAAAACAAAGCAAAACAGCCAATATCAAAGATTTGACCTCTGTTGGAGCATGACATACTTTCAGCTAAAGTTGAAAGCTCTCTGACTGTACACACATACATTGACAAACAGACACACACACACACATACACACACACACACACACACACACATGCCTTTTCAAAATAATGTTACGTAATTCACGACGTTGTTTGAATTCAAAATTCAACAACTTTTTGGCTTTAACTTTAAGGGGAGGAGTGGGTCCTAAGAAAGCCATTTTTTGCCCAAAATGAGACAAATCTAGTTTATTGAATGATTCGATGGAGCATTTCATTCCCTTCACAATGATACTATAAATGAAGCTCAGTATCGATTTGTTTGAATTTATACGAATTTTGTAGAAATGACACAGGCACATATAAGACATCTGTAGTATTGAAAAAGACAGTAATTTTGTCCTGCATATTGCAAGTTGATACTCATTTTAACCATCACAATGTACTTGATCCAAAAATCTATTTTTGATGAATTGTCCTGGATATTGCCTTAGATCGCTGGGACAGTTTGGAACATTTTCCACGCACATGTTATCAAAAGGTGTCATCCAACATGAGCATAAGGGAGCCAGGGCAGTTGAAACAGGGTCGACAAGAAATAGCTGAGAGCCTCTCACGGTTTTCTGACATTTCAAAGTATTTTCGTACTCTTTTTTAGGTTTATGTGAGCTACTTTTTATTTTTAAAAAGATTTTGCTTGAAAAAGTCGAGAAAATGTTTCAACCGTTGGTGGGGCTCGAACCCATTACCTTTTTGGTTGAGAGGCCGACATCTTGCCTCTGGACATACAAGTCCCCATTTCTCTAGTATTTCTACATGTATTCAGAGTTATGTTGTAGTTTAAAATTGATTAAAAAAAAAAATAAGACTCATACGTTTTGTTACATGACAAGACCTGTGATGTAAAGTTAGTTTTGGGAATTGAACTTGTGATCCTCGTGTTAGTACCATTTGTTCGCATTGAAAAGAAAACGTAGTATGAACTTGATAACTATGCTCCTTTTACTTTTCCATATGATTTTCACAAAGGAACAAAGTTACCAGAACCATAGTGTGCCCTCATTTTACTGCAAGGGCAAAGGCTGCTGGTGACATCAGTGGCCGAGTGGTTAGGCTACCGGCCTGGGGATCATGAGTTCTGAGTTCAAATCCTACTAAAGCTAGGGTCCAACGTTGTGTGCCTTTGGAAAGACACTTAACACGCATTTTCCCCACTCTACCCAGGTGAAAATGGGTACAAGCACTACTGCTTGGGAGGAAAATCCTGCGTCAGACTAGTGTCCTGTCCAGGAGGAGATTATTGTCACCGGCTCCGCTTCACTGGATCTATGGGCCATAACGGCCTTGAAGGAACTTTACTTAAGGGTGCCAATGCGGAGGTCATAGGTTTGAAACTGTCTGGTGCCCAACATTTTCTTTATCTATTCCTTTGTATTGGTCTCGTCTTTGCCCATATGTGGGGTTCAATATTCATTTCATGTCCTTTTCGATATGCCCCTTGTCTCACTGTTTGACTTTACACTGAAAGATTCCTTACCACAAAATAGCGGGTGGTTCATGGGCGCTGCTGGTAGGTCCTATTTCTTTCCTTTCCTTCTTGCACTTATCTTTCATCTGCTGTCTCCTCGTAAGTCACCCTGAGAGCATCACAATGGTGGATGGGTAAATTTCAATGAAGCAACCAAATAAAATATCTCAAAATGTTACCATCTTGTCTTATTTGCATAGAAATTTATATAAATGAGTGTATTTATTTTTCTGTTAAGACAACTAAAAGCCCTAAATAAGAAAATATAATACTCTTTGTCTCTTACATTTCCAGGGCTATGACGTAGACCAAGTCTTGGGAAAAAACGTAAAGGCTGCCGCCTGTGTTGTCAAGAGTTACACGTCAAGTTTGATCACTCTGGAGCAACTGGATATCTGACCCTTTTAACCTTTGTTAAAATTTAGCCCATGGTATATCATTTTATCTACATGATGTAGACATTTAAATGTATGTTTTATGAGCTTTGGGATTTGAATAAGGCATATTTCCATGCAAATTTTTATTTTTATTTTATTTTTATTTTTATTTCACAATGCAAATTTTTATTTTTATTTTTATTTTTATTTTTATTTGATAGCACAACAAGTGGCATGTAGACAGGTAGACCTTGTAAGTAATGTTATATTGATATTAGAACCAAATCACAACTAACATACCTCATTGTTGCACAAAGATAATGTGATTTCTAATAAAAAGATTTCGCTCAATATACATTCCATCCTGGTAACATTGATACACTTTGATTTACACGTATGATTGTAACTAATTGATATATCATAAGAAAAAAGATTTTAAGATTTCTCAAGGTCTATGACACTTAAAGAGCTCCACAACCCCCCCCCCCCTTCTTCTTTTCCCCTACCCCACTGAAAACTGAAGCATAAGGGTATGTAACAGGGGATACCATATCTCCCATTGATGTGACAGCAAGTTATTGGCAGTAGTTACGTCACAACTATGACAAGTACCCATTAACACCTTGGAGGAGTGAGTGAACATTTTGTGTTCAAAACATTTTCCAACGATAACGACAGGGGAACTTTTAATTTGATTTGATTTGATTTACCCATATCCATATTTAAATTTTGCCCGGACTACACTGTAAATAGTGTAAACAACCAAGGGATCTTTAACATGCACATAGTGCTGTGATCTGCACATGGGACTTCCTTTTTATCGTTTGTCTCCAAATGGACTAGGTGTCGATCTACCTACCTGGACCAGGGGGTAGATTTTGCTAAAAAGGAAATCAAGAAATTTGTTCAAACATTTACAGGGCTCGAACCCACTATCTTTTGGTTGAGAGGCTGACACCTTGCCTCTGGACTACCGAGTCCCCCCCCCCACAAACTATGAACAAAGAAGTTTATGGTGAGGAGGACACCTTAGACAACCTTCCTATGAAACATTGCCAAAATCAAGAAAGATCCAAAAGGAAAACTGCCACCTGAAAACAAAATCTTTATTTGTAACACCAGATTTAATCCTCTGACAACATGAAGCTTTTTTATTTATCTGACTGAGCCATAAACCTCACCATGTAAACTCACTACAAACACAGATCATAACCATTGGATGAAAACATATATGTACAAACATTGTGTCTACTGTAACAAACATTCACTGATGCCATTATCGAATCTGACTGATGCTGCTGCTTTTTAAATTATTTAAAAATCCGCCAAAGATCACAGGAATTTGGCGGTACAGAAAAAGTAAAATGCCAGTAGTCAAATATACGACAAAATCTTTATGTTAAAGTTAATATAAGACGGCATGCAAAATATCAAGACTGGACAACAGAAGAATTTTGAGAAATTTGAAAGACAACATGGGCAAGAGTTTGAACATACTTTTAACTGTCTACATGTATATGAGGCTGCAATGACTTTTTAAAAGTAATAATGAATTTGTGTCATGAAATAAAAAGGGGGAGAAACACTACTTTTCATTTTACACTTTAATTGGACCAATGACCAAAAACACAATAATTCAAAATGAGACAGACATCACATGCTTTATCACAACACAACCAGCTTTCATGTTTATATCACTCTCACCATCATGCACGAGGTCTATCATGATACCTATCGAAACCTCCCCTTCCCCACCCCCAACTTCCCAGAAAGTAAGATGGCAAATTGTCAATTCATTCACCAAGATAATATATTTACCGCTATAATTTAACAACAAAACAAAATAGACACTTACACCCCCACCTCTCCCCCCCCCAAACCCCCCCCAAATCGTTAAAAAAATAAAAAACAAAAACAAAAAGATATTAAAAAAAACCCTGAAAGAAGCAAACAGAAACCACACAATAAAAAACAAAACACAAAAACAAAATAAACAAGCATCTAAAGCTTAGTGTCTGATAACAGCCGAGCATCGCCTTTTCGAGAATAATTCTATTAGGCCAGTAAAAATCGACATGATAATGTCGTAACCCGGACATGAGAGATAACAACCAAATTTTTGTGTTAACTTGTTCTTTAGGGTGTTAAGTTTTACCAAAACAAATTCAACCAAAATCGACCATGGGGAACATGTAATTTAAACAAAAATAAATAAAGGGAAAAAAAAAAGGTCATTTTTCAAATTCGTAAAAAAGTATTTTTGTTTTGTACAGAATCAAAGAGATAGTCAAGTGAAACACAAAAATGCTTTTATTTTTAAAATTGACCGAATAGTTATCATTTTATTAGCGTTTAAAAATTCAAAAGGTCAACGGTCATTGTCACGGTCATCTTGAAAAATAGTTCAACTATTGCCGTGTTTGGTATCAAATTAAACGTCTTGACAAGACAAACACAGAATTGATGTTGTTTATGCAATTTACTGACATTTAGGTGACCTATGGCGGTAAAAATACTATTGAGATAATAATAAAAAATGCCCTTTTTTAAAGAAGAAAAAATATGGTCACGCAAAAACACGAAAATAAATCAGGGTTCTGGCAGAACATGCTGCCCAACACGTTTATGCCAAATTTCATCAAAATTCAATTGTACGCTTTGGAAGATTAGTAAAAAGAGTAAAAATAGGTCGAAATAAGCTCTTTTCCTGATTTCAGATGTGGATCTCCCCCCCATTCCTAACCACAATTATGCTCATATCCAAATAATCAAAAAGTTCAAATCAAAGGCAAACGTAAATAATCAACCACGAAAAACAATAAAATTTGCATGAATCAAAAGTGACCACAATCAAAACTACTAATGAGGTATTCACAGTTATTTTACCGTCAAACAATTCAAATTCTGACTGCTTTCAATTGTATTTGGTGGGGCAAATTAATTTATACTGTATCCGTTTAAGAAGCATTTTCACACTGTCCGCTGCAATGATAATGTATGCTGCAAGGGGATGTTGTACTTGGGGCCGGAGCAAGTGCACGATTTGCATAGTGGGATTAACTGCTCTTACATGAACAGCGGATTTCACATAGCAGTTCATCTGGGGCCGGAGCATTGTCGGTTATCACTAAACTCACAATGTTGCCACTCACAGTAAAGCCATAGTCAACTAAGTCAAGGACTGTGCGCAGATTTAGTCTTGCATGGTGGTGCATTACTCTAAGGGCATAGCAGTTCATCTGTGCGGCTCTCTGTTGGAGTCCAAGGACTGTGCCTTTCAAGTGGCACGTTGTATTTCTAGGAAATAAACTGCTGATATCGAAGATCAGTAAGGCTTAAGTTTTGTGGTCCATTGCAGTAGAGGAATGACAGGAATTCGACTCCTGGTTTTGGTGATGTCCTTTTTATTTGTATCTATTCTGTTTGCCCAAAAATAGTTATCTTCTGTTGCCAGTGCTCTGGACTTTTGCAACAGATTGAAAGCCTTCAGCTTACCCATGCCGAAGACAGCAGACGTTGTGTCACATCCTGACACGGCATGTGCAAACAGGATGCAGCTGCACATTTCCTCATCTATGGCTATTTTGGCTGCTTGAATTGAAATCATTGGACATTGTTACGTTTCATGTAGACTTCCATGTCCTTGCCCATTACATGGTACAGAAGCATTACCAGTATATCTGTATCATTAGCCATAACAGCCACAGGTAAACCTTTAGTTGCAAAACTGCAATGTCTTCCTTTACAATAATTGTGTCCGCATCCCCTTCTTCTTCGGCATGAACAACACAAATGCCAGATTCTTCTGCTGAAGACCCTAACAATCGCACCAAGGCTTGTTTGTTCTGAAGATTGGCAAGGAACGACTCTTTGTCATTTGGCAGATTTGTGTTATAATCAAGATGTACAACTGGATGTGGTGAGTATACAGTCTTTTCTCTTTTGTTCATGCGCTTTGGTTGTTACAGTTTCACACAAAGTCTAATTCCTGGTGTCCAGTTGACGAATTGCTGACACAGTTTTTCCACTGTTCCAACCTTCGGCCAGCTTAGGCGATGAAGCATGTAGGCGCCATCATACACTAGAAAATGAGACTTCTCGTTGACGTCGTCTACAACAATGTTTGTGGCCATGTTGATAATGTGAGTAGCAAGGAGAAATTTGTCTGTTTTCCTCATACTCCCGTCGTCATGAAATAAGGCAGGAGACACAGGTGCTAGCTCATACTTGAACACAGACGCTTCAAGGGGACCACGACGTTAACCATGGAAAGCAGTCGCTGGTACATCTCAGAAGATGACATAAAGATGTTGTCGTTCAGGATCTCACACGGGTTTTACGCATCAACTTCAATGTCACAGCTTGGTCACTTAAAAAAAAGAAGAAACCTTGCTCTGAATATACCGTTATTTTAGCATGTACTTCTTCCAGCCAATCATAAGTGCATCATCAACGTTGACCCTATCGGCGACTACACCTGTAGTAATATTAATGATAATACCTTTCTCTATAGGCTTGAGCATACTGTGGACCTCCAGAAAGGACACAAACTTCCCCCAGGTCATCGGTGTCGCCACTTCGATAAGCCGGCCATATCTTTTTCTTTAAAAAGGCATATTTTTTTGTATCTCAATAGTATTTCTTACCGCCATAGGTCACTTAAATGTCAGTAAATTGCATAAACAAACAAATTTTGTGTTTGTCTTGTCAAGACGTTTAATTTGATACCAAACACGGCAACAGTTGAGCTTGTCATTTTCAAGATGACCTTGACACGACCGTGACCTTTTGAAATTTTAAAAATGTGCAAGTGCTAATAAAATGATAACTTTAGGTCAATTTTAAAAATAAAAGCATTTTTGTGTTTCATTTGACTATATCTTTGATTCTGTACAAACAAAAATATTTGTTTACGAATTTAAAAATTACGAGGCGGAATTTTTACCTTTATTGGTTTAAATTACATGTTCTGTGGGTTGAATTTGCATGTTTGGTTGAATTTGTTTTGGTAATAATAAACACCACATCTTAGACTAAGTTTTTCTACCGCTGAAAACACGGTTGTTATCTTTCATGTCCGGCGGTTCTGTCAATTTTGCCACCGGATAAACTAGCCTATATCATGTATGTATGTACCCCGATTCATGGGCATCTCCAACACTCTTAAGCGGAGGCTCACGTCCGTTGGCATCAATGGCTCCAGGCGAGACCCCCTATCCCACTACAATGTACCTGGGTTTGTTTGGTTGCCGTCCGCGACTGTAATATTTGCTGCAATAAACACACATGCCGTCCGGATCTTTATATACTATTTATTGAATTCTTTTGGTGCGCACTGCATTCCACCTCTCAGTCTCACCTAGTAATTAATTATTACGGCACCGTATTTTCATCTTGTCACTCTCTTCGCCCACTCCACAGGATCTTTATATATTAAGTATTTCATTTATTGAATTCTTTTTTGTTGACTTGTTACATGCAGTGGCAAAAAGAAAGTTGACTATAATAGTTCCTCACAGAGTCTTCATAAGTATTTAATTTTATATGAATTTCTACAACCGTTTCACCCCTTTTCTCCACAATCCAGATTATCATTTATCTACGTGCATCCAAAAATCAATTGGTCTCCAAATAACTCATTTTTCTTGCTGGTAAATTAGGCTTTGGCATCAAACCATGCTAGTAAATTTGAAAGATTTTCTCTGATAGTGATGCCAGACGTAACTTTTGCGCCGTCCACTCGACTGAGAACGGCCACTAAAGACTGAAATTTTCAGGACACTTCCAGAAAACCATTCTACCTTTGATAAAGGCTACCCAGATAGATTTGGCAAAAACACATGCTAGAATTTCAGAAGTTTACCATCTGCAACATAAACCTTGTCCAACCATGTCAAAGGACCCCGTGTCGCCAGCAAAGACAACTTGGCGTCAAATTAACCACCGAATGCGAGATCTCTCGGAAAAAAGAATGGGTCGCTGAATCCCCGTGCTATCACATCACCGCCACTAATGCAGTCTCCTTGGGCATTTTAGACAGCTATGGCACCTGAATTTCAGATGCGGATATACACGCCTACAAAATAGCGATCATCAACCTGCAAAAGCAAAAACCAAAATTAGTGACCAAGGACCCGAACTGCTCTGCGATGTTTCAACCGGGTGATCGCCCTTTGTCCCCCAGATTTCAGACGCCAAATATTTATGGTTCACAACGGCTTTCGGGGGTTAAATCAAACCAAACTCATCAGTAAATTTGTGGCATGGTCTGGAATCTGAAGTGTCAGAATGCCGGCATCAAAGAAATTCAAAACATACTCGTGCCACCCCTCGAACATTTACTGTCCACTTTTCACATATCAACATCGATATTGTCCGGGCCCCTTCCAAATCGAAGATCGTTAAAAAATTAGGAACACCCGGTGGCCAGAAAACCAAATATCACTACGGACGAATGTGTTCAGGCCCTCATGAAAATAATGGATTTCTCGTTTTTGGTATCCCGGATGACATATCATCTGACCGAGGTTCACAATTCCCTAGATGTGATGAAATGCAAAACGTCTCCGGGTCCCAGACAACGGCGTTTCATCCTCAGAAACGGAATGATAGAACGGTTTCATCGCACCCTCCAAAACAGCTCTGAAGGCTCGACTCGGAGGTCCCTAACTGGGTGGGAAGAATTACCGTGGCAACTCCTTGCCCTAAGAACCACTCCCAGGACGACCTGGGATATTCGTCCGCAGAGCTCGTCTATGGTGAACCGCTAACCATCCCCGGGGAATTAATTCCTGCCAATTCTTCACCTTGGTCGACGACCGAGAGTTCATCACAACATTCCGGTCAAAGGCTCAGGAACTTAGACCTCGACCAGCCATCCACCACAGTATCCCTGTCACACATTTACCTCCATCACTTTCGACGGCCAAGTATGTGTACATACGCACGGATACTGAAGCCCACTCCAGAGACCTTACACGGCCCATACTGTATTAGCACCGGGAGACAAGACGTTTCTCGTGGACATAGGTGGTCGCACAGAACGCATCTCAGTTGACCGCCTCAAGCCGGCCCATGTAGATTCCACGAAACCGGTCAATCTACAACAACCGCCACGACAAGGACGCCCACCGGTGTTACATGGGTCAACAAACTCCACTTCCGACACAGACCCTGACAACACTCCAAACCGAGAACAACCTGGACATCTACTAATCAAGTCAGCTCACGTCACGTACAGGACGTCCAGTGCGACTACCCGAGCGTACAAATGAATACGCTCCGTGAGATGTCTGCTCTGGGGGAGGTGTGTGGCGTTCCCTACTCTCCAACCCAATCTCGTGTTATGTGTCTTGTCATCGTCTTACTTTTTATGTGTGATCTTGGTGTGACGTCACGTCTCTATTTCCGGTTGACTTTTTGGAATGTAAATAAAGAAAGTCAAGTGCTAACTTCTACCTACGTTTGTCTTAGTCCATTAGCTACTATTGAACCGGGATAGGCTCCGGCTCCATGAGCTAATAAGTAGTAACGGGTCAATTTGAAAAATAAAAGAAACTTTTTTTAATTCGTACACTATTTGTTTACGAATTTGAAAATGATTTTTTACTTTATTTTGTTTAAATTTTGTGCAATTCGTTTTGGTAATACTCCACACGCGTGTCGTTAGCAAAGAACACAATAGCTCAGTCGCTTTCGTCACACATGGTGCCATTTTTTTTAATAAGCTCTCCCTGACTCAGGGGCACAATGTTTCAAGAAAAGGACGAGAGAAAAAAAAAGAGGGAATATGTTTCAAGGGATTCGCCGATACCTCAGGAGTATCTGGAAGAAGCTACATTCAATCCGATGCTGTTCCTTGAACCAGAGAAGGTCTCTGTTATAGATAAACCTCCTGTTGAAACTTGCGATGTCTTTTGGTACTATGACGATGCCATTATTATATAACCGATGATAATAGCGACATGAACCAATAATGGTCGCGGTGGGAGAATTGATTATTGTTAAATTAAAATAAACCAGAGAAGCCGAGTCGCTAATTATATCCGATAAGGACATGACCAGATATCTCCCAGTTGTTGTGATCACCGATCCTCATGACGAACGAACCAGAGAAGTTGTGCTGTTATTTTCCGATTACTCCAAAAACATGAACTCGAGAAGGTCAATTTAATGCAACTCTATTTCATTGAACCCTGCGACATTTTATAGTTGATCTCCTTCAAACCGACTTGATATTTGCCTCTGGACGACCAGGCGAGACCCCGGGCCACTACAATGTACCTGGGTTTGTTTGGTTGTATTGTAATATTTGCCCAAACACACATGCCGTCCGCGACTACGGTAACTTTTGGTGCCACTGCATTCCACCTCTCAGTCTCACTAGCTGCAATAAATTATTACGGCACCGTATTTTCATCTTGTCGCTCTCTTCGACCACTACAGGATCTTTATAAACATTTATTGAATTCCATGCAGTGGCAAAATCGTTGACTATAATAGTTCCTACAGAGTCTTCATAAGTATTTAATTTATTGAATTTTTTTTTTTCTTTTTCTTTTTTTTGTAACGTGCCGTGGCAAACATTTTTTCGATTGTTGAATTTTATAAAGATTGAAAGTGATAGTGAAGCCATATGGCGACTGAGAGAGAAAAGGAATTTGTGGACTTTTATTTATTCTATTATAAAGGAAAAAAAATCAAGAGAAAAGAAACACGTGTCAATCAAGTACCCGTGTCAGTCTAAAACCACGAATGGAATTTTTGGTTATATGGTCCGATTTTCCTCCACACCAGATTAGAGATTTATTTACGTTGCTAAAAAATAATGATTTCCAATTTCAACAATTTTTCAAGTAGACATAGATCTATGGTTTTTGGTATCAAACCTCTAGTAAATTTGACGCTGATTTGGAATCTGAAGTAAAAAAAGCGAACAACGAATAACTTTTGTCCACTTTTTTCTCCATAACTCCACCTCCAATCGAAGACGAAAAATTAGGAACGTCCAGAAAACCCGGCCTCGGGCCAGGCCTCGGGCCAGCACCCAGATGATTTGCAAAATTTTGCCCACACACGCTGGGAATTTCGTCCGTTTCGCAAATTGTTTGTTGGAACCTGGGTCAAGGACCCAACGTGTACGTGGGCCTTTACGACGTGGCGTCGAAGGCCGAACGGTAAGGATGCCAGACTGTGAATCATGAGATCCTGGCTTCGAATCCTAGCAAAGTTTATTAAGTCCGACGCTGTGCTATTTGGGAAAGACACTTAACACGCAATTTCCCCACTCAACCCAGACGCAAATAGGTACAAAAGTACAAGCACTAGCTTGGGAGTAAATACCTGTGTCAGACTAGCGTCCTAGCCAGGAGGTGATCATTATCACCTGTTTTGCTTCACGCTATTGAACCGGGATAGGCTCCGGCTCCATGAGCCGTAACGGCTTTGAAGAAACTTTACGTACACTCACGACGATAGATCTACGCAATTCGTCTCCACACGCGTGTCGTTAGCAAAGAACACAATAGCTCGGTCACTTTCGTCACACATGGTGCCACTCCCTGACTCAGGGGCACAATGTGAAAAGGACGCGTGCAAAACATAGCTTTCAAGATTCGCCGATACCTCAGTATCTGCTGCTATCTTGTGCTGTTCCTTGAACGAGATAGATAAACCTGATGTTGAAACTTGCGATGTCGTTTGGTACTATGACGACTAATAATATAACGATGATAATAGCGACGAAAATAATGGATAAGGATGATTATTGTTAAATTAAAATAATAATTATAGATAGTGATGATGATAATGATCCTCATGACGACGACAGTGAGAACTGTGCTGAATTTTACTCCAAAAAACTCTCGAGACAATTTTGCAACTGTCGGGGCTTGAACCCACGACCTTTTAGTTGAGAGACCGACACCTTGCCTCTGGACGACCGAATCCCCTTGACTTAACCGAAAACGACGGTTATCCTCCTAGATCTAGAGATGAATTCTTCATCTGTTCGTGACCTACAAGAAAAACTCCCATCAGGAATCCTTTTTATCAGGTACATGTAATAGCTTTCATGGCAAACACGTTCAACTTTTTATTTAACAAATCATAAGAATTACTTTCAGTCTTGTGGGTCTAAAATCTAGGTTAATGCAAAGGTACTAGAACAATTGTTGTTAGTTGAGGCGTGTAGATAGGCCTACCACTCCTAGGTTTATGTTATTTTGTTTATAAAATAGTCATTGTTATTAATTGCACCTATCCTGTTCTTGATTGGGAACATAACATGGGGATAATAAGCCTAATAAGAGATAGAGAACGAGAGAGAGAGAGAGAGAGAGAGAGAGAGAGAGAGAGAGAGAGAGAGAGAGAGAGAGAGAGAGAGAGAGAGAGAGAGAGAGAGAGAGAGAGAGAGAGAGAGAGAGGAAGAGAGAGAGAGAGAGAGAGAGAGAGAGAGAGAGACAGAGACAGAGACAGAGACAGAGAGAGAGACAGAGAGACAGAGAGACAGAGAGACAGAGAGAGAGACAGAGAGAGACAGAGAGATAGAGAGACAGAGAGACAGAGACCGACAGGCAGACACAGACTACAGACAGACAGACAGAGACAGAGACAGACAGACAGAGAGAGGAGACAGAGAGAGACACAGAGAGAGAGAGAGAGAGAGAGAGAGAGAGAGAGAGAGAGAGAGAGAGAGAGAGAGAGAGAGAGAGAGAGAGAGAGAGAGAGAGAGAGAGGGGGAAAGAGAAAGAGAGAGAGAGAGAGAGAGAGAGAGAGAGAGAGAGAGAGAGAGAGAGAGAGAGAGAGAGAGAGAGAGAGAGAGAGACAGAGAGAGAGAGAAGAGAGAGAGAGAGAGAGAGAGAGAGAGAGAGAGAGAGAGAGAATGAGAGAGAGAAGAGAGAGAGAGAGAGAGAGAGAGAGAGAGAGAGAGAATAGAGAGAGAGATTCAGAGAGAGAGACTATTACTGAGAGAGAGATATTTTTAGAGAGAAACCAATACGAGTTAATTCAGGGATTGATTTTAGAGAGGAGAGAGAGAGAGAGAGAGAGAGAGAGAGAGAGAGAGAGAGAGAGAGAGAGAGAGAGAGAGAGAGAGAGAGAGAGAGAGAGAGAGAGAGAGAGAGAGAGAGAGAGAGAGAGAGAAGAGAGAGAGGCAGACAAACAGACAGGCAGACAGGCAGACAGGCAGGCAAAGAGAAGATAGTGAGGGAGGGAGTTGAGAGAAGGGACGGGGGAGACAGGAAATAAGAGAGGGAGAGAACGAGAAAAAAGAGGGAACGAGGAAGATGTTGTATATTATAAAGAGATCCAAGGGCGAGCATCTACTGCAGGAAGATTATCCTTACACCTGGTTTCAAGGACGAGCATCAACCTGAAGAAGACCACTGTTATATATCAGATTCCTCTAAGGACAAACATGAACCAGAGAAGGCCATTGTTATATATCAGATTCCTCTAAGGACAAACATGAACCAGAGAAGGCCATTGTTATATATCAGATTCCTCTAAGGACAAACATGAACCAGAGAAGGCCATTGTTATGTATCTGATTCCTCTAAGGGCAAACATGAACCAGAGAAGGTCCCTCCTCTAAAAACATGAACCAGAGAAGGTCTCTGTTATATATCCGTTTACTCTAAGGAAAAACATAAACCAGAGAAGGTCTCTGTTATATATCCGATTACTCTAAGGACAGACATGAACCAGAGAAGGACATTGTTATATATCCGATTCCTTTAAGGACAAACATGAACCAGAGAAGGTCTCTGTTATATATCCGATTCCTTTTAAGGACACATGAACCAGAGAAGGCCATTGTTATATATCCGATTACTCTAAGGACAAACATGAACCAGAGAAGGTCATTGTTATATATCCGATTCCTCTAAGGACAAACATGAACCAGAGAAGGCCATTGTTATATATCCGATTCCTCTAAGGGCAAACATGAACCAGAGAATGCCATTGTTATATATCCGATTCCTCTAAGGGCAAACATGAACCAGAGAAGGTCTCTGTTATATATCCGATTACTCTAAGGACAACAACAACCAGAGAAGGACATTGTTATAGATCCGATTCCTTTAAGGACAAACATGAACCAGAGAAGGTCTCTTGTTATATATCCGATTCCTTTAAGGACAAACATGAACCAGAGAAAGCCATTGTTATATATCCGATTACTCTAAGGACAAACATGAACCAGAGAAGGCCATTGTTATATATCCGATTACTCTAAGGACAAACATGAACCAGAGAATGCCATTGTTATATATCCGATTCCTCTAAGGGCAAACATGAACCAGAGAATGCCATTGTTATATATCCGATTCCTCTAAGGGCAAACATGAACCAAAGAAGGTCTCAGTTATATATCCGATTCGTCTAAGGGCAAACATGAACCAGAGAAGGTCATTCACATTGACAGAGCCGGTTCAGAGTAACAGTTGCACAAAAAGAAAAAAGAAGCTTATCAAAATACACAGTTCCAATGAGAAACACCGACAAGCAACAATTATATTATTAACAGTGCCAAAAAAAACCGCGATAAGAATATTATATATACACCAATAAGACACAAAAAACTGGTCATTGTTTCACAGGAGCCACAGCCGCACACCGGTCCAAGCGTGGAAGACATACACACAAGACACAAACCTTTTCTCCGATCACCGCCCACAACTACAATCAGAATGGGAGGGAAGAAGATGTTGTTGGCTGTTCTGCTACTGCAGCTGCTCCAGTGCATTGACATGAAAGGTACAAATACACTTTTCAATCTTCTGTCGCTTAAGTAGTAATTTAGAAATGCTTGCATATAAACGAAACCTTGGATGTTATTTAGACCATGAACATTTGATGATAGAACAAGTTACTAAAATAATTCAGAACTGCAATTTCCATTTGAAAGATATTAACAAGATAAGATTTATTCTAGAGCAAGCAACAACAAAATTGTTTGTTACATCACTCATTCTTAGTTGTACATCTGCACTAAAATATTTGATTCAGAGATTGAACAAGTTTCAGAATAAGACTGCTAGAATTAACTAAACAAAGTGGGCCAATCACGCCAGTATCAAAAGAACTACACTGGCTCCCAGTTATTGAGTTAGTTACAGGATAGGTTTCAAAATCCTTTGTTATTGTTACAAATGTTTAGAAGATCTTGCTCCATTCTATTTACAAAAGCTGGTCAGTTTTTATCAAACCAAAAGAGTATTAATATTAAGATCATCAAATTCCTCTTTGACCACCATGCCACCTAAAAGATCATCAATCATTCTTTTATGGAAACGTCTTTCAGTCAGGCCGTCCCTCTTCTATGAAATACCATCTTTCAAAACAAGACGCACTTAGCAGCCCTTCACTTGAACATTTTAAAAAGAATCTTAAGACTGAATATTCTATGCAAGCATTTTCTTTCTCTTAGTTTAAAAGCTGTTTTAAAAAAATAATTTTTTTTAGTGTTTTTAAAATTATAACTAAATATAACATCATTATTTTGTTGTTGTAGTTGTGCATTTTATATAATCTGTAATTTGGTTTAATATTTTTCTGTAAAACGCCATCAAGCATTTCGGTGGATGGGAGGCGCTCAACAAATGCATTATTATTATTATTATTATTATTATTATTATTATTATTATTATTATTATTATTATTATTATTATTATTATTATTATTATTATTATTATTATTATTATTATTATTATTATTATTATTATTATTATTATTATTATATAATATTATTATTATTATTATTATTATTATTATTATTATTATTATTATTATTATTATTACGTCTCTTCTTACAATGTTACAAAATATGTTCCAATCCGGACTTTCTTTCCGCCATGGACATCTTAAAATAAGTGTAGTACCAGTACCCTATATTATTATATGATTACGATTATATTGTCTGCTGTTAGCTTGCCTGTAATCTTTAGCGCTGTTCACTGACAAGCTACATTGAGGTCATGAAGATAAATACAGAAACAAGGCATATAATCTTTCTGTCCCATATTAATTAATACATATGTAATGTGCTAGAATGGAATTGTCGTTTCTACTTCTTATCTATAATAGCTGACAGATTCAATTTTTGACTATTACTGTCAGTGCGCATATTTTTAATTTAAACCAATACGGTTAATTCAATTTCGATTTTAAAGTGATGGGTTTAATTCTGTTTATAAAGTCTTCAGTACTATCGCTGAGTTTTATTTATATTGACCGTCCATTACACAGCCTTACTGTACTAGGGTTAAATGAGTGCAGGTGGCAATCAATGTATCCATTGCAATTGATTCATGTTGATTTAAGTATTTCCTTTAGTGTATGTATCAAAACGGGCTGCATTTCTTTTGCACTTTCTCAATTTCTTGTGTTTAGGTCTGTTGATGTGGATCCAGCACAGAGCTACTGTTTAAACACTCATGGAACTCTTTTCAACTAGATCTAAATGTCATAATCAAGACAGTAATCTCAGTTTTCATGTCACAATCAACGTCTAAGTGGTATTTTTTTCTTAAATTTCGCAAGATGAAAGTGAACTGAGCTATGTTTTACCGACATCTAGAGGTACCGATATGCTTTACAGTAGCACACAGAATCTGGATCTTTCCAATATCATCAATCAAATGTTTACCCAATATTTCCGACCTACAGTATGTAAAAGTACAGGTTTTATTTTTACATCACATTTTTCCACTGCCGTCTTCATGCCATCAATGTTTAACTTATTGAACCAATTTTGTAACACACAAACTGACCTCGACGTTTTTGAAGCCTAGTTATCCAAATATAGAGACCAGTATATTGTCGAGTCAGTTAGTACAAAATCAGCACAAAAACCCCCAACAAAACAAACACCACTGCAATCAGACAGAAGTATGGTTAAAACATGAAGCTTATTGAAATGAAAGACGTATGATGAAGTACAAACAAAATGATTACATAGAACCATGTTATCAAGCGACAACAGTAAAGAGGATGAGAGCTATTTGAAATTGCCCGGCGCATTTTCAATAGCCCTGTTAAAAAAATAACTTGACCCATCAGTTTACATGACATCAATTTGAACCCTCTCCTAAAATAATTTGTGATGTGAGTTTGCCTCAATAATTAATATGCGATACTGCTTTTGAGATCGTGGAAGATCGGAAACATGGACGTGCGGACGTGCACATTTTTGCATGTGTCGTGTGTGAATACATCTTGAAGATGACACATTGTGCCTAAGTGTTAAAAACGGTGTTCACTCAAACTTGCTTCTATTCTCCATGATGAAGTTTCACCGCTGCTTTGTTCATGACCAAAGTTAATGATCATCATAATCTTATGATATCTTAATGATCATCATAATCTTAATATCCAATGTCAATGATCATCATAATCTTATGATATCCAATGTTAATGATCATCATAATCTTATCATCCTTATGATCATCATAATGATATCTAATGAATGATCGTCATCACTTTATGACATCCAATATTTATAATCACTTTCACCTTATGGTATACAATGTTAATGTTCGCCATCACCTTTCCAATGTTAATGATCACCATCACCTTATGGTATACAATCTTAATGATCACCATCACCTTATGACATCCAAATAATCAATTACCTTATGGTATACAATCTTAATGATCACCATCACCTTATGACATCCAATGTTTATAATCAGTGTCACCTTATGGTAAAATCTTAATGATCACCATCACCTTATGACATCCAATGTTAATGATCACCATCACCTTATGGTATACAATCTTAATCACCATCACCTTATGACATCCAATGTTAATGATCACCATCACTTATGACATAAAATATAAATGATTACCCTCACCATGGCATCCAATATTAATGATCGTCAAAACATCATCAACATTAATGATTGCCATCACCTTATGACATCCAATGTTAATCATCGTCAAGACCTAATGACATCCAACATTAATGATCGCCATCACCTTATGACATCCTATGTTAATGATCACCATCACCTCATACATCCGTAGTAAATGATCCCCATCACCTGATGACATCCAATATCAATGATCACCATCACCTCATGACATCCGATATAAAGATCACCATCACCTGATGCCATCCAATCTTCAATGATCACCATCACCTCATGACATTCAACATTAATGACCCCATGACCTCATGACATCAAATATCAATGATCGCCATCACCTCATGACATCCAATGTTCATGATCACCATCACCTCATGACATTCAATATTAATGATCACCATCACCTCATGACATCAAATATAAATGATCACCATCACCTCATGCCATCCAATGTTCATGATCACCATCACCTCATGACATCCAATGTTAATAATCACCATCTCCTCATGACATCAAATATTAATGATCCCCATCACTTCATGACATCCAATATTAATTATCATCATTACCTTTCACACGCTTTCGATCATCATTACCTCATGACATCCAACATTACTGATCGCCGTCACCTCATGACATTCGAAATAAATGATTACATTACCTCATGATATCCTATATTAATGATCACCGTCACATAATGAGGTTCAATATTTATGATAACTATCACCTCATGACATCCAATATTTATGATCACCATTACCGCATGACATTCAATATTAATGATCGGCGTTACATAATGACATTCAATATTAATGATCACTATCACCTCATAACATCCGATATCAATGATCACCACCACCTTATGACATCCAATATCAATGATCACAATCACCTCATGACATCCAATGTCAATGATCACAATCACCTCATGACATCCAATATAAATATTCACCATCACTTCATGGCATCCGATATTAATGATCCCCATCACTTTATGGCATACGATATTAATGATCCCATCACTTCATGGCATCTGATATAAAGATCACCATCACCTCATGACATCCGATATCAATGATCACCATCACCTCATGACATTCAATATTAATGATCACCATCACCTCATGACATTCAATATTAATGATAACCATCACCTCATGACATTCAATATTAATGATCACCATCACCTCATGACATTCAATATTAATGATCACCATCACCTCATGACATTCAATATTAATGATAACCATCACCTCATGACATCCGATATCAATGATCATCATTATCTCTTGACATTCAATATCAATGATCACCATCATCTCATGACATCCGATATCAATGATCACCATCACCTCATGGCATGCAATATCAATTATCACCATCACCTCATACCATCCAATGTTGATGATCACCATCACCTCATGCCATCCAATTGTCAGGATCACCATCACCTCTTGACATTCAATATTAACGATCCCCATCACGTCATGACATCCAATATTATCGATCGCCAGCACCTCATGACATCTGATATAAATGATCACCATCACCTTGTGACATGCAACGTTAATGATCACCGTCACCTCATAACATCCGAATGTAAATGATCACTATCACCTCATGACATCAAATATAAATGATCACCATCACCCCATGACAACCAATGTTAATGATCCCTGTCCCCTCATGATATCCAATATTAATGATCACCATCACCTCATGACAACCAATGTTAATGATCACTATCCCCTCATGATATCCAATATTAATGATCACCATCACCTCATGACAACCAATGTTAATGATCCTGTCCCCTCATGATATCCAATGTTAATGATCACTATCACCTCGTGACAACCAATGTTAATGATCCCTGTCCCCTCATGATATCCAATATTAATGATCACCATCACCTCATGACAACCAATGTTAATGATCGCTGTCCCCTCACGATATCCAATATTAATGATCACTATCACCTTATGACATCCAATGTTAATGATCACTATCACCTCGTGACAGCCAATGTTAATGATCACCATCACCTTATGACATCCTATATTAATATGAATTATGAATGGTCAAGACCTCATGACATCCAATGTTAGTGATCGCCATTATGTCAGGAGATGCAATGTTAACAATTAATGAAACATTTTATCGATTACATATACTCAAAACAATTTAATAAAGTCGGCCACGAATCATCCAACATTAATTTTCATGTATTTCTTAACATAATCTCAACAGTAATATAGGTAACCATCTTAATATTTTCTCTCCTTGTTTGCTCCATTATAGTAGTGTTGTGTTTGTTTTTGTTTTTTGTGTGCATAGGTCTACATGTAAGTATTATGTTGTAATCCCATCACGACCAGAACCGCCCCCCCCCAACCCACACACCCATCCCAACCTCCTCCCAAACAAAAACAAACAAACAAACAAAATAACAACAACAAAAACCAAACCCAGCAACAACCAAAACAACCCAACAAATCTCTTGGTTCAGACAGACAAATAAAGCAATCTAGCAATCAGTTCGTTATATTTATATTCTATTTCTAAGTGCTAAAAAGACTGGACTGCACCTTTCAAGACGACTTTTGTGCTTGGGAAAATCAGCTCAAGGAAAAATGGATTCGTGTCCAGTTTGGCGGGTCAAAAACCAGCATCTGGCACGACGCAAGTAGTTCTCAACGTACGTGTTTATCCTTATGTATTACTAGATCTAGTATTAGTCCGATTCTCCTCTTTTGTGGTTGTCGCGGTGGTTGTCGTTGTTGATTTGTGTCTTGTGTGCTTGATTGATTTGATTCTTGGTGTTGATTGATTTGATTTTGGGTGCTTGATTGATTTGATTCTTGATTCTTGGGTGCTTGATTGATTTGATTCTTGGGTGCTTGATTGATTTGATTCTTGGGATGCTTGATTGATTTGATTCTTGTGTTGATTTGATTCTTGATTGATTTGATTGATTGGGTGCTTGATTGATTGATTTGATTCTTTGGTGCTTGATTGATTTGATTTTGGATTTGTTCTTGCTTAGTTGATTTGATTCTTGTGTGCTTGATTGATTTGATTCTTGGGTGCTTGATTGATTTGATTCTTGTGGTTGCTTGATTGATTTGATTCGTTGGGTGCTTAGATTGATTTGATTCTTGGGTGCTTGATTGATTTGATTTTTGATTCTTGTGTGCTTAGATTGATTTGATTCTTGGGTGCTTGATTGATTTGATTCTTGGGTGCTTAGTTGATTTGATTCTTGGGTGCTTGATTGATTTGATTCTTGGGTGCTTGATTGATTTGATTCTTGTGTTGTTTTGATTTGATTCTGGGGTTGATTTGATTCTTGATTGATTTGATTCTTGTGTGTGATTGATTTGGTTCTTGTTTGATTTTTGATTCTTGTGTGCTTGATTGATTTGATTTTGATTGATTTGATTCTTGTGATTTGATTCTTGATTGATTTGATTTTGATTGATTTGATTCTTGTGTGCTTGATTGATTTGATTCTTGTGTGCTTGATTGATTTGATTTACCCACATCCACAACTAAGATGATTTCAGGGGTTTTTGCTTAAGATTTTGTGATTACCTTGTAAACAGCCAGGGGATTTTAACATGCACAGAGTGTTGTCATCGGCACACGGGACCTCCTATTTATCGTCCGTCTCCGATGGGACTAGGTGTCGGTCCACTTACCCGGACCAGGGAGAAGATTTTACTCGAAAAAACTCGAGATAATATGTCAACCGTCGACGGGCTCGAACCCACTATCTTTTGATTGAAAGGCTGACACCTTGCCACTGGACTACCAAGTCCCACATTTGGGGGGGGGGGCATACTGCTTGTAATATCATGTTGTATATTATGTTTTGAGTTGAATGGTTTTGTGTTTATCTGCCTGCACGTACATTAAAAGAAAGTTGCAATTTACACACAGTGAAACATTTACCTCATATACATGTATTTACATGGAAATTCTTGACTCTAATTTAAAGAAAACCATTTTAAAGGATATTCATCTATTTTTAACGTTTACCTTTTAAAAACTAACTGTTAGTGTCCATTGATCCATGACATTTACATGTTATAATATATTGAATTTAATATGTCTTTGTTATTTTTTAGTACTTTGAATTATTCTTCCCCTTCGCTTCCTTCCTTCCTTCTTCCCCTCCTTCTCCTCCTCCTCCTCCTCCTTCTCCTCCCCTTCCTCCTCCTCCCACTCCTCCTACTCCCCCTCCGAGACGAGACAAATACAAGGAATAGACAGACACAAATCTTGGCCAGCAGGGGGGATTTAACCCGCGACCTCTGCGATCGGCACCCATCAGGGCCTATTATACTATTAATAAGATATGATAATCATATGGAAAAAATTTAAAACATTTATATTTTTGTGTAATGCGTCATCATTATACTTCTACACTGTCAGTCCTGTATTCACATTATACTTCTACATTGTCCCAGTCCTGTATTCACATTATACTTCTACACTGTCAGTCCTGTATTCACATTATACTTCTACACTGTCAGTCCTGTATTCATCATTATGCTTCTACATTGTCAGTCCTGTATTCACATTATACTTCTACACTGTCAGTCCTGTATTCACATTATACTTCTACATTAGTCTGTATTCACATTAAACTTTTACATTGTCAGTCCTGTATTCACATTATACTTCTACATTGTCAGTCCTGTATTCACATTATACTTCTACATTGTCAGTCCTATATTCACATTATACTTTTTACATTGTCAGTCCTATATTCACATTATACTTTTACATTGTCAGTCCTGTATTCACATTATACTTCTATTGTCAGTCCTTTCACATTATACTTCTATTGTCAGTCCTGTATTCACATTATACTTCTACATTGTCAGTCCTGTATTCACATTATACTTATACATTGTCAGTCCTGTATTCACACCCATACTTCTACATTGTCAGTCCTATATTCACATTATACTTAATACATTGTCAGTCCTGATTCACATTATACTTTTTAAATTGTCAGTCCTTTATTCATTATACTTCTACATTGTCAGTCCTGTATTCACATTATACTTATACATTGTCAGTCCTGTATTCACATTATACTTCTACATTGTCAGTCCTGTATTCACATTATACTTCTACATTGTCAGTCCTGTATTCACATTATACTTCTACATTGTCAGTCCTGTATTCACATTATACTTCTACATTGTCAGTCCTGTATTCACATTATACTTATACATTGTCAGTCCTGTATTCACATTATACTTCTACATTGTCAGTCCTGTATTCACATTATACTTCTTCATTGTCAATTCCTATTCAACAGAAGGTCACTTCCAACTGTATGAGACATTTGGGCTGGTTGGAGAAAGAAGGGCTGTACTTGCAGAGCACCAACGTGACAGTGACAACATTGTCAGGATGTTTGACATTTTCGGTTTATTTCAATGTGGATTATGGCTATTCTATGAAGTTCGACAGGTGCCGGAAACGTCTGTCTATCTACATATGTCAAGTAGATTTAATATTACATGTATCATACATTTGCAATGCAAAGCTGCAACACAATAATGTGGAAATGTAGGGCAGGGGTGAGGAGGTGGGGGTTGAGGAGAGAAACGTAGGAGAGAAACGTCTGGGAGAGGGAGAGGGAGGAGGAGGAATATTACAGAGGGAGAGGAGGAGGGAGAGAGAGAGAGAGAGGAGAGGAGAGGAGGGAGGGAGAGAGAGAGAGAGGAGAGAGAGGAGGAGGGAAGAGAGAGAGAGAGAGAGAGGAGGGAGGAGAGAGGAGAGAGAGAGAGAGAGAGAGGGAGAGGGAGAGAGAGAGAGAGAGAGGGAGAGGGAAGGGAGGGGAGGAGAGAGGGAGAGAGAGAGAGAGGAGGGAGAGGAGGGGAGGGAGAGAGAGAGAGAGAGAGAGAGAGAGAGAGAGAGAGAGAGAGAGAGAGAGAGAGAGAGAGAGAGAGAGAGAGAGAGAGAGAGAGAGAGAGAGAGAGAGAGAGAGGGAGGTATGAGTTCTTGTGTTTAAAATTAGCGACGTATACATGACAGTGTATAGAAATATCATTAATGAATCTTAACTTGTCTTCAATATATTTATGTGTCTCATACAAAGGAGCAACAGTGGACTGAAGTCAACGGTGAAAAACGGCAATAAGTGACAACGCCACCAATAAAGACAAAACAAACACGTGACGTTTCGGAAACAAAATATATGTGATATTAGTGACGAAACGTCACGTGTTTGTTCTGTCTTTATTGGTGGAGTTGTCACTTATTCTCGTTTTTCACTATATTTATGTGTCGTGGCTTCTAATTCTAATACTGGCCTGCTAGATTATTGATCAGGATTTTGTTTCTGGTGGTGATTTAGTGGGGGGGGGAGAGGAAGGGGAGGGGGACGGGGTGCAGGTGCAAAACAACACAATGATATAATGATGATTTTCATTTCTAAATGCAATGTACTCATTCCATCACAAATTGCATCCAGCAAAAGACGATGAGAAAAACCAATTTGTTTCTTTTGTTCATTGGAATTTACCTATCCACCCCTATGCGGATGTCTTAAGGTGAACTGAGAGAAAACGGCATGGTGAGAGACGTGTGAAAGAGTGAAGATAAACATTGTCGGAACTACCAGCCCCACCCGCCAACCACACACTCCATCACTCACCGAGTTGGCCTCATTTCAAGATGATGGAGGGAGGGGGAGGAGGGGAGGAGACGGTAGTCCGGAGGCAAAGTGTCGGCCTGTCAACCAAAGGTAGTGGGTTCGAGCCCGCCGACGGTTGAACACTTTTCTCGAGTTTTTCGAGTAAAATTTACCCCTTTGGTCTAAGTAGATGGGCCGACATCTAGTTCCATTGGAGATGGACGATAGAAAGGAGGTCCCGTGTGCAGATCACAGCACTCTGTGCACGTTTAAGATACCGGTACCTTGGTTGTTTACACTAGGGCAGTCCGGGCAAAATTTTAAACAATCTTGCCGAAACCCCCGAAATCACCTTGATTATGGTGTGCGTAAATCAAATCAAATGAAAATTAAGATGATGGGCAAGGAATCTAGTCATAACGACAACAATTGATTCACACTTTGTGGTGAGAAGTCTTGGTGGGGATGATGTCTATTGTAATGCTAAAAACATCACATATCATGTACAAATTATGTTGTTGGTGAAGATTAACATGAGAAGAACGAGGCAGAGGAGGAGGAGGGTTTATGATTTATAGATTGATGATAAAAAATGATGATGATGATGATGATGATGATGATTGATGATGATGTTGATGATGATAATGTTCATGGTGATGATGACAACATGATTACCATAGCGGTGACATAATAAAACATGTACAAACAAGGATGGAATTAAGGACAACAAGTGTAAAAAGAGAAATACGACATGACAATGTGTATAACAAATTGTTTTGCACAGGCTTGAGAATGGAACTCGCACAAGCCTTTGGCAGTTGAAGAGTGGACATGGCAACTTTTCTTTCTCATGGGATCGCATCAGTGTCGTCATTAAGCCAGGAACTGACATCAGCGTGAGTTGCACATGTCTGTCGTTGCTTGTATTGTATGACGTAGTGAAAAATGAGCAAAACCCAAAAACAAGAAGGAAGGACACGTCGTTTTTTGTATAGCTAGACCTAGAGCGGTTTGAACTTTTAATTTGATTTCAAAGGCTATTAATAAGTCAGTCGCTATTTCATAAATTTTCGTCCTTTGTGTTTTAGAGTAAAAAAGCATTTTTGTTAAATTTCTTATTTAACTTTTTGGTATTATGCCAATTGGGTAATGAGTCTTTTGAGAATTCCAAGTAGTTTCAAAATTGTAGAGGTTTGTCACTATGAGAGACCAAAAGACAGCGTTTGAGTTTTTCTATTACTATTGGTCATCTCCGCTGGTACGGATTCGCCATTATGGCAGACAAACTACCATTTAGTGTTTGTCTTTAGGCCACTATGGCTATTCGTCGTCTCTGCAGACACCGATTCTTCACTATGTTAGACGAACTACCATTTTCTTTGTCTGAAGGCCGCTATGGCTATTCGTCATCTCTGCAGGTACGGATTCGTCATTATGGCAGACAAATTACCAGTTGTTCATTAAAATGCCGCCATATACATGTACCTTTTATTCTTTTTCCTTCTATTACTTCACATTGAGTACTCCACAGCTTTGCACAATAAATGTTCAGCTTAGTCTTGAAAGAGTTACCGTCATGGGAATTGCTAATGTCAATGGAGATGATGTTGTTCCAGTGTCTTCTTTCTTAATGTTGACGTCAAAAATGAGTATAGGTGTGCGCCTATTCTTGAGTGTGGGATCTGATGTGGGATCTGATGTGGATCTGATGTGGAATCTGATGTGGGATCTGATGTGTGATCTGAATGGTTGTCTTTTATTTGGTTGTTTTCTTGTATGTCGGTGTTTTTTCTCTGTATTTCAGTCCCTCAAATGAAGTACGCGCTCATCATCGTCTTAATTAAAGTTTTAAAAATCGATTGTTTCTCACGAAATGCTAATGTTTGAAAGTAAACACAATGTATTACATGTATAACAATGCTTACACAGGGTTCCCACTCATCATGGAAAGCTGTAAAAGTCTTGGAATTTGGTAGGAAGGAATTAAGACTTGGAAAAGTCTTGGAATTTGGTAGGAAGGAATTAAGACTTGGAAAAGTCTTGAATTTGGTAGGAAGGAATTAAGACTTGGAAAAGTCTTGGAATTTTCATGAAATATTGCAATAATATTTTTTCCATCTCGGAATTGGACGAAATTTCACAGACAGGACACAACTGATGTGGCCATTTAGTACTGCTGTTTTCTGTCTTTCTTAGATCGTTCTCAAATTGTCTCCTGAACAACTGGGCTTTCAATTATCGTCAGACCTGCCATTCTTTACCATTCAATCGTAATGTCGTTTTAGAATTGTGTCTCATTTACGATTAGTTCTACCTTTGATGCGTTTTCACCCGATTTCACATCGCCCGTTAATGCCAGAAATTTCTGGAAAATTTGATGTTTGCATGGGGAAATCTTGGAAAACTCTTGGAATTTTTATCTTCTGAAAATGAGTGGGAACCCTGTTACATAATAATAATAATAATAATAATAATAATAATAATAATAATAATAATAATAATAATAATAATAATAATAATAATAATAATAATAATAATAATAATAATAATAATAATAATAATAATAATAATAATCATCATCATCCTCAGTTGCTATTCGAGGCTAAGGGAGGAGTGCCATATCGAGGCTCTTTGGCCGTCGATGAAATAAGCTACAAAGTTGGATCTTGTCCAAAGTAAGTTTCTATTATACAATCCAGAAGAAAAAAAATACTTCAGACAAACTTTGGTAGAATTCAACTTCAAAGCAGTCGGTCTGTCTTTTTTGTCCCTGTCGGTTTGCCTGTCTCTCGTACATACACACTTACAGCTAACGTACATTCATTTATAAATATTCTCTTTAAATATATTGGTCAGCCAATGTATATTATTTATTAATCTATACATTCATCTACATAATATCTATTTATTTTCCGGCCTGGAGCCTGCATGTCTATCTATGTATTCTATATCTACCTATCTGTCTATTTATCTATATATTCCTCTATCCAGCTTATAATTATCTTTGCATTTTTATTCATTGAGGAGGATGAGAAAAGGAAAAGAGGAACAAGAAGAAAAAGAAGAAGAAGGAGGAAGAGGATGAAGAAGAAGAAAAGGAGGAAGAGAAGGAGGAGGAGGAGTAGGAAGAATAATAATAATAATAGTAAGAAGAAGAAGAAAAAGGAGGATGAATGATAAAGATAATAATAATAATGATAATAATAATACCAATAATAATAATGATAATAATAATAATAATAATAATAATAATAATAATAATAATAATAATAATAATAATAATAATAATAATAATAATAATAATAATAATAATAATAATAATAATAATAATAATAATAATAATAATAATACTACTACTACTACTACTACTACTACTACTACTACTACTACTACTACTACTACTACTACTACTACTACTACTACTACTACTACTTATACTACTACTACTACTACTACTACTACTACTACTACTACTACTACTACTACTACTACTACTACTACTACTACTACTACTAATAATAATAATAATAATAATAATAATAAGGATACTACTATTACTACTACTACTACTACTACTACTACTACTACTACTACTACTACTACTACTACTACTACTACTACTACTACTACTACTACTACTACTACTACTACTACTACTACTACTACTACTACTACTACTACTACTACTACTACTAATAATAATAATAATAATAATAATAATAATAATAATAATAATAATAATAATAATAATAATAATAATAATAATAATAATAATTTTTAAAAAACCAAACCCAAACTAGAATATTTGTCCGATAATATAATTTTAAGGCCATTTTTAACTCCCTTCTTCATTATTATTATTATTATTAATTGTCTCTAGGTAATTGTCAGGCTGGTCAATAACAACATTACAGATGATGACAGGGTTGCTGACGATGAGAATGCCCTTTTCTACTCATGAAATAAGACATGTGTTTATTAATTTGATTTCTTACATTTTCTAATCAACAGAAATATCTTAATATGAGTTCAACCTGAAATAAAAATGTTGATATGATACTTGAAATCGACCTTCGTTTTTTTTTGGGGGGGTTGGAGGGGGGGGGGGTTGGGGCTTTTTGTGGGTGTTTTAAAAAAATCTTTGGTTTACTTTTGGGTTATGGTTGTTTCTAATGTTTGTTTTTCTTTTTGCTTTCGTTTTATTGTGTATGCGTTTGTCCCCCCCCACATTGCTTACCACCGTCTGTACTGCAAAGGTAACGAGATTGAGTTCATTAATTTGATCTCGCAGAAATTGCAGAAATAGGTATTTATCTTCCCCATTCCAAAATACCACCCCACTTCACCCAGTCCTGCCTCCCTACTAACTACCAAAAACGATAACAAAGCAACAACAAAAAAAAGCTACATAAAGTGTGTGTTTAAATTAGTCGATGTCCTTTTAAATAAATAAAAAATGATTTCATTTTACCCACCTAAACAGCTAGCAGGATGATCTCTGGATTTATTGTAGGATAAAAAAACCAACCCAACTTTGTCTCAACTACCCTAATGTAAACGGAAAAAAAACCCAACTTTGTCCTAACTATCCTAGTGTAAACGGAAAAAACCCAACTTTGTCCCAACTATCCTAGTGTAAACGGAAAAAACCCAACTTTGTCCCAATTACCCTAGCGTAAAGGAAAAACCCAACTTTGTCCCAACTACCCTAGGGTAAACGGAAAAAACCCAACTTTGTCCCAACTACCCTTCTGTAAACGGAAAAAACCCAACTTTGTCCCAACTACCCTGTAAAGGAAAAAACCCGCCTTTGTCCCAACTACCCTAGTGTAAACGAAAAAAACCCAACTTTGTCCCAACTACCCTAGTGTACACCGAAACAAACCCAACTTTGTCCCAACTAACCTAGTGTAAACGGAAAAAACCCATCTTTGTCCCAATTACCCTGTAAACGAAAAAAAAAACCCAATTTTGTCCCAACTACCCTAGTGTAAACGGAAAAACCCAACTTTGTCCCAACTAGCCTGTAAACGCAAAAAAAAAAAACCCCATCTTTGTCCAAACTACGCTGTAAAAAAATTTTCGTCCCAGCTACCCTAGTGTAAACTGAAAAAACCCAACTTTGTCCCAACTACCCTGTAAACGGAAAAAAACCCATCGTTGTCCAAACTACCCTGCAAACGAAAAAACCCAACTTTGTCCCAACTACCCTGTAAACGGAAAAAACTTCAGCTTTGTCCCAACTACCCTGTAAACGGAAAAAAACTCAGGCTTTGTCCCAACTACCCTGTAAACGGAAAAAAACTCAAGCTTTGTCCCAACTACCCTGTAAACGGAAAAAAACCCAACTTTGTCCAAACTACCCTGTAAACGGAAAAAACTCAAGCTTTGTCCCAACTACCCTAGTGTAAACGGAAAAAAACCCAACTTTGTCCAAACTACCCTGTAAACGAAATAAAACCCCCAACTTTGTCCAAACTACCATGTAAAACGGAAAAAACCCCATCTTTGTCCAAACTACCATGTAAACGAAAAAAAACCCCAACTTGGTCCCAACTACCTTGTAAACGCTTTAAATAAAGACTCATCACCCCGCACAGCCCCAAACGACCACTCAGTAGATTATCAGGATTTGTGTGTGTTTTTGTTGTATTTTTTATTTAATTAGATTTACCCACATCCACAAATAAGGTGATCTCAGAGTTTTTGGTAGGATTTTTTAAATTTTGCCCGGACTGCCCTGTAACGTATCCAGAGCGTTGTGATCTGCACACGGGACCTCCTTTTTACCGCCCGTCTCCGATGGGACTAGGTATCGATCCACCTACCTGGACCAGGGGGTATATTTTTGCTCGAAAAAATCGAGACAATTTTTCAACCGTCGGTGGGGCTCGAACCCACTACCTTTTGGTTGAGAGGCCGACACCTTGCCTCTGCACTGTCGAGTCCCCTGATCAACAAGAAATATATTCTCCAAATCCCAAAATCTACGCTGGAACAATTTGAAGATGGAGCTTTCACTTCAGCCTCATTGGACCTGTTGTTTATAACTAAAAATAACGCCTTTTCTGTTTGCATCAAACCATCAGCTAACACTATTGCAGATTTCAAGAACAAAACTGAAAACCCATAGATTATCAATAAATATTAGTAGGATAATTTTATTGCATCTTTAGTTTAGACCACTTTACCTCTGTATTTTAGTGTTAGATTTAGATTCAACATTTAGTATTTTTATGAACGTCTTTCCTTAATTCAATATTTCCATTAATGTTGATTCTTTTGGAATGTTAAGCTTCGGCAAAAAAGCGCTATAGAAGCGTATTTTATTTGATAAAAACAATCGAGCCTTACCTGTAAGGTGAAGATTGTTTGTAATTTTGGCGTCTGGCGTCAGGAACAGAGTGGCAGGATGAATAATGCGCACGGCATGTCCCAAGTCACACTTTAGCTAGTCACAGTTGTGATTATCATAATATAATTTTGTTGTAATATTTCTATTGTAAGATATCACCTACATATCACCATACGTATTATTTTTAATCATTGCAAAGAAAGAAACAAAAAAGGGGGGTGGGGGTTGGGCACTTGGGCATCCTACCGCTCCGTTCCTGATGCCAGGCGCCAAAATTACAAACAATCTTTACCTTACAGGTAGGGCTCGATTGTTTTTATAATTTTAGCTTACTGACGACAGTTCACTGCGTCTGGCAGGGTGAGTTTTTAGAGCCACGACTGTGACCAAAATCCATGACTAAAAAATGATGTCCAATTAATTCCATGAATCCCATATTTTTCAACAATAACTCTTTATTGAACATAAAATTTCAACAATAACTCTTTCCATGGTAACACAATGGAGTATAGATAATAATAATCAAGACCTTCTTGGTCATACATGTTTTAAAAAGAAACGAAAAATCAGTACTTTATAATACATCCCTGTGTATTATGATAATGTCGAAAAATTTGACAGTTCATTTACTACAAGTGCTAGCATAAGAATGCAAAATGGATTGTCCAAAGTTTATATTTATTTCCTCTTATACAACTTGGTGAAGGTGCTCTGTTTACTTCAACCTGCTGTTGATAGATAGCGTTTTTTAGGAACACCTCAACCTATAGCCTTAGATGTTGATGCAGATTTAGTGCTGTGCGCAGTAAAGATAGTTATATCAATGCCTGCTAATCTTAATACTGTTTTCAACCAACGACTAACAGTGTCTTTGCTTACCAGTCTATACGTTTTTTGATAACTTATCGATAACTGAGAAACATTCTTTTCTCGATACTCTCTTGTGCTTTTCAAGTATGCTTTTGATCATATCGATTATACATAGACATTTATTGTCTTGTCTTATGATTGGGGAAAAGATGTTTCTACATTCTGTTTCCACCAATGTATTTCCTCCAACGTATCTTTGACAGCTGCATCTTACTATCCCAGTTGAATTCGTTAAATTTCAATGCTTTCACCCCCCCCTATCAATTATTCTATAGCGTAGAGGTCCATAAGGTACTGCAGGAAAATTAGCTACTAACAATCCTAAAAGACTTGCTATGTCTTGTATAGAATTGTGGCGATTGTTGGCAATGATTTTGCAGCAGAATTTCTTAATTGAGTTAATCTTACAACCATGTTCCTGGAATTTATGATAAATCCCAAATACGTTATTTTTTGAGCCGGCACACATATAGATTTGTCTGGATGCACTACAAACCCAAGTTTATCAAAAATGTCTACCGTGTCAGAAATGTTAAGTAAGCAATCGACTCTGCTCTCTCCCAAAAGCAGAGTCATCAAGATATCCGGTACTTAAGTGCCCCCGGCCATGTGTATATGCATAAATGGGTTTTCAAAGTTTAGTGAAACAGCGAGGGGGTTGGGCCAAACCGTTGCTATAACAAGTGTACTGATAACGTTTTCCACGCCAAAAGAATTTGAGATATTTTTGGTTTTCTGTGGCAATCAGTACACTGTAATAAGCGGACACCAGGTCAACAAGGTCAACACTAGCCATCCAGCAGCCTTTACTTACAAGGTTTAAGGCAGCTGAGAATGTTTCCATTTTAAATTTTTGATAGTGTAAAAATCCTTGAAGTGCAAAATCATTCTCAAAGAACCGTCGCTTTTTTGGGTCTCGTAAAGATTCCAGAAATATATTCGCCGAGTTCATGTTCTGCTTTAATAATTATTTCTTTTCGCACAAGCTCTTTAATTTCCAAATCAATGGCTTTTTTCTTCTTTCATTCATATTCTTGCTTAGGTCCTTTGATTTTCTAACAGTCGGTATTTCATCGAGTTCTAACTTAGTGCCTATCTTAGTGCCTTCTACCATTTGTGAGATAGAATCGTCCGACGTTAATTTTCTCCATTGGTCAATGTGATTCGTAATGCGACCGGCTTTAATTACTTTAAAGTGCTTTGCTTTTATTTACCAACAATCGCCTCAATTCGTCAGGTTGCGTCACACACACTTCGTCTTTACCTCCCTTTATTGTGTGTTCAGCGACCCTTTGCGTGCGTTTGTTTCTGTCCGTAGTAGTAGCGGGCGCGGGGATTGCTTCGCCAGTTTGTTTGGCCACGAGCTGGGACTACCTCCTAGTCCTATACTGAGATTTCCTAGGCCACGAGACATTTGGTTTCGTCTATAGTCCTCCGTCTCTTCGACTTTGACCTAAAAGGTCCCCTTCGGTTATTGTGTGAAATTTTGGCTTTGGTTTGACGACACACGAGCAGTTGTTTTCAACATCGTGTTTTTTATCTCGTCTTATTTGTACGTCTGTGTGTGTAAGTCATCGCTATATCGGACGGCAAGTCGAAGCGTTGTTTTTTCCTTTCTTTGCTGTGTCAACTTTTGTTGTGTGTGACTCAAAATTGAGACACAATCCATCAGCGTTTTTACTGCTGATTTTAGATTTGTTTTTTAACAAATCGACTTTGACCTAAAAAAGCACATTTTGCAAAATCTTCTTAACTTCATATCGTGGCTTTTTTCCTTGCAGACACTTTCAACCTTTCCACTCTTTCAATAATATTTCAAGCTATCGCTTTTTATTTCAAATCGAAGAGGCTTTATCTTCTTTTTTTCTATTCTTGAGCTTTCTCTTTGATTTTCCAAGTCTTTTGTCAGTACTCGTTGAGCACCAGGGCGACTATCTCCATCCAAATGCCAATTTGCTGTACTGAACTTTTGATTTTCTCCTTTGACATTTTCCAAAGTTCACATTCATTCACATGGCAACATTTTTGAAAAATTTGACCACCAAAAAAGCACTTTGCCATCACACAAAGCCACGTTTATCCGATGTTCGATTTCTTTCCCAACTGAAAAAAACTGATAAAAAATGTTGTCATCCTCCAGGTTCTTTGGAGGTAATCTTGGAAGCTTAATGATTCCTCAGTTGAAGATAAGCAAAACTTTGGCAACCACGTAAAGGCAAGAAGAAGATTTAACTGTGAGTGTTGATTGTTTTTGGGGGCATTTAATAATGAAATGTTGCGGTTGATGAAGTTAACTTTGTCGTTTTCACAATCATGAGCAGTTGAAACAAGCCTAACAATTTCATATTTTGACTCCACGTCTGCACTGTTTGAGGAAATTATGGTAAACACGAAGAACATTTTTAGGCTTCGTATCGCAAAGTAAAATGTTCACAATCCTCATCAATGGAAAAATAAACACAGAAGTTTCAGGCCCAGTCCGACCTTCACTGAAAAACACATAAGTGTTAGTTTAACAAATCTTTTTGGCAAGCCGCTCTTGAAACAATTTGTTTGTCTGCACAATGAATTTTCTCAGAAATTCAGTTATTTGTCAACAGTTCTGGATTCCACAGTTGATTTCTTTGTACTCCGTGGAGTCGGCTACTGGAGTGGGCGTGCAAGTTGAGAAAACTGTTGGTGGAATTGCAGGTACTTCAAACCGACTTCCAGGAGGCCGAAGTATGGGGACATCAACTGGCCAGTGAATTTTCCCATGTTACCAGTTTTTGTATCCATTCACAGCACATCATTTGGAAAACCGTAAATGGCAATTTCTTTTATTGACTCTGTTTTCACAAACACTTGAACAGCAAAAGTCTTCTGGATTAATCCCATCCTCCAGAATATTTTCATTTTGATCTAGATTTCACTCTAAATCTGGAAATCACATAAAAAAACTAAATATTAGGCCAGTTTCTTTAATTTTCTTTGCCATTTCAGATTCTCGAAAAATAAATTACTGTTCATTCGTCATCTAGATTCTGTTGATTTTTGAATTAGGAGCTAGAATGTAGATCTAGTGATCAGACAATCTTTCAAATTTTGAGAAATTTTATCCAACTGGTTTTTGTCATTTTAATTGGGTGTCAAGTAGTATTTAACTACTAGAACGATATCAAAGCAGTCATCGCCTGACGTGAGATTTATTTTTTTTATGAAGCACTTTCTGAGGTCAACGTTAAATCCAGACGAGACCAATTGAAGACTGATGGCAACACAATTTGCTGATTTTAGGAGAGCTCGATGTCTTCACTACAATTAAGCACATTTTGCCACTGTCGATGTTACCTTAGCTATTTTGTGTTGCAGACACATTTTTGTTTCTGGTTTCACCCATTTGCATATCACAAATTCATTCCAATAATCCGATACTTATTCATTTAAACCAGTCTTCTTCATTGTCATCGTTTGCCATCCACATATTTTTAAATTCTTCAGAGGACAGAGCAATATCTTTCTCTTTTAGGCCTGAAATTTTCTTTTTTTGTCTTTTTACAATTCTTGTCCCATCATCTGATGAAGCCTGAAGATGAATGACAATGATGGCCGCTTCCTCTTTTGTTTGTTTTTCACCATTTGCAGCAAGTCTTCCATAATCTCGTTATTCTTTTTTAGTACCTCAGAAAGGATTTTCTCATTTTGTCCCATTGTTTGGAATCTGAGATACCATTGGTTTTATTTGTTTGATTTTCATTGACAGTTTTAGAGTGGTAAGGAGAAACTGTCTGACTCATTAGACATGTTAGCAGAATCAATTTGTCCGTTGAAATTAAAGAAAGAACTAAATAACACAAATTAGCGGATAATATTTAGGCTCTTTTGATACTTACGAAGATAAATTTGTGTTATTCGCTTTTGCCCAGAAGTTCTATAATTTTCAAGCTAGTCAAAACAATTGCTTTGATAGAATTAATCGATAATTGAACTTTTTTGACCCAGAAGGCTTTACAAAATTCAATTAGTCACAAATTATAAATATTATAAAGTTTTATTTCAATGCGCTCACTCATAAAGCAATAGTGAAACACATTCAATCACAATATCTTCCGTGTGTCTATCACAAATTTCGTTATTTCTCGATATTTTCATGAAACTTCTTTCTTCAAGTATCATGAAAAGTCAATTCATTGAAAAATATGCACTTAACCTTTCCCGAAAAACTTATCCAGACTGGGATCTGTGTTGAAATCCACCCCTCAGCACGAGAAATTGAACCAATTCAAACAGCCGATGAGTGAGAGCGAAAAATATCCGTGCGACTGTGAGCTGTGACTCGTTCGATGTCCTACACAAAAAGTGACTTGTGACACGCCGTGCGCATCACTCATCCTGCCAGTGCCAGACGCAGTGAACTGTCGGCAGTAAGCTAACATTATTTATTTACATGAATTTTACATTTACAAAGTGGCAGTGATGTGGAAGATATTTCGACAAAAAATTTGAGGAGCTACCAAATGCTGTGCGTGTGAGTGTGATCTCATGGAGTTCCATCCCATAGGAATCTACATTGACTGATAATTTTTTTTTAAACGTCCTATGGTGTTGCCATTTTATTTTTACCTTTTACAGACACTATACATAAACACTCTGACAAGATCTTTCCCTACGTATAGCTGGGATTTCATTCATCACACCTGAGTCAAGCGAGGAAAGTAGAGTGATGTACCTTTCCTGAGACTAATAAGAATACAAATTACTAGTACAACATTATGAAAAAACCCCACCTGTGCCAGTAGCCGTGTAGTCGTGATCACAAGCTCACAACAGCACAGCTCAGCTACAACGCCTCATAAACCTATCATGACGTTGATTTACTGTGCAATATTAATGAATGCACTGCTCAATTGCTCAGCTATCGCATTGTCTTCCTCTTCAGCATGATAGCTTCATTTATTTGTCTTGCCTTGTTCAGTCTTTCTCATGTAACGCCAAGTCAAGTTTTGTTCTTCCACTTTAAAATTTTAACAAACGAAAAAAAACCCAAAAAACCCACAAAACTAGACAGCCAAAATCAAAGATTTGACCTCTGTGGGAACATGACATACTTGCAACTGATAAGAAATCTGGTTTGCATTTGATTTCACCCACATCCACACCTAAGGTGATCTTGGGTTTTTTGGTAGGATTTTTATTTTGCCCAGGCTGCCCTGTAAACAGCCAAGGAATCTTTAACGTGCACAGTGTTATTAATGCACACTGGACCGTCTTGGATGGGACTAGGTGTCAATCAGGGGTTAGATTTTGCTCGAAAAAACTTGAGAACATTTTTCAACTGTAGGTGGAGCTCGAACCCACTACCTTTAGGTTGAGAGCCTGACATCTTGCCTCTTGACTGCTGAGTCGCCCGTTCTGGGAAAGACGTATTGACCACGATCCCCAATGAAGGTACATTCACTATTCAGGGGACAGACAGACATACATTGTTCACATCAATGCTTAAATTAAGTTAAAAACCAAAAAATGCATGACAATAATGACATATTTGAAAGGTAACATAATATAGTATACACACATGACAACTGTGTTATGTAGTCAAAAAGAAAATAAGGCAAAATCCCCAAGAGATTCATTCTCAAACATGGAACATTTTATTTGAATGAGCTATGCAAAAAAAATTTTAAAAAAATTAAATGGAAACAAGATTGTATTTGTAAGTAAGCGAAATGTAACAAAAAGCATCCGTTTAATAGGAAAGACATCAAAAGAACTGTTAAGATGACACATTACTTGGAAAATATTCAATAAAACTAAAACAATTTAAAAGCTGAAAAACAGGGAGAAGCAGAATTTTTGAGAACAAAGAAGGGAAAAAACCCCACAAAAAAAACCTTTTTTTTTTTTTTACCAAAAAAATTTAAAATGCGTTAAAGAAAGTCAAATTTTATCAGTAAGTAAGAGAGAAGAAAAAACACAAACCTTTACCATGAAAATACAAAATTGATAAAGACCTAGGAACTTCTCATTTTTATCAAATAGAACAGCCTTGAAGTTAAGGAGGAGAGTCCCAACAACCTCCACCATAAATCAAGTGACAAATTTGGTCAAGAGAAATTTCAATGTCTGTAAATGAGCTGCCAATAATAGGCAAAACAAACGAATGAATGCATTTATTATTGTGTCCTAACAAAACAATATCACACATGGGGAATACAAATAAAATATAACTTTTTCTTCTCTCCGTTTCTTTCTCTCACAGATTCTCAGTCTCTATTAATAAACATTCACGCCTTTGTGAGAAAATATATATTTCCATAAATAAAATAATATTTCCTCCTGATACAAATACATTAAACAAAGTATTTCGATTACTGAATAAAATTGATCCAATAAAAGTAAAATAAATATTTTTGTGTACCTCAACATAATGGTAATACTGTTGGAATAAATAATTGTGTGCCCTGTATGATTGTAACCTCAATTTAAAGTACATAATATGTATAGATAACAGTAAAGCCCTTAGAGTCGTAAAAACGTTTTTAACATTTTTAATGACCGCTTTTGTCAGCTTAAGACTTAAGGGGAAGAGCGGGTTCTGGGAATGCCATTTTTGCCGAAAATGGGACAAATGTAGTCTATCATACTAGTGCATAGAGCAGTTCATTCCCATCATAATGATATCATAAAAGAAGCTCAGTATCGATTCTTTGAATTTACACGATTTTTTTAGAAACGATTCAGGCCTATCTTTCAACACAGCTATTACAATAAAAGCCAGAAATATTATCAAAAGTACGGCAAGTTGGTACTCATTTTGATTGCCACAATGAACACTATCCAAAACAACCTTATTTGAGGATCTATTATGAATATTGCTTTAGATCGGCCGGAAGTTACGGAACATATTCCGTGTACCTATTATCAAAAGGCATCATCTCAAAATGAGTAAAAAGGTGCTGGTGCACTTGAAACAGTGTCAATAAGAAGCTGAGAGCCTCTCAATTTTTATGATGTTTCAAAGTATTATCCTACTCTTTTCATAGGTTTATGGGAGAAAACGTATTCAAATAACAGAAAATAAAATAAAAATACGAATATCTCAAAATGTCATTTTTGGACCGTTTTTTTTCTAACTTAGCTCGCATTTTTATCTGATTGACTTGAAATTTGGCACCAACCATGCTTTTGATGCTTGAGTTAGATGTTATTTTGTATACTTTCCGAAAAATGAATTTTTTAGTTGAATAAAATTGCTGTAAATTGTAAACATTTTATATGCAACTTTCAACACACCATAAAAATAAAAGTTCGATAGATTTGTCTAAACCCATGCATACTTTTGTTCTATAGATGTAAATGAAGAAGCATATCAATTTTGAGACACAGCTCATAATAATTGATGCAGTTTTTACATTTTGAAAATGCATGTTATTTTATAAATCCAATATGGCGACGTTGTCATGGCAACACCCAACAAAATTTCAGTTTCTCATATTTTCTCCTCTAATTTAGATACGTAGAACTCAAAAATTGAGGTCTTAGATGGCTTGCTCTATGGGTTTTCAAAATGGCTTTCAAAACCCGCTCTTCCCCTTAAATCGTTGGGTTCAAAACCTAAAATGTGAATATAACATTAAATTTTAAACTGAAGTCAAAACTGCTGGTTCGAGTTAAATCAATCCCTGTCTGGTTTTTGGACATTGCAACTAATGGAATTCTCCCGTATGCCAGTAGGTTCAGCCTGCTTGGCAGCCATGTTTTAAGTTTTATTTACCTGGTATAATTTAAGTCCCAGTCAATATCTTAAATGTTATTTTCATTATTCATGAATGTTTAAAATTTACATCATTTTTAATTGATTTTTGAAAATTTTTGATTTTATCGACATTTACAACTAAGGTGAACTTTTAAAAAAAAAAAAATCAAAATCTTTTAAACCGCCTCGGCTTGACTCGACCTTTTGGTTGAATTGAGACACCAACACATTGCCTCTGGATCACCGAGTCCCACTATCATAATGCTTACCAAAATAAGCAAATTCTTTGCATGCTTGTGTAATTCTAAAACTTTATTTCTTCAGTAGACCTTTATACTCTGACTTACTTTCTTTATCAAATATACTATATCCACGGCCCTTAGTTCAAATAAAGGCTAGACACATTGCCATGATAAATAGACAGAGATAAACAGACAGAAATAAACGGGCAGATGGAAATACTGGATGCATGGGTGGACAGATGGATAGTGATAGAATGAAAGATAAGATAGATTGACAGACACACAAACAGACAGATCTTCTAAATGGCACGATAAGTAAGGTATATTTAAAAGTAAGTATGTCATCATATTTGTCATCTAAACGGTTGTCACATCCAGATATGTAAAAATTCTAATTTGCCTTCCTCTTAGGATGTGCAGTATGGATGCGTTCTCAACAAGACAACATTTAGTTGAGTTAGTTGCTGTTTCTAACTAGAGTAAAATCATTGTGTTTGGACCGTACAGGCGTAGGGGACTTTACATCTAAATAAAATCAATACCGCTAGTACAATGAAATAATCGAATATGGAATTTTTAAAAATAGCTCTAATGGGAACGTAAACATATATAAAAATATCGAATCTTTGGCAAGGACCAATAAGTGTAGACAATGTTCATGACTCATCAAATACAGCAGGTCTTGCATCTTTGATAACACGTACAATGACATATTATTTATGTATGAATGCGTCAGCCTGAAAACCAAAGCTGGAGTAAACAAGCATGGCATGAAAAAGTAATGTTATAATTATAATAAATACATAAACTTTATGTTTTTCTGTAAAATCTCTTAAGACATATTCAAAATCACTCAAAGATATTGTCCTAAACTCAATTTCACAACACTGATAATTTGTATTGGAATTGACGACTAGATGAAGACAGTATCATATTTGTGCTTGCCTCTTTGAACAGCCCTTAGCATGGTCGTTGCTACAAAAGTCAAACCTGAAACTTGAGGAGAAGCAGACATATCTATATATATAGAAATAGAAAGGAAAGCTCTGGCTGACGATTCTCGTTTTATTGAAGTTGGGATACCAATCTAAAAGTGGTTAATATACAGCCTTAGCGAGTACGCTGGTTATATGGTTCAATACAAACAAAGAGACAGAAAACTGAAAAAAAAACTCAAACGAGGCCATCGTTATTTACCAACATGAGATTGGTGAACATTAATTAGCAGCAAGTTGAAATCTTGTCGCAGAACTTGACATGTCTTGAAGTTTATCATCTTGAGCAGAGTGGCCTTGAGATTGAATAAATTATTTACTGCACTGCGTACAAATTTTAAAACAAAAATCTCTTCAAAGTAACATTTTTGGCTGATGGGTTATTCCACCAATAGAGTTACAATCTATCAAAGCACACTGTCTTAGCAAAAAGAGTTTTGCATGGGAGAGAAAATGTTTTGAGGGGCTAAACAATACAAATGTGTCAGCAAAAATAGGATACAAAACATGTTTTTAGTTTGCGAAGATTATCTAAAAAAGGAAACTGATACAAGCTTCACTTGAACATAAATATATATCTCACAGGTAACCCCATTTTTTTGTGACATGCCACAAACAGACACAAACACATTCATGAACAGGGCAACAATTGGTTGCATTTTGATTGGTTAACATTTTGTCATGCTTAACTATTTAACTGTTCAGAATACGCAAACCTATTCGCCTTCATTAGGAAGTATGTGTAATTCATTAATGAATAATGAAAATGTTTTCAAGTTGCAAAAGGTAAGAAATAAAACCAACAACAAACAATCCAACAACAACAAAAACAAATCGAGACTAATTTACAGATTCAAAAGAGAATCATTTTTCACTGGTCTGAAAAGTTGCTGACTAAACAAGAAACAGTGCAACAGGAAGCAAATTAAGTGTTTATATTCAGCATAAAAGGTGGATGGAATATACGAAAATTGTTCCCTGCAATAATGATAAAGCAGTCTTGTTGGATTTTACAAACTGAAATTAATTAGTGAAACAAAGGCTAAAGGGCCCTACACACCTAAGGGTCAACCGATGGTTTGGAATAAACCTTCAAACTGACGGGCAGAAATCCAGGCGTATCCGTTTTGATTCAATGACCCGATGGGCCAGCCAAACAGGACATCAAAAACGGAGCGTGTTCGATTTTCTGGGCAACGGGTCGGCCTGTCTGCCGCAGACTCCGAGGCACTATTGGGAGCGGCGGCTTTCCTTTTGATGTATCGTGAGGGGGGCTCCTAAAACAATTAAATATCAGCCAAAGAAATATTTAAAAATTGCATTTTTGAAATCAGCATGTCGAGATGAACAAAGTCTCGCATTACAATCCTCGTTTTTATGCTTATTTAGTGAAAACCGTGTAGTAATTTTTTGTATTTTTTGGAGTAGCGAAAAGCATTACCATTGCACTTATCTAGATCAAAGAGCTGCGTCTAAATCCTAAGGATAAACACGTGTGGTGTGGATGACATGCAAACTGTCTCATGGCGGTTTCGTGTGACGGTATGACAAAAGTTTGACCAGACTTGGTTGGAGTGAAGGTGTGTAGGGCCCTTAAAGAGATCAAATCTTAAGGTAAATTGGACTGATTGTTTTCACATTAAAAATATGTTACATGTGCCAGAATCATGTCGGTTGATATTATACAGGGTTGGAGAAAGTTTAATTATTAGCTCTGTGACCGTTTAAACAAATAAACAAAAATATATTGTTATTGATTGGAAAAATAAAAGAGGAAAGGGAGGTTCAACATAGACAGCGAAGATCTTCTAGTATGCAATGCCCGAATGACCACTCACAAGGAACCTACTCCCTCTTTGTCCGTCATCATAGCCGGCCAATTTCATATTCATAGCATAACATTTTCAATCTTGTCGTTTGAGCAGACTTTGCCACAGCTTGTGCTGCTAGTCCAAATGTTACGTCATCCAGACACTGTATGAAGATGACACAGTGGGCTGAATTTCAGACCCTGAATGCCATCCCCTCTGCATTGCTGCCAATGCCAACCGTTTCAAATAAAAACAATGCCCAGACTCGGCCAGTGTAAATTAATTCTGATTTGTATGGTAGCCTGTAATAGTCCATAAAATTAAAATATTGACGATTAGTTCACTTGAAAAGAAATTTAAATTCCACGGAAGGAAACGGGAAAATGCTAGGACAGGGCAGCATAGAGAAAGATCATTTCGGGCATCTAATTTCTAAACCCGTACACCAGAAGGGTTGAATGGGAACTGATAAAGAAAGAAAAGTTCACTCCTGAAAACGCATAGATAAAAAAAAGTCTGCTCATCGCTGGCCTTTTCTGACAAAGTGTGATGGTTGTTTTGTGAAGTCAGAATGGCGTCTCAGATTTGTACGCAACTTTCTCCAAGTCTCTACCGTTAACTTAGGTGTAAAAAACAACTCAAGCCAGTTTACCTTCATCATAATCATATACATACTTTTCAAGGTAAATACAGACAGAGACTCAAAGCCAAAACAAAAAACCCTGTACAAAGTAACCTGTTTTACATACTGGCTGGCAGCTATGCATCTGTGTAGCCACCGTCTGTGTCACACAGATAACTGTTCATGCTTTTAACCCTATAACTGTTGACAGTTTTTTGTGAGCCTTTAAAGGGGTATATAATGACATGTTTGTTATAGTTATTTCAATTGTTATTTATGCACAAAAAAACCCACTATCAAACAATACATTTCTGGAAAGGTCATGCTTTATACTAAAAACAAAAATAAAAAATCCACGATGACATCGCCGTGACCCCGGGCAAAAATCCAATATGACCGACAAGCTACGTAATCCTTTCGTTGGGATTCCTTGAAAAGTTTATAGATATTGTCATTTTCATTCAAAAACCCTCTTATCACTTAGAGAATTTCATAACCTTTCCACAAATCTATAGTTTGTTGGGGTTTTTATCAAATGTTCATGCTAAATTTATCTAAAAACGAAAGCAGGGATACTTTTTTCACGATACTGGAGTCACACGACGGCTGGACGACAGGGAGACAATCGCTATTTCATTAGCAGGAGAGCTACAGGTTTTCTTCAATCACCGGAGATGCGGAAAATGATAAAAACAGCTAGTAGTTAAAGGGAATTAACAATGAAAAACTTGGCAGATGAATTGGCAGATCTAATTGGCTGCCGCAAAAAGCTGCAGCAATTAGCCAATCTAATCGGCTATACGCTGTTAAAGATTACACTTGTAGGTTCAATCTGGGATGAAATTTAAAACTCTACATGTCTTGTGTAGGATAATAATAATAATAATAATAATAATAATAATAATAATAATAATACACTCGTAGAATACAACTGATACTATTAATAATAGCAACAGGAAGATTGTCTCTCGATTTGGTCCTTTTAAAACTATGTCATTATCGACATGATATCAATTTGAGCAAGAGGTTTGAGTAGAAAAGAAAACATGTCAACAGTAGGCTAACATTACTAACAACGCAAGGCCATGACTGTTTAAATACAAATACAAAACAAAAAATCTCACTCCAAATTGGTGAATGCGTTCCCAAGAAGTAAGGCCAATGATTTTTTCACAACATTGACGTGATGAAACATGCCCGCCAATAACTATTATATTTAAATATTATGTTTGCAGCTTTCTCTCAAATCAATGATGGCTACATATTTCATCACAAAATAAAGATAGAAACAAATGTTGCCTCTTATCATAAAATGTGTATTCAAATGTGCCCAGCCTACCTTTTTGTTCACCACTCAGTACCGGCAAAAATTATTCTTAAGTAACATGAGTCGACAACCGTTACCCAAGCCTCCAATTCAAGGCAAAGTAAGTAAAGTTCCTTCATAGCCGTTACAGCGCACACATCCAGAGCTTATCCCTGTTTCAATAGCGTTGTACGGAATAGATGATAATAATCATCTCCTGGCCAGGTGCTATTTGACATAGTTTTTTACTCCTAAGCTAGTGCTTGTACCCATTTGCACCTGGGTAGAGTAGGGAAATGCGTATTAAGTGCCTTTCCCAAGGAACACAACATCAGACCTAGCATCACTAGGATTCAAACCTGAAACCTCATGATCTCCAGTCTGGCAGCCTAACCACTCGCCACCAATACCACTAATTCAAGGCAAAGGTGATAAAAATATAATGCGCAATGTATCCGATATTGAAAAGATTGAAAGGGAGGCTTTTTAAGTTAGTATTGAAATAAATCTTAAACTCTCATGAGTGTATGACGGAGAAACAAATATCACTGTGAAAGTGAACTGTTCAACTTCTACCTCTTTTACAATATATATATATATATATATATATATATATATATATATAATATAATCGAAAGTGAAAGTCACAAACAGTATAAGTGCAATTTTGGATGTTTTGGGAAAATTAAAGAAGTGATGTTGCACATTTTAATCTATTTTCACAGACATACAAGGTTTGCAAGTGTCAAAAACGTTACCCAATAGGGGTACATGGATTGCTTGTATGGCTATTTTATGGGTTTCTATTGGTTCTTGTGCCACGGAATCTTAACTAGATGAAGCACATGGGCTTCCTAATGTTAAAAATGCGAGAGAAAAAAAGGTGTTATTAATTTTACTTAGACGGGTTGTAACTTTCATCACCGATATATATATGAAAAGTTAGTTTTATGTTTTATGATAAATCGCAACAACAGTCTTGATTAGCAAAGAAGCAATTTCAAGTCAAAGACAACTAGTGGAAAGTCTCTCTGGCAACCGGTTTTCATTTCATTAAAAATATCAACAGCTTAAGCAGTGTAGTGTAAAACAAAGATATTTCTCCTTAGCTCTAGTTCTGGGATTGAAATTGAAACCCTGATAATTTTTTTACCAAAAACACAGAGGAAGAACAAATTGCAACAAATCTGACTCAGCGTAAGGAATTGGCACACCTTTTAAAGACAAATCACCGATATCATCATATTCATGTATAAACAAATATATATCATTTATGAGCATCACAAAGTTAGTGAAATTCTCTGCAAGGCCTCAGAGACCCATGCATCAAATGAAATAAAATATACAAAATAAGAAAACAATGGCAAGACCAGTTTTTTAAACCAAATTAAATGATGGCTTTCTTCTGGGAATAAATATCATGTTGTATCGCAATCTGATCTCTGAGTAACGGTAACTAGAAAAAAAAGTTTTTTTAAAATCAACCATGAGATAGAACAGGCAGTGAGACAAAAACCAAACCAAACAAGTTATAATAATTATAGTACAAACCCCCCCCCCAGAGAAAGAATTCTCATAAACTATGTATAGAGCTAAATTGCTCTACAGCACAGAAGCAATTCAAATGTTGGAGAGAGAGAGAGAGAGAGAGAGAGAGAGAGAGAGAGAGAGAGAGAGAGAGAGAGAGAGAGAGGAGAGGGGGAGAGAGAGGGAGGGGGAGAGAGAGAGAGAGAGAGAGAGAGAGAGAGAGAGAGAGAGAGAGAGAGAGAAAGAGAGAGAAAGCAATAGAGTCGGAGAGATAGTCAGTCAGACAGACAGACAACAGACAGAGTGAGCTAAAAAGACAAAATCCCAGAAATGTAAAAACTGCAAAAGGAATAAAACAAACTGAAAGAGCAGCATAGTACAGATACATAACCCCAATTCAAAACATAAAGAAGCTCGTTTTTATAAATGCTTTTTTCATCTTTCTTAGAGCTAAGCAAGAGAAGCATTGTGTTACAACATTAATTTTCTGCATTAAAGGTAACAAAGTGAAACAGTCGCTCCTCCCTCCGACACAGTTTCATTCAGCCAATGTCTGCGCTCCATTTTCAATTTTAGTTAATCTGAAGTCGACCATATCCTCTTGGCCCTAAAAAGAACAATAAAAAGAAGGGAAACAATGTGTTAAAATGAAGGCTTACAATATTTAACAAATTCAAGGCTCAAGGCATTCAGTAATCCCAAAGATTTAGCAGGAGATTCTAGGGCATTGTCAAAAGGAGATTTTCCAATTTTTTTAGGAGAATCGATACCATAAAATGCTTTCCCAAGTCAAGAAATTATCACGTTCAGAGATCCAAAGTTATACTTAGACATTGAAACAATGTTGCAGTGCTTTTGCAACTTTCTTTTTCTATAACTCATTCATAAAAGTTCAGGCATAGAATTAAGAATCAACAACTTCATGCCTTTGACACCCAAGAGAATTTTGGCTCAGTCAGTGATAAGTTGAAATTTAGAGTTTGTAGGAAGAAATTTTAAAAGAGAAAATTCTTCTAAGAGTTTCTAAAGTGCTATGAGCACTTGAGGCACATTGGTAATTGTACAGAGTGAAATTCAGTCATATATTAGTAATGGTACAAGGTAGCATTCAGTCATACATTGGTAATGGTATAAGGTAGCATTCAGTCATACATTAGTAATGGTACTGGGAAGCATTCAGTCATACATTGTTAATAATACAAGGTAGCATTCAGTCATACATTGGTAATGGTATAAGGTAGCATTCAGTCATACATTGTTAATAGTACAAGGTAGCATTCAGTCATACATTGGTAATCGTCATAAATGGTAGCATTCAGTAATACATTGGTAATGGTATAGGTAGCATTCAGTCAACATTCAAGGTCATAGTCATTGGTAATGGTATAAGGTAGCATTCAGTCATACATTGGTAATGGTATAAGGTATTTCAGTCATACATTGGTATGGTATAAGGTAGCATTCAGTCATACATTGGTAATGGTATAAGGTAGCATTCAGTCATACATTGGTAATGGTACAAAGTAGCATTCAGTCATACATTGGTAATGGTACATTCAGGTAATCATATCATTCTGTCATACATTGTTAATGGTACAAATTATCATTCTGTCATACATTGGTAATGGTACAAATTATCATTCTGTCATACATTGGTAATGGTACAAGGTATCATTCTGTCATACATAATGGTAATGGTACATTCTGTCATACATTCAGTACATTCATTCATACATTGGTAATGGTACAAGGTAGCATTCAGTCATACATTGGTAATGGTACAGGTGAGCATTCAGTCATACATTAGTAATGGTACAAGGTAGCATTCAGTCATACATTGGTAATGGTACAGGTGAGCATTCAGTCATACATTGGTAATGGTACAAGGTAGCATTCAGTCATACATTGGTAATGGTACAAGGTGAACATTCAGTCATACATTGGTAATGGTACAGGTGAGCATTCAGTCATACATTGGTAATGGTACAGGTGAGCATTTAGTCATACATTGGTAATGGTACAGATTCAGTCAACATTACAGTCATTACATTTGGTAATGGTACAGGTGAGCATGTGAGCATTCAGTCATACATTGGTAATGGTACAGGTGAGCATTCAGTCATACATTGGTAATGGTACAGGTTAGCATTCAGTCATACATTGGTAATGGTACAGAAGAGCATTTAGTCATACATTGGTAATGGTACAGGTGAGCATTCATACATTGGTAATGGTACATGAGCATTGTCATACATTGGTAATGGTACAGAAGAGCATTTAGTCATACATTGGTAATGGTACAGGTGAACATTCAGTCATACATTGGTAATAATATGGATAACATTTAAATCTTTAATGATAATTGATAAATTCGTATCTTCCTTTAAGTAAGGAAAAGCTATAAATTTGATGAACCCTTACCTCTCTTCTAAAAAACAACAAATTTTTAATGAAACTTCATCTGTGTTCTGAAAAATACTCAACTTTTATTGAAGCTTCTCTATTAACCCCCCCCCCCCCCAACTCAACTCAACTTTTAATGTAAACTTACCTCTTCTCTGAAAATACGTAAGTTATGTAGTGTTGCATAATGTTGACACAAGGCCCAGGCACTACTGAGTTCTGCATCACATGTAGCACATTGCAACATGCTTGGCTCATCACTCTTTGCTGAAATATCAAATCACATGTCCTTATAGATCTGCCATTAGCAAAAAACAAAACAGTTACGTGCAATTACATATATGAGGGGGTGAGGTGCAAAAACCATGATGCACCACTTTTACACATGTATTGTGATTTTCCCCTCAGAATTTGAATGGAGAGTCTTCTGAAGATGAAATCCTTTTTTCTTCAAAGTCGGCTTCATCCTATAATTCGACTCTAAACATTGTGTTTACTTTTCAAAAAGTGATATATCTGCCATTATTGTTTTTGGTAAAAAAACTCGACACATCCCAGGAGAGCCAATCAGGTACTAGTATTTAGTCACAAGATGAAGAATGCTACTGTTCAAAATGGTGACCGTAGGTAATGGAGAGAACAACATTTTCCCCGTTGAGGTGTTAATCACATATTCAAATAAAAAAAACAAGGCTAGAAAAGGAAAGAAAGGATGAAAAATAAGTGAAAGAGGGTAAGGAGAGGAGAAGGACCTGCCGGCAGCGTCTGCCGACCGCCCACGGACAGAGAAACAAGTACAAGAGAGAAGCTGGGCATCGATATGATACATCGTTACACATTTCACATAAAAACAGGATCTCAGTTTTATCGCATACATTCTTCATTCTGTTACATATAAATATATACACTTCAGGGACACCAACTTACACAACAATTACTATTTCGGGAAAGACAAAAAACAGTTTCCATTGTTACAAAAAAATTCTAACTCCACCTGTCAGTCAAGTCACACCTAAACAATAATTGGAAGCAAGCCTTTCTAGTCCAGTCTATATCACCAGATTCAATCACATATTAATCTAAAAATTAATTCTGTCAACTCAGATTTAATTTTTAAGGAAGCCAATTCCGTAATTCCAATTGATTTCCTATACCAAACTTTGATCTGTAACGATTCAATTGTGAAAAAGAAATAATTAAATCAAAATTCTTTAAAATAAAATCCCTTACTCAATAACATTCACTCCTACAAGCAAGGGAGCTCCATATGAGGGGGGGTGAGATGCAAAACCCACCATCCGCCATTTTTACAAATGTACACGTATAGTACCAAATTGATCAGGCTTTATTTAGAACTTTGGGAAGAAAAAATTGATTTTCTTAATTCGTCTATTTTGGATACAGAGGTTTTGCATCTCACCCCCTCATATAAAAAATATATATATATGAGTACTTGATTTTCCACTCCACTCGGAATCCCTGGTTTAAGATAAAATAAATAACCCAGTTGTCTTTAAGACTCCCCCCCCCCCCCCAAGTAAAACACAAACATCACACAAACAAAAAAGAGTTACCATTTAAGTGCGACAGGTTATTATGGCATTGACAAGAAAATTGAAGATGACACGGCCCTTCCTTGTGTTGAACGAGGTTGGACACACTACTGAATTGCATCTTGCAGTTGCCACAGATCAGTATGTCTGTTGTGGCTGTAACAAAAATACCAGTTTTATGAGTTTTGTTGCCTTCATCATGCGATAAATTTACTTTTTGAGAGAGAGAGAGAGAGAGAGAGAGAGAGAGAGAGAGAGAGAGAGAGAGAGAGAGTGTGAGAGTGAGAGAGAGAGAGAGTGAGAGAGAGAGAGAGAGAGAGAGAGAGAGAGAGAGAGAGAGAGAGAGAGAGAGAGAGAGAGAGAGAGAGTTGTGGTGCTATTGATACTTCGTTATAGTTGTTAACGAGTTTAGTCTTCCATCTATATGTAGGGATCTTTAATGTGTACCTCCTTTTTATTGTCTGTCTCCAATTGGACTAGGTGTCAATCCACCTTCCTGGACCAGGGGGAAGATTTTACTAAAAAAACAACTAGAGAAAATATTTCAACCGCCAGCAGGGCTTGAACCCATGACCTTTTGGTCGAGGGGCCGATGCCTTAGTCTGGACTACTGAGTTCCCCTTCAAAGAAACAAATCTTATATCCTGTCTGCAATCTTACCAAATCTCTTAAGGCCATCTTACTTTTTGTTGGCCCTCTTAATTCCTGTCAGCCATACTATCTTCGATCAGCCATATTTGGGTCACCACCATTTTTTATGTTCAGTCATCTTATTTCTGGTTGGTTATATTGAAATCCCCTTTTGCCATCATCTTTATTTCTGGTTATGTTTTCATCTTCCTAGTCATTTCCTTAAAACGCTTCCAAACTCAAGGTGTTTCATTCAGAAATTGGATTTTCATTATGCATCACACTTCAACCGTTATATTGGATACATCCTTATCATCTTTATCACATCTATCTCTCCAAAATGTGGTGAATTTCCGGGAAAGATGTATTTCTCATACGAATGAATTCATAATAATAATTTTCATTTTGTAACATCAGTTTTAATGTCATATACTACTACTAGTCCAAAATGTTTTCAGAAAATGACCCATACAATGAAATGATCATAATAATAGTGACATTTTGTAACATCAGTTTTAATGTCTATACAGTAAATAGCTCAGGTAACTACAATAGTGACATGGCATAAAGTGTACATTCTAAAACAGTAAATAAAGCTCAGGTAACTACAGAAAGTAAGGTGGGCAAAATGAAGGCTAAGACTAAGAATGTGGATTTTCAAATTCGTATTTAAGCTCAAATTCTCTAAATATGCTGTTGATTCTCTTTATCAACGGTGGAAGTCTAAAATTAGTAAACCCCCCCCCTCTTCTAACATTAGGAAGCCCCTATGCTTCGTCTAATTAGGATTCCGTGGCACAAGAACCAATATAAATCCAAATAAAACCATATGAGCAATCATGTATTCCTATTGGGTCTAGTTTTGACACTTGCAAACCATGTATGTCTGTGAAAATAGATTAAAAAGCGCAGCATCATTTTCTCTGATTTTCTCAAAATCATCCAAGACTGGACTTTGTTTGTCACTCTTGGTTTCCTTATAAAATGAAAGATTATACAGAAATACTGATGGCGCGGATGGCGAACAAGAGAATCTGGGGTATTTTATAGTCTTAAAAAACCCCCAAATCTATGGAGATTCTGGATAAATCGATCAAGGGTCACAATTTTTATGGATGAACAAGACAAACCTAAAACAAAACAACAGCATCGTCCCCCCGGACTCCATAAACAAATATAACATAAACTCAAAAGCAAACAAAGCAAGAGTTGTATTGAAACGTATGATTTACACAGCAAAAATCTAAATCTTTGCATTACACTTAGAGTTGTGTTGAAACGTATGATTTACACAGCAAAAATCTAAATCTTTGCCTTACACTTACAAAATAGGTTGACTTACTTGTGCTTATGGGGTCAGTGCCTCTGAAACAGGCCCTGAAGATGACTGACTGACTGTTGAAGCGGCTCTCATCAGTGAGTTGTGTTTCTCAGTTGCCTTAGTAGAAAGCAGAATGCCTGGTGTAACTGTTTTATTCTCTGTCGTCTGCGTAAGAGCAAGGAGTGAAAATGAATGCATAAAAGATAGAAGAGAAAAAAGCAATTATTTGTTTTGTTTCATTCCAATTTTCTCTGTCCACCATAATTGTGTTGTAATCTCGTGTGAATTAGCGGGAAACAGCAAGATGAAAGGCATGTAAAAGAGTAAAAGGAAGGAAGTCGGACTGACCAGCAGTGCCTGCCAACCACTCTTACTGACCATAGCTTCGTTTCATTGAAATTTTCTCCATCCACCATTGCGGTGATCTCAGGGTGAATTCTAGAGGATGCAGCAATATGGTTACTCTTAGTGGCCTGGTAAAAGAGTCTTTGGCGAACAAAGAACTACCAACTCAGAATTGTATATGAGGGGGTGAGATGCAAAAACCCACCATGCGCCATTTTTACTTAATGTGAATTTTTCCACCATTTCAGAATTTGAATAAAGATTCTTCTGATGATGAAATTATCTTTGTTGAAAACTAGTTATATTCTATTATAATTTAACTCTAAGCATTGCGTTTACTTTCAAGAAGTGATATATCCGATATCGTTTCTGGTCAAACCTAGACACACCTAAAATTAACAAATTACGAAAAAATAGCAAAAAAGAGCCGACTCAGTTAATCGCAACATGACGAGAGTGGCAAAATTGTTGCAATTATCCAAAATTGTGATAAACTGGATTTCGACGTATGCCCAATTATCTAAGGTGATTTCACAATTTAACGATAATATGATGATCAATGTTGAACCTCTCATATATGGCCAGAAAAAAAATCATTCCCAAGTTAATAATTGGGTATATGCACATGTGTGAGCCGATATGATTCATTAAAATCATCCACACAACTGATATGCCACATCCTCTTTGTTAAACTCTGTCACAGGTGACAGACATCAAAGAGTTCACGACACAAGATTACAGCCAGGACGCCTAAAACTCTTTGATTGTGTAATCAAAGACGATCCAATAGCCAGTTACTAATATTCTACGAGCCGTGCCGCATGTCTCCGGTGATGAGACGACGTGAGTTTACTGTGAGTCATCTCTATGCAAAGCCGATTGTTCCTTTCACTGTCTGCTAGACTCACAATCAGTGTAAGGCTATTGTATCTTTATGGTTTTTTAGGTTATAGCAACATAGACATCGTTTAGCAAAGCGTTTAAATAGAAAGACGAGACAAAAAAAAAAAAATAAAAATAATAGGACTGCGAAAAAGTGAAATGTAGACAAAAAAAACAACATACGGGGACTGTTTTATAGTGGATGTAGACAATATATGAAACAAACAATACAATATTTTTAAAAAACCAACAACAAAACAACATATGAGGATTGTTTGTTGTGGATGTAGACAAACAACCAAACAAACAAAAAATTTAAAAAATACTGAGTAAGGTGATGCGTATGCACCATTCATAAACTGACTTTTTTATGATTTTCCGCATTGCCAGAGGATAGTGTCACCAGAGTTCTTTGCAAGGACTGGTTGGTACCAGGAGCGTCTTGACTAAGCTTCTTAGTGGAGCTGCTGCAAACAATATAGGAGAGAGTTATTTCATAGTATTCAAAGTCCTATGAGAAAGAAAAGAAAGAAAAAAAGCAATCATTCCTTCAACAGCATAAATCAAAATCGATTTTCCATGTCCAACAAAGTAGAATCATAGATTATATTAAATCTACATAATATGTGACAAACATATTTAGGAATTTAATATTTTTTCAAATCAACACGAAACATAGACTTGGAAGAAAAATAAAATAAAAAGGACTTGGCAAAGGAGGTGCAAACCTAAAAAACCCATCTGCAGGTATTATCCTTCATGGCTTCAGGCTTTCATCAAGGCAAGATAAAAATTAAAATTTAAAGGAAAATAATATCTTGATGTTATTAAAATTCCATGAATTAAAACCAATATCCCAATAAAAGTGAATATGACTATGACATAACCCTCCCTCTTCCTCCCCCCCCGCCCCAACAATTGACAGGTTCCATAAAAATTTCAGTACTGAATCTACAAGATATACATTGAAAAATGTAACTTTTTGAAACATGGATGAAAGAACGATGTGGATGGGTTTTTTTCTTTCTCACGAGTCTAAATCAACAATTTTATGATTTTTGTTCTTAAATGAGTCGGTTGTTCTCTCCTCTCTCTAAAGGGGATGGGTTACGTTTCAGAACCCTTGAAACGAAGACTCAAAGCTTACGGCCTCAGCTGGCTTGGGGCCAGTTGTGGGTCCCTGTGGCTCAACCCGTCCATTGGCGATCGCGTTGGCTCCACTGTATCACATTGGGCAAAAAGGGGCCACCCATTCAATACAGAGGCTCACTTAACTCCCTTTCGGGTTGTTCTCCTAAACAATACACGTTTTCACACGGTTGAGTAAAAGTATGAAAATATTGGTCACACTAAGTTTGCAAGCTGTTATTAGAAAAACCCCCCACTATTTTACTGAAATCAGTTGCTTTGTGTTACTTTAAAACTATGCCTAGACTTAGCACTGTTGACTGCAGCAGAGAACTCTGACTTCTCCAAAACCGAGATGTCCAATTGCAGTGCTAGCACTCTTTCAAGGCTAGTGGAATAGAATAGAACAACTGGCAATGTTGCTGATAGACAGCGTAGTGGTCGGCCACGAGTAACTACCCATTAGCAAAACCGGCATATTCTTCTGTCTCATTTGCGAAACAAGTTCCAAATAACATCTGCAATGGAATCTTCGCGAGGCAATATCTCCTTCATACCAGGCATCGATGGAACTCTGTTTTATTCTCAGACGAGTAGGTTGAACTTGTTTCATACTGATAACCGAATTCGAATATGGAGAAAGATCCGGAGAACGTTATGCAGCAGCCTGTGTTATGCAGCTTGATCGCTAGAGGAGGCAGCATACACGTATGGGATGGCATCAACTACAACCATCGTACTCAAGGCCCTGAGAATGCACAAATTTACATCAATGATGTGCACATTGTCGTGCCCACTTTTCAGATCCATCAAAACGTCCAAGTGTTTCAGCATGACAACGCAAGGACCCATACAGCTTGTACCACTATTTCTTTTATCCAGCAACAGGACATCAACCTGATGGATTGGTCAGCCTTTACATCCGATATGTCCCCAAGTGAACACCTTTGGGACGAACTTGGCCGCCGTTTTTACACGAGGAATGATATTGACAACATTCAACAGCTGGTATGTGCTCTCCACCAAGAATGGGATGCAATTCCTCAGTGTTTTATTCAAAATCTCAACAGGTCAATGAGAAGATGTACTCAAGCCTGCCTAGATGTTAGAGGTGGACACAACCCCTATTACAGTCTATTAAGGTGCGTTATCTCTTTTTGGTTTTTTATCGTTTGCCCCCTGTGGATTTGACACTCTGTAAATGTCATACCATTTATCTAAATATTTTTGTTCAAACATGTCTAGATCAAGTAATAATTCAACATAAAATTCACGGGCATTTCAAGAAAATATGAGGACAAATAAAATAACACAGTCCATTATTTGAATGTTGCATTTCAGCAATTATAATCTACTCATTCTATCTTGCATATTGAACAATAAGCTAACAATGTGTATAAAGAAAAGTAATTACATCAATTTAAATAAAATTACATCGGTTTACACATCATAAACACTCTTCTAGTGTTTTGACAATTACTAGAATCTAAAAAAGAAATTACAAGTGAATTTAATTGATCACATGTAAGTATTCTAATCTGTTTTAGGTTTAAAAATCAAATTCAAGTAGTACAGCATATTTTTTCGCCCTGAGCTACAAATCCATGGCAAAATATGTACATAACCATAATTGCATTTATAAAACTGCAAGAATAATTTCTCAGATGTATTATTCTTCAAAAAATGTAAAACAGAACAAAAAAAGATGTGTACGCTTACACACTGAATCTCTTCACCATAAAAAATGACAAAAAATCAAAGCTTTACAATTGCTTTGAACAAAGTGACAAAAGCAGAAACATATTTTATGACCACACACACACTAATGCAGAAACATACACTCTTGAACATAGATATTATATTTTTAAAGATTCCTCATAAAATAACTTATATACAAGCTCATTTACAATATAATTTGAGAAAAACATTATAATAAAGAAAGAAAAACCCAACAAAAAAGCACTTTAAAATGTACATCATAAACTAAAAAGAAAAGAATAGAAGAAAAGAATGGAAAAAAAGACAATACAAAATAAAAAGAAGCAAAAAGAAATTACATCCTTTACCCATATCCCACATTGTGCTATCTTTTATTTTTTATCATACACACACACAAAAACACACTCAAGGATAAAAATACATGACATAAACACAGCTTAGGACCAAGGACTCACAGGTAAAAAAACAAACACTGGACATTGCATGAAAAGCAAAAAAAGGCAGCAAAAGCCCATTGAATGAAGACTGAAAAATGTCCTCCTTACCACGAGGTTACACAAACAAAAAAAAACCCAAACACTCAAGGGCATTTTAAAACATCTTTTCAAACTTTGAAAAGTTACTATAATTAAAAAGTCGTTCAATATAAAATCTAATCACATTTTAACACTATCAAAAAGACCCTACTTCACTGCACTTACAAAAATGAACCCAATAGATATTGCTTAAAACAATAAATAATTCATGAGAGGAAAAAAAAAGGTAAGAAAATTGTTTTCTTATTAATCTTATGGATTTATAGCTTTTGAATGTAACGTTAACTTGTTAATAAAATGCCACATTATCTATATATGAGACAAAAATTCAGTCTGCATAAAGGCTAAGGAAAACTTTTCTTCTAAACAATCTAAATAAATAATTTAAAACCAAAAACCAGAGGATGGAAGAAACTTGAGGAAAATTTCCTAGCTGGATTCAGAAAATATGGAGAAAAAAATAGTTTTTTTACTTACGTATCATTTACAGTTCTTGCAGTGGTAGCACGCTTCAGCGCACTTCTGTTTTTAGGCTGAGACACTATATTGATATCTAAACCAAGAAAATAAAAGTTTAACAGATACAAAATTTTGAGAAAAAAAAAAAATGTTTTAATGAAAATGTTTCCAATCTCTCAGCTCCATTTCAAAGTTGAATAAATCTAACAAATGAGCTGTAATTTGGCTTCTAAAAGAATTTCTGTAGAGAAAATCTTATTGGTGAGTCATCTGCAAGAGTAAATATCAAAGGCTAAGAAATTGACGATAATACTAGAATTATATAAAAAGTAAAAATGAAACAAAATCTTGATTAAAATATATTTTTTTAAAGAAGAAAAAAATAAAGAAAAGTTTCAAATAAGTCTTTAGAAACATCTATTCTATGACTAACAAGTAGAAAGATAGTAAATTCTTTCATAAACAAAAGCAATTTGTATCAACGATTTAGCTCTTTATTCTTAAATTTGAAAAAAGCAATCTGAAGTCAAATTTATTGTAGGAATGTTTCTTTTCTATAAAAAATTCCATAACAAAGTTTGACAATATCGTTTATAAATTTTAAAAATTCACATAGAATTCGACTCCCAATGATGTACACCTCTCAACTCTCCTCCTCAAAAACCCCAATAAAACAGAGAAAACAACCCCTTCCCCCTTTTCCCCCAAAAAAACCCCAGAGTCCACCCAGCAAGTTGTAAATGCTCTAATCAGCATTAAAAGATTGTATCAAAACTCACTGAACGAAAGGATAAACAAGAGGAAATACATGTGTCTTGGCAAAATTACCCAAAAAATTTCTAACAACATTTTGAATTACACAGTAACAATTTGGATGCTACGTCAAATCTAATAATAATAAAAAATTATCCACATTTCAATCCTGCCGATGATCAAAGGTCCAAGACGCAATCTGTTCTGTTTTACTGAAATCTACTATGTCCACCATATGTGATGATTTCAAGGTAAATTAAAAGGATACTGCAAGATGGAAGACATGAATGGGAGTGGAAAGAAAGAAGGAGAGGACCTACCAGCAGTACTTGCCAACCACAATGTTTTCATGGGTGACATCAAAGATAACAAAAGTTTAACAATTAGGAATGAAAAATATGAAGACAAAAAGAAAAACAAAACAACATGATTTATAGAGACCGTTTACATATCTTTGACATACACAATAAGTTGGCATTTTTATAAACATTTGTGGGAAGAAACTTCAAGTTGTGGTGCGATAAGTGCCAGAGTAAAAGTCATGGCTACTTGGCCAGCTCTCAGTGTGGTAATTGTCAAAATTTTCGCAGTATCAGAGCAATCAATAAATTCTCCCTCCCTTGGCATTATCACAAAATCAACTTAATAATAAGCATACTGTATGAAGGAAAAAAAAGAAGAACAAAAAAACACCAAAAAAATACCAGAGCACAAGACAAAAGAAACAGAAAGCACGATATTATATTTGGGAATTTTACATTGGATGGATTTGTTTTTCAATTGGGAGACAGTGCTTCGCAATGGCAATAAATGCAAGCTTGGATAATACTAACAGGCATAGTAATGTTAATAGGTTTGGTTTATTCCATTGAAACTTCACCTGTCCACCATATGCCAGGATCTCAGTTCAGTGTGAATCAAGAGGAAAAAGAAAGATAAAAGATAAAGAAGTAAGACCTATCAGGAGTATGTGCCAATCAACCATCTACGGCAGGTGTCAGGGAAATGTGCCAAATTTATTTGCCATACGAAGAGGACAAGACTATGGTTGAAATGATCAACAAAACAGTCCACTATATGTGGTGATCTCAGGGTGAATTAAGAGGAAACAGTAAGATGAAAGACACGTGGCAGGAAAGAAGTAGGATCTATCAGTGGCACCCACTACCTGCTCACTAGAAACACAGATTGAATTAAATTGTAAATACAAAAACATAACATGAAGAATGAGCTAAAAGACACCCCCCCCCCCAAAGTGTGCAGACAAGTCATTGAAAAATAAGTGAGCAATTTATAACGATTTTAGGGACAGGTATGCTGCAATCACAACGAATTTATAAAATAATTTCTATAAAAAATAGTATCATTGCTTTGTGTTATTATATTCAAGACTAGCTGTATGTTCCATATAATTCAAACTAGTTAGTTGTGAGTTATGACTTTGAGGTTCAGGAAGAGGGGGTGGGATCAAAAGTGTTGCCCAGAGGTTGAAAGTAAATTAAAAAATATATAAAAGTGGAAAGTTGAGCCCCATGATGTGATTCTGAACTCATTCCTACTCCTACAATCATCAGAATGTTTCAATTGAAATGTTTTATCAATTTAAAATGTATGCATGCATTGTCTTTCTCTAGTTTAGGGAACCTCTATAATAACATGGTAAGTAGAAGCTGTCTTACAAAATGTTTGGAAAATATTCCTTTCATCATGTATGAATTGTCTTTCTCTAGTTTTAGGGAACCTCTATAATAACATGAAATAGAAGCTGTCTTACAAAATGTTTGGAAAATATTCCTTTCATTTTCAGTGCGGTCACTGATGGACATACACACTCACAATTAATATTTTTACAATTGAATCGAAATAATAATAAACAAAATCAAACCATGATCTTGATTTGATCTACATTTACTTTTACAAGAAAATAAAACAAACCTTCAATATATGCTTGTATTATTAAAATTTGAAAAAACACTTTAGATTAAAACACTTAATGATCACAAACACAGACATATGAAATACAGACTTACATTATAGTAGTTTACAGTAGTGACAAAAATGAAAGCAAAACAATGAAGAAACTTTTTTCTTCTTTTCAGTAGACAAGTCTTTTACAGTATTCTTGCCTTGTCATAAATTTCTGCAGCACAAGTAGGTCACATGGAAATAGATTCTTATCCAGAATCTTCAAGCAAATTAATTTACTAACAAAAATACAAATCAGCCCTAAACATTAACAGATATCTTGTGCCCCCCCCCCCCCCCTCTCTCTTCTGGCGTCTAAATAACATAGGTTGGGTTTTGTTTTCTAATTTTCAACATTTGAATATTCTCCAAATGTAAAATATTTTCAAACTTATATTCTGATAATGTATAGTGCACATATATATATATACAAGCATGCCCGTGGACAGTTATGATTTTTTTATTATGATTACTCTTTAACAACATTCTTTTTTTTTTTTTAACAATGAACTACTCAAGAGGTTACCGAGTACAGGGAGATATCAAGTACTGGTACAGTTTTCGATACTTAAGTTAGGCCAGCTTTTCATTGCATATCTAATGACCGGAACGAAGGAATGAGTAACAATAACAATAAAAAGTTTTGTGGATCGCAGGCAGTACAATTTTTTTCCCAATCAATGAAAATACTGATTTGATCCAAGGGTCAATCGCTAAAAACCCAACCAGTCTATTTGAAATCTACCGGTGAAATATGGAGGTTGTGGGTGCAGTGGTTCCTGAGTTGTAAGCGGTCAAAGTTAGAGAAATACAGCTTTATATATATAGAAATTTATAATACATGTACTTTTTTTTTCTGTTTCGTTTTTAAAGTCTTCTGGGGATGTTTTGCTCACGGTGTCCCCGATGATTTGATTGAATCAGATACTGTTAGAAACAGCAATGACATATCTAATAATCAATCCACTTGTAGAGGTATTGTGTAATTGACCGTACATTGAGATAATCTGGGGCGTTACTTCTGAAAATGCCATTCAAAATACTGGTAACTTATTTCAATCTAAAGAGTTTTAGCAGTGCAGCTCCTATCCTCTGAAATAAATTGTCTTCCCTTAACAAAAGAGAAATCTAGAAACTAAACTTTTTAAAGAGGATTTTGAACAATGAGACATAAATGTTTTATAAAATAAAAAAAACCTTGTCGTTAATTTATGTTTTAATGCTTATTGTTCCAATGCTCTGAGATTTTTTCCTCCTGTCTTTAAGTGATTGTAAAGCACTGCTGAGTACTTTTATAGTGGGTAGCCAGGTGCTATATTTATCAATTATTATCATTACTATTATTATTATTATTATTCTATATCATATTGCCACGGGTGTCAAATTTAGTGCATTGCATTGAACCATGAACCCTGCAAGATGGTCAGTGATAAACACAATGCTACAGGTGTGAACACAACTCATCAGTGATGTGTTTTCCCACATTTTGTTTCTATGCAGTACATAATGCAGAGGTATCAGTGTGCAGATATAAATTTTACTGCTCACATAAAAATCATCACATTGCATACAAAATCTTTGCAGGCGAAACAATGTTTACTGTTTCTACTGATCTACACTTATTGAAGCAGACAGAATCTTCATCACAGAACAGCCTCAAGCCAAATGGAAAAAAAAGAGACAAAATTATACATGAACAGTTAAGAAGGAGGGAAGATCCTGAGAGTAATTTTTTTTAGTTTGAAGAGGTACACAAATGAGTTCCACATGACGAAATTAGAGCGAAAAAATTGTGAAAGTTGTTTTTGAAAATTTAGTTGCCATTCAAAGGAATCCGTTGAGAACTGTAGGAATACTTATAAAAAAGTTGCCCAAAAGCTTGTTTTGAGAAAATTGTATTTAAAACTATTTTTTCGTTGTTTGAATGTTTTCCTCTCTCACAAAAACCTAGAAAAGCGTCCCAGCTCCCTTATACTATGTCGGGCACCTTTCAATAACGGGTGCTTCAAACATGTTTTTTTTTTTTTAACTGACGATCTAAGGCAATATTGATGAAACTTTGTCAAAAGTACATTTTTTGTAAAGATTACTTGTGCTGATTAAAATGAGTACCAACTTGCAATACTGAAAACAAAATTACTGGCTTTTATAGCACAACAGATGTATTCAAAGATAACCAGATTGTACTTAATAAAATCATATAAATTCAAGGAATCAATACTGAGCTTCATTTATGGTATCAAAGTGAAGGAATGAACGGTTCCATCCAATAATACACTAAACTAGGTTTGTCCCAATTTGGACAAAAATGAATTTCTCCAGGACCCCCCCCCCCCCCCCTCAACCAACAAAACAACACCCTATGAAGACAACTAAAAAAATTGCTAGAGCTCTGCAAAAGATGAGTATGTTGAAATATGATGTCGCCAATTACACACTCTGGAGTTTCAGCTCCTCCAAACATGTCTGTAAAATGCATGAGCAGAAGACTACATTGTTAAATCTTTAAAAAAAAAGATTTATTCAGTAACTGTTCTGCACATGTCTATTGTTGTTTCATATTCAAAGGGCAAATTCCAATCACAATTCAATATGGACAAAAACAAACCAAAAGTATATATCACTAATGTTTTGCCATGGGCTGACTTGGGAGAGTGAAAACGTTTTTTCTCTTAAATATGTAGCAATGTGAAGATTTTTTAAAATGCCTTAAAAACAAGATAATATATATTATATATTAATTATATGATTACTAGGTCAATGTATGTGTGTATCGATGAAAATAGAAAAAGAAAATCGAAACGACATTGTGTGTATATGTTTTAATAACAGCGGTGGCAATATATAATACAAAAAAGTGAAATAATAATATTATGGCTTTTACACATTCTCAATTGACTCAATGTCAGGTTATTCACAATACTGTTAAAACAAAAAGTACAAATTTAGGTACTTTATGATCTTAATACTGTTCCTCTGTACATAAAACGTCATATGAAAAGCCAATAATATAATGTTAAATTCACTTTAAAATCCTTCAACAAATAAGAAGTACTAAGTGTAGAAAGAGACAAACATGATTATGAAACGAAAAAAATTTCACACTCACATCACCGGTTACAACACTCACAGCTCTTTTCCTACCTCAAAGTAAGCTTAAACCTTAAACAAACTAACAAGCCAACCCCCACCACCACCCAAAAGAGAGGAAAATGCCACTTCGAAACACAAAACAGAAAACTAACAATCCTCAGACATCTACATGTCAAGAGGGAGCTAAAATAGACACACACACCCCCCCCCCCCCCCTCCAACAATCAAGAAACCAGAGACAGACATCCAAAATGTAACAAAAAACTTACCCAAGGCCTGGCCTTCATACATTTTCCCATTTTCATTAAGTCCTGCTCTCCTTGCTTCGTCTGGGTGATCAAACTGAACAAATGCATAGCCCTTGTGTACAGATATCCCAACAATTGATCCATAACAGCCAAAGATGTCATCGACGTCCTCCTTAGAAAGCGCAACAGTGTTTAAGTTTCCCACAAAAAGACGTGAGTCCATGGAAATGGGTCGTTTGCGTTTGACACTACTGACTGCTCCTGATGGGGTCATAACAGGTGGTGGAGGCATCCTCATTCCTGGTCCATGCGGTCCCCCGAGGTATGGAGGTGGCGGTGGCGGCCCTCTCAATGGTCTCATATGCCCAATCCTGGGATGTCCTGGTGGTCCATGAGGTCTTGGATGTCGCCTCATTGTCTATAAAACAAGAAGAAATAAAAGGTCCCCGATACATGCTTCCAGGTGACATTTTTTAATGTGAATAAAATTTCTCAAGTGTGAAAGTGAAGACAATGTCCACCAACAGAAACCAAAAAACACTGAAAAAAGTTGCCAAACATTGTGCTTTTTCTTCCCATAATCTCTTGCTTTCAAGTGTTGATTGCGGAACAAAAATGAGGTTTAGATGTCCGAAATGATCTTTCTCAAGGCTACTCTGTCCTGGCATTTTCTGTTTTCTTCTGTGAAGGTTAAATGTCTTTGCTTTAATGCCTCTGTTTTATCTTCTTCCCACTTTCTCCAAGATCTACCTTTTGGTCTTTTACCTTAGGTTTAAGCATTGATACTGATTTAGCTATTCTCTTATCATTCATTCTGTTTACATGCCCAAACCAGGGTTGCCAAGTTTGAAAAGTCAAAATGGACACTGGGAGGTGAAATGAGGGACAGTGAGACTGACCAATGTATTTGAAAAATTCTTGGACACGCACGCAAAATAGGTTATTCTTCCATTCCCACACTATCACTATGCTTTGTATTAAATAAATTACAAATTTCTAGATATTTCTCTAGATTTCAGATGTAGCTATGATATATCATTGACAATTTTTTTTTAGGAATGACAAACATTTAGAGTCTAATTTAAATAAGACCCAATGCACCAATAGATAATAAGGCTTGTAATTTTTATAAACCCTAATTCTTGACTCAACCACAACTCCAAAGTCCAAAGACTAATTGCAGTTTTTATTCCATCTGTTTTGGTTTGATCTCTACTGTTGTGTTCTGATTTTTGTCTATTTTACTTTTTCCTACTACTTTTCTTAGATATTTCATGTCTTGTACTCTACTGTATACCTATTGTCAAAGGTCCAAGTTTCTCTGCCATAGAAAGAAGGACAATAAACAGTGTTGTATACTGTCATTTTGGTATTTGTTGACAATTCTTGTTTACCTATAAATGCCTTTCCTGGATGATTGTTGTTATTCCCTTTTGATTCTCTGGCTGATTACTACTCTTAGTTTTCCCTCTGAGTAGTCTGAGTTAAATCATTACTTCTAGGTAAAAACTCCACCAATAAAGACAGAACAAACAACTTTATTGGTGGAGTTGTCACTCATTGTCGGTTTTCACCTTGACTTCACTCCTGTGGCTCCTTTGTATTACTCCTAGGTAGTTGTAGCTTTGAACTTCTCTCTGCCCAGCTTAAGATTTTGTGTTTCAGTTTCTTTATTTACCAGTATTGTTTTTGTTTTCTTTGCATTCATCTTCATTCCCTCTTTCATTTAGTTCAATATTCAGCATGTTGATATACTGACGATTGCTTTCTGATTTTCCAAAATAGAGCTAAATCCTCAGCATTCAATATGCATTGATAGATTTATCGGTTTGAGTTTCCCACAAACCTACATTTGTTTTCTATTTTTTGATTAATGCCTTTGAGATTGAATCCATAAATATGATAAACAAAAGAGGGCTTAGGATACAGCCCTGTCTAACTCCTGTACCACCTACATCAGTTTTTAGATACATTTCCAGCTACTCTCATTGCACATGTTAGTTTATTGAAAAATCTTTTAATAGTTTCTATTAAATTCGTGGTGAAAACAATAAAACAGGAGGGCTTGTTTCTTTCATCATGACTCGGTTAGGATAAGTGAAAGGCTATTAACAATTTTTTTCTCCAGTAGAATTGTCATTGGTCCACTAACCCGAATTTGATCATAAAATAAATTCAACCAACTAAACCCTATTTTAGAAAATGTTCACATTTACGTGTGCAAATGTCGTCACAAGTGTTCTTCATGCATAATAGTCATCATTTCTGCAAGCCATTTTCAACCCACTAGAAGCACAGTAAAACTTTGTTTCATCAAACGTTTACCGGACTCAAATCAAATTGGGTGAGTAATATCCCCATTTTTAAGCTGTGACTTAATTCTAGTCATATGAGTCAGGGAAACTTATTTTTACGATTATTCTGCAATAACACATGATATTTTGGTAACGCTGCTATTTTAGGCTTCCCCTCAAGCTGTTTGTAACGCTCTATTATTATTTCGCATTGCCACAGAGGGGTGGTCCAAATACTGTCATTAAAAATTATCCTTTAACGTAAATTCGACCATTGCATCATTGTCACTTATTTATAATTCTTAATCTTCCTTCAGCTGAATGGAAAAATATTAGCAGAAAAAATATAGCACCAGCTTCAATCCTGACAATTTGCAAAAAGCATACGATGCTGTCATATCCTGTTCGATAGGGCTGAATAAGGCAGTTAGAGGCTAGAGAATTTAGTGTGCCCAGAAGCACCCTTGGACATGGAGTAAGGGGGGGGGGGGGGGGGCAATCCTTTCAGTTTTTCATTGTCAAAATGATTGCTAATTTCTTTTTGTGTTGTTCTATCATTAAACTATACAACGCTAAACTGTGCTGTTTGTCATTTACTTGATTTATAAAACGTTTGTGTGTCTAATTTTTCGAAAATTCCTGTTCAGGATGGTGGGGTTGCAATTTTCTCCACAAAATGGTCCATCCCCATCCCTCTTGAATTTTTCTCCCGAACAAAATATCTGGGAAACTTGGCAGGTCTGAATCCAAAGAGGTGACCCGCATTTCCACCAAAATCGGTCTGATTGGCAGGTCTGCTTACCGTATCTGGAAATCAGATGACAATGATCAGATTTTGTGCGGATCGAAATGGGGGTTCCAAATCGAAATTCTGTCCCTTCCCGATTGTATCTGGAAACTCCTTTGCAGCAATGATTCTCTAGGTTGATCAGATGATTCGAAGAATCCCTTCATTCCTGATCAGGAGGATGGTCACATAGACAAAGACTTGAAAAAACCTGTTCTCAGTTGTAGTATTTTCAATTTTAGTAAATTATAAAAACAATGTAAATCATTTTTTGAATAAATCCAAAACAAGTAATATTCGAAAGATTCGAAAAACCAGACAATGATATAGAAAATAATATGAGAGTCATCAACCGTAAACAAAGGAAGAGACTGACTGTGAAATCACTGTATTTAAATGATTACAATCCTAGTTTCTAGCCAAAACAGCATTAATAGGTGTTCGTAGTATCAAAATCACTGAATGTAATCTATGATTACTATCAATGAAACTATTCATATTTATTATCAAACCAAAAGATTTTATTGTCTTTGATTATTTCTACCAAGTACTTTATAAGCTTAGTAGAAAGTACAATTTGCAATTTTCTCCACCAAAATAATTTTTCGCTCTCGAGAACAAAATATCTGGAAAATTGCGGCCATATCAGGATGTCGGGAATGGGGTTCCAAATCGAAATTTCCCGATAAAATCTGGAAACTTGGCAGGTCTGCTTACCGTTTCAGATGACCCGCACGTTCCGGATCGTGTGGATGGCCATTTAAAAAAAAATTCTGTGATTGTATGCCAATGCTATCCTTTGCCGACAATGATTCTACGACAACGCCCTAGTCCCATCATCACTCCTCCCTTCCCCGTCCCCCTCTCCGACTATCTAGTCACATAGCCACTAGACTGGCGCAAACTTGTGTCTTTATCGATCATAATTGATTCGCGTAATACGGGCGGGATAGGCTGGCTGACAAATCTTGAACTCTACTTCAACCTGTTCTATTAGTATTATTTTCATCTCTCTCATTTAAATGTGTTTTTTAGTAATATTGTATCATTATGCGAAGAAGACTGTGTGCATTGTGGAGGTGCATTGTGGAGACGTAGAGTCATCATCGTTGTACTGGACTTTTAAACCTCCCATATTGCCAATCATCTCGTCTTTATTTATTAAAATGTAATAAATCATGAAAGCCTCTTGATTGTCGGACTTCTTTACATAAGTTTCATTCACGATAAGCCAAAGCAGGTTTTGCTAATGCAACCAAATCTAACCCGAACAGTCTTGAATCTAACCTGACCAGTCTCCTTTCTGATGAACGCTCATCGTCTACATTTTTGTCCGTGCGTCAGGCGGGCGTTCATAAGGAGACAGACAAAGAAAAAATATTTAAGTAAAGCCGACCGGACAATTTAAAAACAAAAATTTCATGATTTCTCAATGGTCTTACACAAGATGAACAGGAAAATAGCTCGACACGATATTACATTTATTAGATCCCAGATCAATTTTTTTGTCTGAACGCAGATCGCTAGTAGTCTCATGACATTCTAACTCTTATTTAAAGTTACCTGTGAATTTTTGTGTGTCTTTTACAGGATTATTAGCCGTAGGTATACGTTTTCTTTTACTCCAGATTATAAAACGCGCTTCTACGTATTTTTCAACCGTTTTTTTTCAGCTCTTACTGTGTGTTAATTTGGAGACCACAAGTGTTACATGATAATCGAAAATCTGAACCCTGCCTCACGTGATCACTGCAAAGATAAAAATCTTTTAGACCTGGCCAAATTGTCTTTGAACAATTCTCTTTCACATAGAATTGAAGAAAACAAAATAAAATGTCGTTGACGTCACCTACCTTAAGGTGAAAAAGGACTTATTAAAAGAGAAATGCCAGCGGTTTCAATTCTGACGTTTGCAACCAAAAAATATTCACAAAACACACAAATTGAAGGCAAATTTCATAATATTATGTTTTTTATATCTGCGATGTCAAAGCTATATATGGACCAAATGTTAAGAAGATTCATAAATTAGACTTTGAGAAAGATTAATTGAAGAGTTCAAGTTATCACTGGGCTTGGGTCCCATGTTTGTGAAATTTGCCATATCGACGGTGAAAGACGCAGACTGTTTAAGTCTAACATTAGTAACACCTTTTTTAACATTAGGAAACCCCTATGCTTCATCTAGTTCCCGATTCCATTGCTCAAGAATCAATAGAAGCCTGTACAATAACCATATGAGCAATCCATGTAGATTTATTAGGTTTAATTTTTGACACTGACACTTGCTTGTACACCTGCGTATGTCTGTGAAAATAGATTAAAATGTGCAGCATCGATTTCTGTGATTTTCTCAAAACATCAAAATTAGACTTACACAGGTTGCAACTTTCACCGTCGATATAACAAAAAATAAATTCTAGATATAGATCTAGTCTAAATAGAACAAATTCAAGTTCTAGAATCTAGATCTTGACATAGATTTTTCTCTAGATCTAGATCTAGATATCTAGATCTAGATCTAGAATCATGAACATTGAAATATGTGATTATCATGATTATGTGTAAGTTTATAATCTTCAAGAATAACGTTTAAAGCCATTTTAATGGAAGGTGGCAAAACGAAGTAAAAGCGATGGACAGCTTACCTCTCAACAAAATTAGAATTCACGGGTAAATTTTGATGTCGATAATATAACAGATGGACTGTGATTAATTTCTATTCCCAGCAGTCTTCGCTGGAAAAACCGACCTTCTTCACGGGTTTCACACAAGTCATAAGTAGTCGACTACTTTGTAAAGTTAACTTATGGATCGATACCAGAGAAGTAGTAGACGATTTCACTGGTCATTCAACGCATTGTCATGTAAGAATAGTATCGAACCTCAATAATAAAAAAAAGAACGGCAATCCCTATGGTGTGATCAATTGAGATGAATATTGTTATACTCCAAATCCAAGACATTTCAAGAAAGATAGATGTGGCATGAATTGTGCCAGTGTACAAATGCTGTCAATTTATCAGTTGAGTCTGTCAAATGAATATAGATATAAGGAAAAAAAAAGAAGACGACGGAGGGCTTTCGAAAGATAAACATATGGTCTGCTCCTTTGATTATAGTTGTAACGATTGAAGTGACTCTAATGGCCAAGAATGTATTTTTTTGTGAAGTATTGAAGACACGACAAGTCTCAGCCATTCTGAGAGAGAGAGAGAGAGAGAGAGAGAGAGAGAGAGAGAGAGAGAGAGAGAGAGAGAGAGAGAGAGAGAGAGAGAGTAGAGAGTGAGAGAGAGAGAGAGAGAGAGAGAGAGAGAGAGAGAGAGAGAGAGAGAGAGAGAGAGAGAGAGAGAGAGAGAGAATATATAATATACAATGTGTGTATAATAAGATAAGGATCGTTATCATTATCGTCATCATCCTTAATATTACCATTATCTCGACAATCACCCTCAATCATTATCATCGTCACCATCATTATTGCACCTTTTATCCTCATCATTAACTTCACCATTGTTGTTACCAATAACAACCACCATGATCAAATCGCAAATGTTGCGAAGAAAAAGTATTTAAAATCAAACTACCAATCTCAGTAATTTGATTCCCCCTCCTCCCCCTCCCTCTTCTCTCTCTCTCGTCCTCTCTGTCTGTCTCTCTCTCTCTCTCTCTCTCTCTCTCTCTCTGTCTCTGTCTCTGTCTCTGCTCTCTCTCTCTCTCTCTCTCTCTCTCTCTCTCTCTCTCTCTCTCTCTCTCTCTCTCTCTCTCTCTCTCTCTCTCTCTCTCTCTCTCTTCTGTCTGGGTGTCTGCCCGTATGACTTTCTCTCTGTCTTTGTCTGCCTGTCTGTCTGTCTACCTCTATCTGTCTGTCTGTCTCCATCTCTCTCTTCCGATCTCTATCACTCACATACTTACACACACGCTCCTCTCTGTCTGTCTGTTTATATGCCTGTCTGTATGTCCCCCCCCCCTCTCTCTCTCTCTCTTTTTCTCTCTCGCTCTTTCTCTCTCAGTCTATCTGTCTCTGTCTGTCTGTCTGTTTCTCTCTCTGTATATATATATATATATATATATATATATATATATATATATATATATATATATATATATATATATATATTATTATATGAAAAGCTTTAAAATTGAGGGAGTAATTGCTCATATGTTTTTGAGGGAGTTTTATCTTTAGATTTATCAAAGATGTTCCTGATACTCTCTATTTTCTCTCGGAAATGTTCAGAAAATGAATTAGTCACATTGTCAATTGGTGCAACGTCAAGTGTTTAGAATGAAGGACGTTTTCATTTAAAAAAACATGACACAAATAATAATAATGATAATAATAATAATAAAATTAAAATTGATAATAATAATAATAATAATAATAATAATAATAATTATAATAATAATAGTAATAATGATAATGATAACAATAAAAACAATAATAATAATAATAATAATAATGATAGTAATAATAATGATAGTGATAATGGTAATGATAATGATGATGATGATGATGATGATGATGATGATGATGATGATGATGATGATGATGATGATAGTAATAATAATAATAATAATAATAAAAATAATAATACTAATAATACTACTAATAATATATTAATAATAACGATGATTATTGAGGAGGAGGAGGATGATAATGATGAAAATAATAATAATAATAATAATAATAATAATAATAATAATAATAACGATGATAATAATATGATACTAGTAATTATAACGATGATGAGGATAATGATGATGATGATATATAGTAATAATAATAATAATAATAATAATAATAATAATGATAATAATAATAATAATAATAATAATAATAATAATAATAATAATAATAATAATAATAATAATAGCACTACTACTACTACTACTACTACTACTACTACTACTACTACTACTACTACTACTACTACTACTACTACTACTACTAATAATAGTAATAATAATAATGATAATAATAATATTAGTAATACTACTAATAATAATAATAATACTAATAATAATAAGAACAATAATGACAGTAATGATAATAATAATAATGAAAGAAGTGCTTTACAAATAATTAAGGCCCGTGACAACATCTAAATTATACAATTAAATCATTACAGACACACATCCCCAGGGGTGGATTTAATTTTAACCCTAAACAGTTAGCGGGGACACTTTAATAAACAATAATAAAAAGGAATAACAAATCAACGAACATGACGTCACAAGTACTTTTCCTTTATGTGTAGGGGAATTGAGTTCATTTGTTCTTCATTGGTGCAAATCGATTGATGTCTCTTTGGTTTAAAGTATTCATACTCCATATTAAACCCTTGTAAACTGGCATTTAAAACAATTAAAGCATTTAATTGATCATGTCCGAAGAGAACACAGGTTTACTGTGTTGTCTTCGATCATGTCCCATAGCGTTTTGGATATATGTTGTTACCGTATTCATTTGTTATGTATTTGACAGCTTTGACCATATGGGTTGAACTACATTGATACTTCTTAACCTTTTCTTTCAAATGTTTCACGTCAAGCGCTGCCACTTTTTGACCAAATGCTATCGCCTCCAAATAATAAACAATTGAAGCAAAACAAGCGCTTTTTGTTTCTACGCTTATAATACTAATAGTCAACCATTTGGCAATATCATACGTAGACGGGTTTCAAAGACGAAAACGTAATGGTTTTCAGTTGAGGTCCTAAATCTTTTATTTGTAGCTTATCCTCATGCTTCAAACTTTTAAAAGCTATTTTAAAAAATCTACCTCATTCAGCATTAAATCAATAAGCACAGTAATTACAGCAATCATTAGGAGCACACAGATCTATAAACTATTATAAATTTATCCACAATAAGACTTTACAGCAACAAGTACCATCTCACTGCCGTGATATGTTTGTAACTAGATATATCTATATACAACAATTATCGACTAGGCAGATGCGCTAGGGTTACGCTGACAGGTAAAAGAAATGTATCAATCTTTTTAAATTCTGAATTTTTGAATTTATAAAAGCTTAAAGTACAATTTAAAAACTGATAATGTTAATTGATATTAGTATTTAATTCGATATTAATTCATAAAATGTTAATATACATGAACAAAGCTGAATGATTAGGCTTAAAGTTGTAAGCCAAACGAATAAAATACATAAGTTTTGCTAGTTCTCATTTACGCATGCCTACTTGGAGACAGAGCCGAAGTGTCCGTCGCCATTGTCACCCGCCTCGTCTTCGAAATCTTCACTTTGACCTATATTGGGTTCTCATTATTATTACTCTCACCGTTATCCCGTCGCCTGTTCCGTCGCATTGATTATTATTATTATTATTATTATTATTATTATTATTATTATTATTATTATTATTGTTATCATCATCATCATCATCATCATCATCATCATCCTCATCATCATCATCATCATCATCATTATTATTACCATCATTTTATTATTATTATTATTATTATTATTATTATTATTATTATTAAATAGAAACCACACTATCACTGGCCAATGCCCAGTGATTCGTTATAGTTGTTCGCTGCTAAAAAGAGGATAACCATAAGAATAGATCTATATCTCACTGGGTTAGAAAGAAGAAATGATAGAGAAGGAATGAAAGGAAGTATCAATCAAGGCAAAAATTTACACTGAAGGTGCGAAATGTATACAAATTACAAATGTATCGATACAATAAGGGGCAGAGTAAACGACTTATAAATCTGAAATGCCAATTAGCACTAGCTAGAAGTAATTTGTATACATTTTGCACTTTTTTAGTGTAAATTCCTGCCTTGATTGATACTTTCCTTTCATTCATTCTCAATCATTTCTTCTTTCTAGACCCAGTGAGATATACATCTAGTCTTATAGTTATCCTCTTTTTCGTTCTTGTTTCTCATACTCACACCTCTCTCTCCCTTTCTTTCTTCCCTGCTTTTTTCAACTTTTTCTCTCTCTCTCTCTCTCTCTCTCTCTCTCTCTCTCTCTCTCTCTCTCTCTCTCTCTCTCTCTCTCTCTCTCTCTCTCTCTCTCTCTATCTCTCTCTCTATTTCTCTCTCTCTCTCTCTCTCTCTCTCTCTCTCTCTCTCTCTCTCTCTCTCTCTCTCTCTCTCTCTCTCTCTCTCTCTTTCTCTCTCATTCTCTCTATCTCCTTCTTACCTTTTATTACTTACTTATTTTCATATTTTTTATTTCATTCTAGATCTGAACCTTCCACTCTCGTTCATTCTTCACACCCCCTGTGCTAAGTTTCTTATCATCACTGTCTTTTTCTTTCTTTCTTTCTCCTTTATGTTTTTCTTCTGACATCACATTGTGTGATGCCAGAGGTATTACTTAGATCTAGATTCTGAATATTTCTCGTTTGTTGTCTGACGAAGGGTTATACCCGAAACGTCACGTGTTTGTTCTGTCTTTATTATGGAGTTGTCACTTAATGTCATATTTCGCCTTGGATTTCACTCCACTGTGGCTCATTCGTATTGTTCAAAATTCGGTAGTAACATTCAGCAATCTAGTTAGATAGTAGAAGTTATTGCCTTTTAAGAAGAAGACAAAAGAATGTGAAAAGATCTAGGCTATGAAGGGTCAACAGAAGGTAGGGGACCTATTATAAAAATTACATTAGGTAAGAAATATCGGTTAAGTAAAATGGGTCATATTAGGGTCAGTCAACTTTGATCTACTTTACGTGTGTTACAGAGTACGCTACATAGCTTCAGGAGCACTATTCAAAGCAAAACCGGTGCAATTTTCACCCCATGGGATGATTAATTCCACAAAGATACAATTTAGTTGGACAAGTAAATAGATCTTTGATGGACTTGCAGTCAGATACACATAATATATAATCTAGATCTAGATCTTTTGTTGGGACGTGCACATTGGGGTGAGTTTGTGACATAGCCTCGCCTAGATTGACCCCTAGATCTAGATCTAGTAGTTGAAACTGAAAGCCCAAATTCTCGTTCTTCATGTCGTTGTTCTTAGAAGTGCTTGTGCTTGTGTCTGTCTTGGATATCTAACATTCTATGTTATTTATAACTCATATATGTTGAAACCTAGATCTAGATCTATAGTGATATCGAGGAATATGGAGGACCAGCACTGAGCAGCCTTCCCTACTGACTACTTGGGCCAAGGCATGTTTGTTATCTAATGTTTTGAAGTCCTCTCTTGACTCTTGTCTTTTGTTATTATAGAAAAATGTTCCTAAGGGATTTAGATAGATTTTACAAAAGGTAAATCTGTGATTCTATGCAAAGGATTTTATACAAAATAAGATAATCTTCCTAAATGTCACATGATGAAGGAATATAGTACAGTAGTCTCCGTCAAATTGCCAGTCGCCAAAATGCACGTTTCGTCATAATGCACTGTGTTTTCATGTCACCGAATTTTACAACGCTTATTACTCCCTCAAAATGCAAGAACGGCTGGCTTGACCGCCAAAATGCAGCATGTTTTTGCAAGTTAGTCTTCAATTGGTTGCATTTAAATAGTCAATTCATGTGAAAAATAAACTCGATAATGTTTTTGCCTCGATCAAGTAACACAATCTGCCATGCACGTGTGTGTGTATGTGTGTGTGTGTGGCATCTAGATCTGTGTTAACTATGTGCACACGACAATGGCAGTCTTGGCTGTCTCAGCTCTTTTTGTCACTTTTATGACATGCGTGTCAACAAATAAAAAAATATTCGTTCCCTCCCATACTGGGCCGTCGACGATGATCTGTCAGACAGACATTCTGATCATGCTCTCTTTGATCACAGCGAGAAAATCTGAGAAAGGTTTTGAGTCACTTTTATGACATGCGTGTCAACAAATAAAAAAATATTCCTCCAAGTTGCTGAATGTCTCCACCATCCCATCTCCTGTAGTCAACAGGATTGTAAAAATGTTGTATGAATAATGTGACAAAACAAAAATACTAGTACAAGCCTACAAAGGGCCTGGATATCTAAAGGTAAGCAAAGTCATTAGATGTAGTTATGGGAAGAAAAACAGCCAGACAAATCTATCACCATCCTGAAGGCTGATAGTATTTTATTTTCTCTGGGGTAACCGTACTGCTGTTGAATATAGCTGCACTGATGGTAGAGTGAAATAAAGGAAACTTGGGCCATTTCATCGCATTGGCCAATCAAAAGTCACAGTTCATAGAAATGGGTCCAATTTATCACAGGATGGACTATATTTTGATCTTCTAGAATCATAGGATGATTTTTGCACACAATTAGGTTCCTCTGTCTACATGACCTCTACTTTGGGTCCCAAGGTAGCAGAGTTGATGTTACAGCACTCTAGATTCAAATCCATGAAGGGATCTGATAAAATTACGACCTTAAAAGAAATTGTACTCAATAAGGTTGAAACATCATCATAACCTCTGTCACCTTCATCTTTGTTAAAAAATCATAATTGCTTTCATTTTTCTTCCTAGCTCAGGTTATGGATATCATCATGTTACAACTATAAATATGTAAACGAACTGGATTATATCTTATCAATAGCAACATGTTGAGGCAAACAAGTCAAGAATACCCTGACTCAAGATTTACACCAGTTTAACAAACAACGATAAATATTAATATTATTAGCCTCAGTCGTTATTCAAACGTTTTTAGAAAGAACACCCTGACAACACATCTCTAGAATTCCTTCAATCAATTTACCACGCCCACAAAATGAGAGCTGTAATAAGACCATTCTTAGTCGTCTTGAGAAAAAGACCAAAGTATTCTTTTCAGAACGTAACCTTTTATATACAAACATTGGCATCAGCGTAGGCATTTCAGTTTTTGGAGATGCATTTCAACAACTATATCAAAGGTCCAAACAAGACTCCAGCAAGTCATGGAAATGGGATAGACCCAGAATGCTACAGATGGCTGGAGCGGGGCTAGTTTCAGGCCCTTTTACACATTATTGGTACCACTATCTGGACAAGTTTTTCCCTGGAAAAAGTTTAAGAGCTGTTTGGATAAAGGTAAGCTTTCAAAACTCTTTTATTGTCTGTTTATAACATATAATATTGTAATTTACATTACATATATAATATAATAGATATAGACAAATACAGTTTGACCTGCTTATTTCCGATTCGGTTTGATCAAATTCCCGGTTATTCCCAATTTTGTTTTGAAAACATGTTTTAAAAATATATTTATTTGAATGGGTTAGTCCAAATGTAGATCTAGACTCGCTTAATCTAAAAACATTCTGTCCATGGAGAAAAAATCAAAGATTTGATTGAAATATATTCATGTCATATAGGAAACTTCACAATAGTACCACACGAAGGCCCGGGTTACTTTTAATTAAGGTAAATGAGTAGACACTGCACCAGTCAACAGAATAGTGTAACATTATTCACATGTTGGTCAGTGTAAGCTGTTGTGGTGTGATGAAGTCTATTGTAGTGAAGCGGCCGTAGTGATGTGGCGGGTGGACCAAGGTGGAATGAACAGCTAAGAAGAATGCGCTTTAATGGGTGTCACAGGGTGACTAAAGGATGACACTTGTCATACCTGCTCACTCTGTAATGACATGTCTAAATAAAAGGGGAGTAAAGAAATTCCTTCAACAAGCTCTTTCAACAATGCAAGAACCACGAAGTCAGTACAGGATTGTAACTTCCTTCTTTGGGTCAATAAAGTATTATTATTATTATTATTATTATTATTATTATTATTATGAATTAATAACATACAGATGGCTTTAATGACGGGAAATGACACTGACAGATAGGTATAGACATATAATCATAATTATTATGGATGGTGATTTAATTAAATGCATCAATGAATGAATCCATTACCACATTTAGAACCTCTTAATCCCTGTAGTTAATGCTTGACATCCGTGCGGAAAATACGTAGTGATCACAGTAACGCTTCTGGAAAAACCCACTAGTCAGGTAGTCGGGGGGGGGGGGGAGCTGGTAAATATTGAATTTTTAGGCAAATTTAATCACATAAAGATTTGAAGGGATATCCAAAATTGCTCTTTGGAGAAATTGTGTATTGCTTCATAGATGCTATAAATCAAAATTGAGGATAATCAGACAGTGATTAAAAAGGAGATTGCAAGTCACTGCTGAAAAGTAACATTTTGAGAAAATTACATTTAAAACTTTTTTCTGTTATTTAAATGTTTTTTCACATCTAAATCTAGAAAATAAAATAATAATACTTTGAAACGTGGTACGCTCTTGAGAAGCCCTCAAATACTTCTTGTCGACCTTGTTTCAACTGCTCCGGGTCCCTTATACACATGTTGGACGGCACAATTTTTATAACCGAGGTGCGGAATGTGTCCTGTAGTTTACAGCTGATCTCAGCCAATATTCATAATAGTTTGTCAAAAGTAGATTTTTGGGATAGTGCACTTTGTTATGATTAATATGAGTATCAACTTGCTATACTTTAGACAAAAATTTTGGTTTTTATGGTACAATAGATGTGTTGAAGGTAAGACCTGTAACGTTTCTAAAACTTTCTTTCTTTCTTTATCAGCTTCCATTCTACCTTCCGGTGTATGGGTTTTAGATGCCCGAAATGATCTTTCTCCAGGCTGCCCTATCCTGACATTTTCTGTTTCCTTCCGTGAAAGTTAAATTTTAGCACTGTATACTGATTTAGCTATTCTATTGTCATTCATTCTGTTAACATACCCAAACTATCTCAGTTGATTCATTTCTATCTTAGTTTTTATGCTATCTGCTTTGGTTTGATCTCTTATTGTTGTGTTTCTGATTTTGTCTTTTTTAGTTTTCCTTACTACTCTTCTTAGATATTTCATTTCAGCTGTCTGCACTCTACTGTATTCCCTACTGTCTAAGGTCCAGGCCATAGAGGAGAGTAGGACATTAAGCTGTGTTGTATACTGCCATCTTGGTTTTTGTTGACAATTTTTGTGTATACAAATACCTTTCCTAGATGGTTATATATTACACTTGCCTTTTGGATTCTCTGGCTGATTTCTTCTCTTAATTTTCCCTCTGAGTTAATCATTACTCCTAAGTAATTGTAGCTTTAACTTGTTCTAAATTCTCCCTGCCTAATTTAAGATTTTGTGTTTTAGCTTCCCTAGTTACTAGCATTGTTTTGGTTTTCTTTGCATTTACTATCATTCCTCTTTTATTTAATTCAATATTCATTACGTTGATATTTGACTGGAGGTCCCTTTCTGATTTTCCAAATAGAACTAAATCATCAGCAAATGAAAGCATTGATACATTTACTGGTTTGAGCTTCAACATACCTACATTCATTTTCTTCATTTTTGAGGATGCCTTTGCGACTGAATTCATAAATGTAATAAACAAAAGAGGACAAAGGATACAATCCCTGTCTTACTCCTATATCTACATCAAATTCTGCAGATATATTTCCAGCTCACTGCACATGTTGGTTTATTGTAAAAGCTTTTAATGGCTTCGATTAAATTTTGCTCTACATTGTGTTCTTTTAAAGAATGCCATAGTTCGTCCCTCCTCACAGTGTCAAATGCCTTTTTTTAGTCAATAAAACACAGGTGCAAGTCAATGTTTCTCTCAAGGAATTTTTCTATAATTTGTCTAATTGTAAACATGTGATCTTGTAAATTTCTTCCTGGTCTAAATCCACTCTGGTATTCTTCAATCTGATCCTCTACTCTTTTCCTTAGTTTCATTTCCAGAATCCTGGAATACACTTTTCCTGGTACGCTAAGTAGTGATATCCCTCTATAGTTTGAGCATTCCATAGTTAATCCTTTCTTATGTATTGGTACTACCATTCCCTTATTCCAGTCGTATGGCACCTGTTTGGACTTCCATCCTTCTTGACATATTGCATGCAGTGGTTTGTCTGCCTCTCTCCCTTGGTTTTTAATCATTTCTGGATAAACTTGATCTGCTCCTGGGGCTTTTTTCTAATTTCACTTTTCTTGTAGCTGTTTGAAGTTCTTCCATTGAGTTATCTACATCTTCAGCTGTCTCATCTCGATTACTTGTTACTCTTAATAATTGATCTGTACTCCTTGTGTCATATGTTCTGGAGGGATTATGTAATTGTTGAAAATACTTCCTCCACGTTTCCATGATTTCGCTGTCTTCTTTCATTATTTCTTCTTTGGCGTTCTTAATTTGTCGTATTGGGCATGCTTTGGTCTTTCTCATGCTCTTCATTGCTCCCAGAACAGCTTTTGATTTCCTTGACAGCTTTATTGAAATCTTTGTCCAAACTCTTCCCACTGTTCCTGTTTTGCTTTCCTAACTTCCTCTTTGGCAATATTTCCTGTACTCATGTAATCTATGCTATCCTCTGGTCTCTTTGTTTGCAAGTATTTCATCCAGGCATCTTTCTTTTCTTTGATCTTAGTCTTGACATTCTCATTCCACTATGCTGTTCTTTTCCTATCTCCTATAATTTGTTTCCTACCACAGACCTCTTCAGTACAACTGAGGAGTGTTTCTTTATATATTTGCCACTTTTCTTCTATTGTGCTTTCCTTCAGATCCATTTGTCTTCACTGATAGATCTTTTATCATGGATTGGTACATTTGTTTTACTATTGGTTTATTTAGTTTTTCTATTTTCAGTTTAGTAGCTTTCTTCTCTTTCCTTTTCTGTTTGTTTTCTTCAGTTAATAATCTCATTTTGGCTATCACTAGGTGATGATCACTAAATATTTCAGCTCCTCTGCTTACTCTCGCATCCATTGTACTGTAAAAAGGGAGCTGCTAACTATTATGTAGTCTATCATTGACTTTTCACATCTGTCTTCATTAACTCTTGTATATTTGTGGATATCTTTATGAGGAAAAAAGGTGTTGGCTATTTTCATGTTGTTGTCTCTCCTTCTTTACCTATTACTCCTTCTGCTGTTTCTACATTGTTGCCTACTCTAGCGTTTAAATCTCCTAAAACCGTTAATTCCTGGTTGGGTTTGAGATTCTCTGCAGCTATTTGTAAATCATTTTCGAAGATATCTTTTTCTTCTTTGGTGGCATCTTCGTTTGGTCTATAAGCTATTAATAATTTGATTTCTCTTCCTTTTGGTTTAATGTTTACCTCTAATAGCCGTGGGCTTACAAATTTCCAACTTTCTAGTAGCATTTCTTGCCTTTTATACATTAGGAGGCCTACTCCTGCTTTAGCTCTATCTTTGACATCTACTCCTGAGAAGATTAAAGTATGATTTGGTCCTACTTTTTCTATTTCTTGTCCTTTTTTCTTTGTTTTTGTAATAGCCAAAATGTCTACTTTGAATTTTTCCATTTCTTCAGCTAATTCTAAGTCCTTTCCATTAATTGCCCTAACATTCCATGTTCAAAAATCACAGTCCGTGTTGTTTTCCAGAGTCATCTTCGAAAGTTTAAGCAGGGTATATCATAGTATATATTACTTTGAATCAGGTTGTTTTGGATAAGCAGGAGATTAGCCCACTGTACCCTAAGTAGATGGTGGGGCTGCCACCTTGAGGCCCCCTACCGGGCCTTGTTATTTTCTGCAGGGTTAACTCCCTTAGCCTTTAGTGATCCAAAACCAACCGGCAAGGCAGCAGGTTGTTATTTTCTGTCAGGGTTAAATCCCTTAGCTTTTGGTCAGTCAAGACTGGCCTGCAAGGCAGCAGGTTGTTTTCTTTCAGGGTTAATTCCCTTAGCCTTTGGTTAGCCAAGACCTGTCTGCAAGGCAGCAGGAGACTCGTGGAGGGTGGGATCATCTACTCCCCGTACAGGTGCTTACCTGTCCACTGCCCAGGTTTCTAAAACAATATCGTATAATATGAAAGCATCAATACTGAGCTTTTTCTATGGTATCATAAAAAGGGATGGAACTGCTCTATCCAATAGTTCAATAGATGTGTCCAATTTTGGGTATCAGAATCAAATTGATAATTCGCAAAAGGCATTTTGCCCATGAATGCGAATATAGTGTTACACTTCACAGTTCATGTTCACACATTTTCACGTCCAAGCACACGTTTAAATTGGTCAACAGATAAGCTGTTGATGACTCTATTTGGCAGGGCATTCCACTCGCAGATGGTTTGAGGGAAAAAGCTGTGTTTGTAAATGTTGGTCCGGGTATGTGGGTTGATGAATTTTGCTGGTGATGATTTCTTGTTGAGGATATTCATTGTTGCGTTGAAAAAATCTAGGTTCTGTGTTTAGAAATATGTATGAACTAGTGTTTTCGTTTCAGAAAACAGTTAAGTTCCTGTAATGCTTGAGTCAATCCTTGACAAGGATCCTTTACTCTTTTCAGTCTGTGGCATTGTTACTAATGTAAGGAGGATTGTAAATCTAGGTTCAGATATGTGAACTATTGTGAAAACAGACGTCATAATGACAAGATTTTTCTTTTAGTCCTCTATTCCTATACTTGTTGTTTCCAAGCTCATCACCAGTATATTTTACCTCTACCTCTTACATCACTCAATACTAGGCTTCTTCGGTGAGGGGGCGTGTCGAGAGACCATATCACCAAATGTGGCGTTGTGCGAAGATAGCTGGCCTGTTACACAAGTTTTCAGTGCCATCATCTTCAGTCAGTGTTTGTGTAATTTACTTCAAAATTTTGACTGTTTTTACCTATCCATCAAAATATTGTGTAACAAAAAATTATACGTGATATGGATATTTTTCTGACATAAACTTGTAGATAAATAATCGTTCCACCTGAATATATAAAGAACAAAAAATTAACATTTTCGTCCCAAACTCGTCAATCCAGGTTGCCCCCTCCCCCTACCCTCCACACCCCCTTATATACGTTTCTGTGTGAATGAAATAAATTCTCGCTGATGAATGCCAGTGTATATTCGATGAGGTTTTAACATCATGTGTATTTTATTATATCTTGTCAATTTCAGCTAGCATTGGATCAGTTTGTGTGCTCTCCTATCTACGTTGCTCTGTTCTTGATAACCACCGGAATTTTGGAAGGTCAGAATTGGGAAGAGTTCAAGCAAGAAGTTCGAGAGAAAACCCTGGGTTTGTTGTCAGTTGAATTTGTTGTATGGCCCCCAGCTCAATTTATCAATTTTTTCTTTATACCTTTGCAATACCGTGTTTTATATGATAATGGGATTTCTCTCTTTGTGGATTCACTCTATTCTTATGTGAGGTACGACTATGGTTCAAAATCTAAAAAGGATGCTGACAAGGAAAGTGCTGCTTTTAAATGTGACAACAATGAGGAGAAAATTAAGAAACTCTCCGTGTCTGCACGTCAATTGGAAAATGTTCATTCGCCGACTGAAAGTAGTGAAGTAAATGTAAAGCAAAGTTGCAAAATGTTCGACAAAGTCGGTACTCCAACGTCATCAGGGTCCGCAGCCTCAGACAACTTTTGCTAATTCATATTTTTCTCAAGACTCTTCACAATTGTAATTGTTGTTTCTCTAATACATTTTCTTCTTTTTCTTATGTGCCAGGTCTGTTGCAAACATCGACGATCATTCATCTCCACTCCTCCCTGTTCTCTGTAGCTCTCATGAAGTCTGTATCACTTTGTGTGTACTTTGTTGTCCAGGCATTCAGACTTTATATGTGTGTTATTCTTGGCCTTCTTCTGCCTCTCTTCCCATTGACCTGTCCTGTTATTACAGAGCTCTTTTGTACAGCTTTCTCTCGGGTGTTCAGACCCAGTCCTTTCTCTTCACTGGCTCTAGACACAATATCTAACGTGGCTTGTAGGTTCCTGTACGATGTGGCAATCAAAGCTATATCATCAACGTGACATATATTGTTTATGTTGCATGCTCCCAATGTGACATCGTTATGATTCTTGTTGTTTCTCAGAATCATTTGGCTAAATAGATTGAAAGGATCTGGGGAAATACCTTTAGGTCTGTTTATATCGTCCTTTTCTTATCTCCTTTAACATTTGTAATATAATTTGATTTTGATTTGGTTTATCCATATCCTCAACTAAGGTGACATTGGAGGGTTTTGGTAGGATTTTTTATTGTGCCTGGACTGTCTTGTATACAGCCAAGGGATCTTTAAGGTGCACAGTGTTGTGATCTGCACGCATGACCTCCTTTTTATCATCCGTCTCTGATAGGACTAGGTATTGATCCATCTACCTGGACCAGGGGGTAGATTAAACTCAAAGAAGACTCAAGAAAAGTTTTCAACCGTTAAGGCGGGACTTGAACCCACGATTTTTGGGTTGACAGGCTAACACCTTACCTCTGGACTGCCGAATCCCATGTAATATGATAACGTCTTCATATCCTCTCGTGGTCTCGTCGTGTCCTGTATCCTGCTTTCGTGGTGACTGATGGGCGTCGTGGGAAATTGGCAGGTGTTACTACTTCGTCCTTTTTCTTTCTTTTCACCCTTTCACATGCCTTTAAACTTGCTGTTTCCTCAAATTTTACTCATGAGATCACTGACAGGACTGTTGGGCACCACCCACATCTGGCTACACACTCTCTCCATTCCTTGCAATTGCCTGTCTGTCTAATGGACTGTTCACTATCATTATGAAGTCTTGTCCTTTTTGTGGAATATGCCTTTCGCTGCATATGATGGAGAAATGTTCACAGAAACGAACAAACAAAACCTCTGACCTCTTTCATGTCCAGTCAGTCTTTTTGTCTTCCTGCTGTGGGCGGTTGGTGGGTTCTTCTGGTAGGTTCTTCTCCTTCCTTTTCACTCTCACTTTTATTTTTGATCTTGCTGTTTCCTCTTAATTCTCCCTGGGATCACTGCGCATGGTGGAAGGGGGCCAATTGAATGAAAGCCTCCTGCTCTGTTCTTTGTAGTAAGAATGTCTTGGCCAATCCTGAGGATCATGATCGTATTACATATATTTGTTATATCTGTGGCCATCCTCTCTCAGTTGCCTTGTCTTTGTAATATGATGATAAAAGATCTTTATAAAAGCCTGTGTATCTGATGGTGATATCAAGCTGCTGTTGTTCTCAGTCGTACTGGTTTGTATTGAGGGATGCCAAGTATCTACCGATAGTGTCTCATTTTTGTGCTGACGGTACCCTTTTTTTTCGACCTATCCGTCAGAGACCATGACTGACAGTGACGGACATTTTATACAATGTGCATTTTATATATATGGTATATATTATAATGGAAATATGTTTGGGGTGTTGAAGACCGGTTTGACCTTTGAACCATGTTTGACGTTCCTATCATTCCATAACACCTCATGGGAGGACAAGTTGATATTTTAACTACTTTGCAGTTCTATGCCTTACACTCAACCGATTTCTTGCCGTCCATTGAAGTACTTGAAAAGAACTTGAAATTTGCAAACATATTTTATATAATGCTCACATCATACACAAATTGAAAGTTAAGCATATTGTTAGTTGTTATGTATGTCACAATGTGATTGTATTATATTATATTCTTACGCATAATATAAAATATATATATGCAATGTGTGTGCCTAGCTTCAAATACCTTGTGCATGGTGCTAAGTTTTTCTTCTATTGGTTTTTTATTTTTTTTCCTTTTGTTTGTTTTTCTTTTTAGTTAATCTCTCTCTTTGTGTGTGTATACTATGTCTCCAGTTTTGTCAATTGTGCAAAGTGTTTTTTTGTGTGTGTCATATTTTCCATCTGAATCATCTTTTTCAATTGTCATCTATGATATTATTAGGGTTTTTTGCTGTTAGTTGACGATATGTGTGCTACCCAAATACGTTGCTGTGTCTTGTTTAGTTGTCTCTTCATCTCTTTTGTTCACTTTTTGTGATGGAATTTCTGAAACATTTCCATTGTTGTCGGAAACTGCAGGACGTACGTTCATTTTTGTGCTGAGAGCCCAGTGAAATTATTTATATTTGGACTGTGAACTTTCTCTGCAATTTTATATTTCTGTTGTTTTTACTAGATATTCGTACGTTGATTCTATTTCTTCTGTGATTCATGTATCTAAACGCTGTTTAAATTTGTATACTTTTGTTGTTGCTAATGCTATAATAAAGCCGGAATTTTTTATCTGAGAACTGATTGGAATCTATTTTAGACTTAGGGAAGGTAGGTTGAAGAGGAGTGGGGGGGGGGGGGTGGAGAGAGAATTTTAATTGACTTTAATAGCTGTTAGCTTTCATAAGCAAGAGAGTAAAACAGTTCATGTGAGGAGGTCTGTTGTTTCATTTATTTGTGTAGTCACAGAAGGGAGGAGGGTGGGATTGGAAGAGAATAATTCCATCAAAGTATTTAAAAATCAAGACACACAAAAAAAACAAAACAAAAAATAATTGAAATTCGAACCTATCCAGAGGAAACTTAATATCTTGAATGTATCAAGTATTTTGATTGACTTCAATTTTTCTTTAACCTAAGCATTATATACTTTGCAAATGAACGCAATTCAATTCAAGACAATGGTTTTTTGTATTCTTTAAATGTTGTTTTAATGGCTGCTTCTGGTTTCCATGTATATGTAAACAAAAATTATGCCAGTTGTCATGCTAATTTGATAAGTTCATCATTAAATGATATTTTCATTTACTGTTTGAAGATATCTTTGCAACTGTGCAATTGTAAAAGCAGTATTCATTTTACAGTGATTTTGTGTGTTGTTTACAAACTTTATATAAAATCAAGAATATGTGCTGAATTAACTGTGTATGTTCAGGCCTCAGTGTGTAAAACACGGTTCACAAGCTTACAATTTCTCTATTGGTTTTATGTAACCCATTCTTTTTCCTCCCTCTTCTGTTTAACTTTTCTTTGGATTAAGGAGGCGTCCGGGTGAGCTGTAACAGCGTTTAGTAGAGTCTTGGGCTCATAATACCCATTTTCCAAATCCACTCTAGAATGCTACTTCAACATCTTTAGAATCGAGTACATCAGTTGATTTTTTTATATAAAGCCTGAAAAGGTACTAATTCTATGGCCAATTTTAATATGGCTGTATCATTCTGAAGAAAGTTGAATTTTCAAACCCGTTTTTCTCAAAAGATGTGATTTCTAGCATACAACGTTTTTAAAATCTTAAAATCTCAGAAAGTATTCATGCCAGAGTGTTGAAATTTGGTACACAGCTAGACTAGTATTTGTTATTGGGAACTAGAGATTTTCACTGGTTTATTTTGATTTTCATATCTTTTGTGCACCTTTAAAATCAAAATATTACAAAATTTATCAATAGTTATTTTTTAATAAAATACTGATTTTTTTAAGCACATGTAAAAACAGCTGAGATAAATTAAATATGTCTTACTCCTTATTTAAGGGTTTAAAGAATATGTCTGAAAAAGAATTTCATTACTAGCCCATATACTTTTTGAGATTTTAAGATTTTAAATTTCGGCATCAAAATTCAACATGGCTGCCGTTACCATGGCAACCGAATAATTTTTCCCAAAAATTTTTACATTTACATAGTAGCTTAGATGCAAGCAACACATTGGCAGGAAAAAATTAGCCAAAAATGCATTAGGGGAAAAAAGTGAAAATTCAGTAGGACTTAATGGTTGTATATTAAATTTATTTCTTACAATTTGTTTTGTTTCTTTTATTTTAAGAATGTATTTCACTTTAACTTTAACCACAGGATTTGTCACTATTTGTTACCTTATAAACTATTTGTTTCTTTTATTGTATTTTTTTTTTTCTATACCTGTTTGTGTTACCTATGATTCTATTTTCTCATTGATTTTATCAACTTTCAGTTCATACTGCCTTACTTAAATCAAGTTAAGATCTCTCCGTTTCGCATCATACTTTTGAATGATATGATCTCTTCTTCCAAACGGAGCTCAGTCTTAAGAGTTTTAAACATTTTGAACTTGATCTTTTTGAAGATATTTTTAGCTTCTTGGATTTTCAGTTTTAATTTTTTTGCATACCTCTTAAAATATGTTAATGTTTTTTTATATGTATTGATAAATACATTCGTGTGATTGATAATTAAAGGTGCCATATATTATTATTATTATTATTATTATTATTATTATTATTATTATTATTATTATTATTATTATTATTATTATTATTATTATTATTATTATTATTATTATTATTATTTAAGCATGTATTTCACTTTTCAATTTATGTGAAATACCAGACAATGCAAGGCAAAATGAAATTATGTACATACTGTAGAAATACAATATCTGACAAATTTAACAGAGAATGTGAAAGGAATGTTAATTCATCTTAGTTTTACCCTGCAAGCAAAAGCTGACAAATGACTAAGTTGTGACTTTTAGATGGCAACTAGATGATTTGAAAGCAATTACAAAATTTGTTTGCTGACATTTTTTTTCCTTAGTACTCTTCCATATTAGTATGTACACAATTTATCCATTATGCTAAGACTGTTACGTGACATATTATGCCTGTAGAGAATGAAAACTGTGCAATTATACCAGTTTTCTGTGTGTTCAAATTTGAAAAATACGAATCTCATGATAAATAGGAGCTTCCACATTGAAACTTTTTATTGTGTGTAAAAGGTCCATGCAGTGTCAATGTTCTGTTTTCACATTCCCAAATAAACAAACCCCCCAGACAAAAACCACAAAACAGTGATTGAAGCGAAGCAAATTTTACTGATAAGCTCAAGTTGGCTTTATTTAAGAACAAGCACGTCCGAGACCATTCTTGATGATATTGTCTTTTTCTTTGACTGCGGTGAACTCAGAAACCACTGTATTGATTTTGGATGATATCAAGTACAATTATTAGATTGAATCAGTACTAAATATTGAAATTACGCAGGCTTTTCATTGTCATGGCCGGAAATTGAGAAATTAGATCTAAAAACATTCCTCGATTGTAGGCAAACAATCTTTTGTCCAATCAATTCAAATACTGCTTTGATCCAATAGTTTATTTACTAAAAGGCCTATTACTATTACACTATACAATAATTGCCCAACCGATTGGGCCAATCTTGTCGACCAATCATTGGTTAATCATAGACCAAAATTGGTCGACGAACTGGATAGTGTAATAATAATCTCGTATGTTAATTGCCAATAAACGGTTTGATCACAATCACAGGCTGGCTACAACCGGAAATGGTTGATGTATGCCATGTTATTGAAGATTGCAGCACTTATGAAAAAGATCCTGTTTACAAACTATCTTAAATGACACCGTAGGTAGACAATAACGTAAAATTCAGAATCAGCGCATCAAAATTAGCAGAATAAAATGCATGATTCACATTTTCTTGCATGATGAAGCTTTTACTCTAAAAATAATATTCAAATACGCTGTGCACGTGTTCTTGGTTAGACAGTGTGTCTAGTACACACTGGAAACTTGCAAAGTGTAGGGGTGTAAATTCATAATATTATTATTATCATTAACCTGTACTTTTGTTTGTCAAGGTTGTGTAATGTAATAGCAAACTCATTGCATGATTGTTGGTTGATAGTTATCGATTGTCTTGTGCACGGTCACAACACAATGGATGGTCTAATGGTAGCCCAATTGGCTGCCCAATTATCGGCCAGTGTAATAGGCCCCTAAGCAGGCTATTTGAAACCTACAACCGAACTATGGTGGTCTTGGGTGCAGTGGTGCCTGAGTTTATAGCGCTCAAAGTTAAAGAAAGAAATTCAGCAGATTTCTTATTGTAATGACCGGAAATCGAGAAATTAGATCTAGTAACAATAAAAAGTTTCTTGGATCGCAAGCAAAACAATCTTTTTCCAATCAATTAAAATACTGATTTGATCCAAGAGTTAAATCCCTAAGAACCTAAAGCAGGCTGTTCAAAATCTACATCCAAAGATGGAGGTTGTGGGTGCAGTGGTTCCTGAGTTATAAGCGGTCAAAGTCAGGCATGTTCAGCTTTATATATAGATATATAGATGTAAGCATTCGTCAAATGTGTGGCCTCACAATTAGAACTAGCAAACAATTTCATGTCCAAATTTTGCTTGTTTGCTTATAATTGTACAAACAAGGCACCGAGCTGCCTCATTATTTTACATAATTTTTGCATCTCTAGTGTGTGTTTCCAGCCTATTGTGAGGGGAACGGAAGTTAAATTGTGATTTGATAAAAATGCCTGTGTGTCAAATTGTGGACACTGAAAAGCAAAACTTTTATCTAGAATTTGTTGTATTTAGTACCTCCATTGCAGAATAAATCAACAAAACAAATTTTAACATTATAAAACTTTGAAGACCGGTTTAAAAAAAACCCCACTCTAAATGTTTATGTGATGCATATTTCACTTGCATTACAAGTTGAAGTAATAACCTAAGTTGTTTTTTCTTTTAATAGTTTGATTTTATTCAAGGTCATGATAATAGTAAAGTAAAGTTCCTTCAAGGTTATTACGGCCCACAGAGCCGGAGCTTATCCTGGCTTCTAATATAGCGTGACGCTGACCAGGTGATAATAATTACCTCCTTGGCAGGATGCTAGTCTGACGCAGGTTTCACTCCCAAGCTAGTGCTAGTACTCATTTGCACCTGGGTTGAGTGGGAAAAATGTGTTTAAGTGTCTGTCCCGAAGAACACAACATCAGACCTAGCTTGCTAGGATTTGAAGCCAGCTTAATGTTGAGAGACATTTATATAATAAAAATAGCCTTTACTTGTATTGTTTAGAATATTATTCATCAGTTTCTTTTAAAAAGAATTAACATGACTAATAGACAAAAGGAGAAGTGTCCTAACAATGAAAGGTCAACAAGATATTCAGATTTTAAAAATAATAATGGATGGAATTTGAAGTAAACCAAATCTGTTTTTAAGGTTAACTAAAATGATTGCTTGCCTTTTTCACGTGTGCTGAAATGTAAGACGTTAACTTTGATAAATTAATGGGATGGTATAGTAACTGGTTCAATTTTTGATACCTTTATTAATTGTTTTCCGGACCTAACCATAGTGCAATAGTAGACTGCATTGATAGTAATCATTCAACTGTTGTTTACAAGAGAAATACTCATATTTTTTCACTAAACCTCATGGCACAATGTCAAAGATTGAGAAATTAGACTTTGAACAGTGTAGAAGGAAGTTTTCCTTTAAAAAATCCCATCTATACAACTTTTAGTGTGAAAAATGTGTACTCAAAACTTCTCTCTTTCTCACTCCCTGTCTCCCCCCTTCCCCCCCCCCCCCCCCTCCCCTCTATCACACTCTCTTTGTCTCTCTGTCTCTCTCTCTCCATCCACCCCTCCATTCTTCTCACGTGTGCAGCACGACTACGCACAATATAATTTTTTACCTTCTATGGAGAGTAAAGGTGTTGTTGTTAAATTATCACATTATAGCACATGTCTTCCTCATTGACTTTGAGTCACAATAGTTATATTGGGGAGGGGGGGGGGCACCTGAAGTGATTTATTTTTTATTTTTTTGAGTTAAAGTTTTTGCTTTAGTATGTACATGAGTAACTGAAAATAGAGTCATCCTATATCATTGAAAAGTTTGTAGCGTCCTTGGTTGCCATAGAAACGGCCGCCATCTTGGATTTTGACTCAATTTTCAAAATCTATCTTCTCCCTTAGTTATGAAAAGAGTGACGTCAGGTTTTTTTAATATATTTTGGATAGGTTTTTTAAAATGAATTTTTGAAAATACTATCTATCATGATTGTATAAAAACGGCATTTTTATTACAAACAAAAACAATTCTCAAAAAGTTTACAATATATTGTTTTAAAACGACGTCATTCTATTAATATTAACAAAAGGAACCTGTGTGCTAAATATAATACATATTGGAGGAGATTGAATTTTAATGTGAAAAAACTGCATTTCGAGAAAATGCAAGTAAACAAATCAAAAGAAAATAACACAAAACAAACACTTCAGACGGGTTTCCCTTATAGTAGCAGCACCCTTACTCTTTCGACAGTCTCTGTCATTGTTACTTATGTAAATAGAATTATAAATCTAGGTTTAGATTTTAGTTGTGAATACAGACGTCGATATGACCAGTTTTTGCTTTTTCCTCTCTATCATATCCTTGTGCGCGTGTTTACATACACACTGACGCACAACGCCTCTTATATCACACAGCGATGGGAGATGCATAAATCGGTGTCGGCAAAATGAGGTCACATCGTGTGTTGCCACATTTGGTGATTAACCGCCACTATACAGGTTTTTACTGTCATTTTCTCAGTCAGTGTTAGGGTAATTTACATCAAAATTTTGATTGTTTTTACCTACCTCGTCTACAAAATATTGTGTAAAAAAAAAATTATACGTCATATGGACATTTTTCTGCCATTGACTTGTAGATAAATGATCGTTCTACCCGAATATACAAAGAACAAAGATCAACCTACCTTTTGGTCCAAAATTCGCCAGTCAGGTGCCCCCCCCCCCCCAAATATTTTTTGGTTTCTATAGAGACCACCAACCTGTATTATTAATTTGACATTCAGGGACGTTTTAAAATTACTTGTTAAAAGTACATTTGAAAAAGAAATATTATTAATTCCTGAACTTTGTGAGGGTTAAAATCATACTTTTATGATTGTGTAGTTAATGTTTTGTGAATGTGTGTTTATACAATAATGATGGTTAAAATCATATTACATTGTGTTCTGAAATCTGTTTGAAGAAAATTACGTTTTCTTTGTCCATCATCATCATCATAACCCACATATAATGTTTAATATGTATCAAATTGTATGTGTATACATCTGTATTATGAAAAGAGGATTATGAAACCAAGGAATTGTTGATCTATATTTTCTGATAATAGATATAACTTTGAGCTTGTGTTGGTCTTACTCATAGATCTAATTCTGTTTTTTCAGATCATATCTCAAAAAAAGCTATGAAAAGTAAGTGAGTAAAAATCTCAAAGAAAATGAACTGGTGGAACATAGAATCTAGTGATTTGTGGTGCAAGTACAGTGGGAGAGGAGTTGATTTGACTACTAGCATGGTATTGTTGTAACATTGGAAGGGAAAATTTCAGGATTATAACATGAGTGAATTGTTTTCTGAGAAATATAACTTGGGTAATTTCAAACCATGAAGACAAAATACTAACGCCTGTAACTTCTTATCAACATTTTAATTTGTTTTTGACCCTTCCTTATGAGAGATACACCTTGAAATGCTTAATCTGAAATTTATGGGACTAGAGATTTATTTTTGGATTAAGCAGTTTTTGAAATAGCAGAATGACAATGTCAATGATAGTATTAGTAATAGTGGCAAATTTAGTGTGTTGTGTAATGTCCAGGCCAACAAAGCAGGCATGGGAAACAACGTGTGTGCAATGCGTTTGTGCATGCGCAAAACTTTTGTCCACAAATCATATTTATATGAAGCAGGTAAGAAAACGGCAGTGGCGCGAGTAAGAAGGAAGGAGGAGGAGGGGGTGGGGGGGGGCATGATTGGCATGATGAAGAGACCTGATGCCAATAGACTGAGTCAACACTAATTAATAAAAGAAGGAGAAAGAAAGAGAGATTGTGGTGTGTGGTAGTGAGTGGGAATGATAGTTAAGATCAACTTAATTCATCTATCGCGGGATGCAATGCTTCAACGCCACGATTACACACACGCACACGCTCAGGCACCAATCAAAGTGTTTATGCACACACAGCACGTATGTGCTCTTCTAGTGTAGTATAAATGTACTAACTTGTACTGTAGGTTTGAAAAAAAGCTCACAAGGCAGTCTAGAGTTGTAATGTTGCTTTGTTTTCCATTCTTATTCTTCTTTTGAGTTCTACTGGCTTTACCCCAAGAATGGACCGTCTGGGGAAGAGAAATTTTGGGACTAAAGGTAGATTTTGGATTAAACTAGAATGAAATGTCGGATTACAGGTAGAAATTTATGAAAGAAAAATATCTGGACTTTGCAAATCTTTCGGGCGTTCGTAAGTTTCCGACTAAGTGTTTTCAGACTAGACGTTTTTGAGTGTAAAAATCTGACTTGTGCTACTCATTTTGGACGCACAGATATGCTGGCAACCCATTGTATCAGATTTCCTTTATATCATGAAAATTGAAATAATAATAATGCATTTATGTAGTGATCAGTGCCTAGTGGAACTTTACAAAGACAGAACTCTTACAACATACATTAAATCTTAACTATCAATGAATATTTTTCTTTTATAACAAATTCACACTCATCATAATATATCATGAGAAATACCAGTAACTTATGCTCATAAAGGATACTCTCTTGTTTCACGTTTTTAAACTACTTTTATTTAATTGATTTTATTGTGTGTGATGACTACATTGGTACATGTGTACACCTTTGGGGGTTTCCTTTGGGTTTTTTTTCTTACTGCCTTTACCTTTTTACCCTTATGCACTACATGGCCATATTTACTCAAATCATTATTATTAATTTTTAATTACTCATTTTATTCCAAGATGTTATTTTAACATTAAAAACTATTATTAACCAATAAAAAATAATAACAACAACGAAGAGACTTGTTATTATTCTCGTGACCAGGTTAATGTACGAAAGGAAATAACCGTCCGAATTTCAGGAAGGGTGTTTATTAATACTGGTTACGTCCTTTGATCAGCGAGATTGCTTGGTTTCTTCATTTCTTTGCTTTCTTTTTTATATTGAAATAGAATACCACACGTATTTTCATTTAATTCATTTATTCATCCATCCATTTATCTATCCATTTATCTGTTTATCCATTCTTCTATATATCTTTCTATCATATTTATCTATAAAACTGCCCATTGTCAGTCTCTATAATTGAGTGGCTCTCACCAAAAATGGCGGAGTTTCCCATAATATCTCTAATGACCAAGAGTAAACCTGCCCCCGAGAGGGAGTTAAGCGAGCCTCGGCATCGAAAAAATGGCTCCCTTTTTTTTTTTTACTCAATGTAACACAGTGGAGCTAACCCGATCGCTGATGGACCTGTCAAGCCGCAGGACCCATAGGTGGCCCCAAGCCAGCTGAGGCCGTAAGCTTTGAGTCTCGGTTTCAATGGTTGTGAACAGAGCTCAAACGTAGTCAACCCCCCCCGCCCCCTTTAAAGAGAGAAAGGGTCACTCGGTAGACCAGAGGCAAAGTGTCGGCCTCTCAATACAGGGTACCCACTCATCTTGGAAAACTGGAAAAGTTTTGGAATTTGGTTGGGAGAAATTAAGACTTGGAAAAGTTTTGGAATTTGGTTGAGAGAAATTAAGACTTCGAAAAGTCTTGGATATAAAAAAAGTCTTTTGAGAGTTTTTATGAAATATCAGTAGTTTATTTTAGCGCTGTTCACATACTCTTTTTAGAAAGTTTCGGGCTTGACTTCGATTCAGGAAGTTTGACTTCTTTCCCTCTTTCATTAATTGTCCTTTTATCTTGCTGTCTCCTCTTAATTCACCCTTTCCATTCCTTTTCTTTATTTCTTTTTTTGTTCTGTTTCTTTTTATTGTTGCCCAATTTTCCTTTTTCTTTTTCTAGCTTGGATTAGGATATTTCATAATCCAAGAGTGACAGGGCTGGTTGAAATGTCTTGGAAATTTGATATTTGCATGGAAAAATCTTGGAAAACTCTTTGAATTTTTTGTCTGAAAACGAGTGGGAACCCTGTCAGTGTCAATAGTCTCACTGAAAAGGTCGTGAGTTTAAGCCCCAGGAGGTTGAAAAGCTTTCTCGAGTCTTTTCGAGTAAAACCTAACCCGCTCCCCTGGTCCAAGTAGGTGGATCGACACCTAGTCCCATCGAAGATGGACGATAAAAAGTAGGTCCCGTGTACAGATCACAGCACTATGTGCACGTTAAAGATCCTGTGGCTGTTTGCAGGAAGTTGGGGCAGAATTATAAATCATATTCAAACCCACGGGTTCACCTTAGTAGCAGATGTGGGTAAAATTACAATCACATCAAATCAAACTGGTCCAGGTAAGTGGATCGACCCCAATCCCATCGGAGACGAATAAAAAAAGGAGGTCCCGTGTACAGATCACAATACGTTAAAGATTCTTTGGCTGTTTATACTAGGGCAATCTGGGCAAAATTAAAAAAATCCTACCAAAAACTTCAAGATCCCCTTAATTGTGGATGTGGGTAAAATCAAATCAAATCAAATCAAACTCTGCGACTTTAGTTTTAAAAATCAAAATATCAAAGCCTCACGTGCCCCCCCTCCCCCCTCCCCCAAACTCCATGACTGTCCCTCTTTTCTCGCTTCTCAGCTTGGCAGCTCTGTAATACATGTGTAATATAACCGGCATGTAATATAACCGGTACATTGCCGATTCCTGTAGTGAGAGAATGTTCTTGGATTATATACTATACAAATACAATATTGAATCTACAAAGAAAAACGATAAAAGAGAGATAAAGAAAATACGCTGATCACGTTGGAAGGAAATCATCCAATCACATCACATCACGTGATTTAGTTGTCCTAGTCTGTGGTCAATGTATTCCATGTGAAAGCCCTTGAGCTATTGGTGGATTGCGTGAAGATGGTCCTTACGTTATATCGGTCTGTGGAGACGTGAGACAGGAATGACAGCACGGGGCAATCCAGAACCATGTGTTCGATTTGTGAGACAAACAGGGAAAGAGGAATATATGGGCGATGTTCAAATTCATTTTGCGGAGGAGGAATACATGTATGTGTTTGTCAGTCTGTGTGTCTGTTTATTTAGACATTTATAAATCTATTTATTTATCTATCTATCTATCTATCTATCTATCTATCTATCTATCTATCTATCTATCTATCTATCTATCTATCTATCTATCTATCTATCTATCCCATCCATCCATCCATCCATCCATCCATCCATCTATCTATCTATCTATCTATCTATCTATCTATCTATCTATCTATCTATCTATCTATCTATCTATCTATCTATCTATCTATCTATCTATCTATTCTATCTATCTATCTATCTATCTATCTATCTATCTATCTATCTATCTATCTATCTATCTATCATATCTGTGTTTCCTCTAAATTTGTCTGTCTATCCATCCATTCATTTATCAATCTATTTATCTAACTTTGTGTCCTGCTATCTATCTATTTATCTATCCATACATCGCAGGTTGTTAGTGGGTGTTACTGGTAAGTCCTACTTCTTTCATTTAACTCTTTCACTCCTCTTCATATCTTACTGTTTCCTCCTAAATTCACCCTGAGGTCACCACAATGGTGGACAGGGTCCAGTAACTGAATTCAACAAACAAACAAACGAATCCATACATCTATCTACCCATCTGGGGGCGGTCGGCTGGGGAAACCGAGTAGGTCCTACTTTCTCTTTCACTCTTTCAGTTCACCTGTCTCTCTTCCATCTTGTTATTTTCTCTTTATTCACTCTGGGATCACTGCATATTATGGTGGGCGAGTAAATTTCAATGAAGCAAACAGAGCTATCCATCAGCTATCCACCTAAATGGAGATAAAGATGGATACATTGTCCAAATCCCCGTAGAGGTGGAAGCTCACCGGCTGTACATCATTAAATACCACCAGCAGGTAAAATTCATTCAAACATTCATAGGAAGCACACAGTACAGCAGCCTGGTAGGCACATCCTACTAAGACTCTGCAAGATCCTTCTCAACATATGGTTGAATATTTAATCATACCTGAGTCGAGGGAGGAAAACAGAGGGAAGCACCTTTCAACGAGGACCACGTTTTGAAAACCCCATGGCCAGACAGGTTCCAACCAGTGTATTTGAACCAGTGTCGTTGTTTTCAAACTCACAAAAATGACTTCACCACAATGCTGTATTCTCTCTCTCTAAGATATATGGAAGAAAACTCTCTTATCGTTATGGTTGAATTACGTATAATCCATACAGCAGTCTTTTCTTTTCTCTTTTTTCTTCTTCCCGCTTTTATTTTATTTTGCAGGTTGTCTGTTTGGGAGTGGGTCTCTCTTTTTTCGGAGGAATCGATAAAAATGTTATCTCTAAAATCGAGTTTTAATTTTTACTCTCAAAAATTGTACATATCGATATCGCAATTATTGTTCTAATACAACTTTCTTAATCGCGGAGTTCCTCCCCCTCTCTGGAATACAATAATATTATCATCTCGTTTCAGAGATATTCCTGTCTCCTAATACAACAGGGAGTGAAATTTTCAATTATAAAGCGATGAGATGAGGATATCAAAATTTCTTTCTAATGGCGATAACTTCCACTCTCTTTCCTCCACGTAAAAGGCTCTCACTCTTATCATACTGTGGACGTACAAGGAGTGCTACTCTCCCTCCCTCTCCTACACTCTCTCTCTCTCTCTCTCTCTCTCTCTCTCTCTCTCTCTCTCTCTCTCTCTCTCTCTCTCTCTCTCTCTCTCTCTCTCTCTCTCTCTCTCTCTCTCTCTCTCTCTCTCTCTCTCTCTCTCTCTCTCTCTCTCTCTCTCTCTCTCTCTCCTCTCTCTCTCTCTCTCTCTCTCTCTCTCTCTCTCTCTCTCTCTCTCTCTCTCTCTCTCTCTCTCTCTCTCTCTCTCTCTCTCTCTCTCTCTCTCTCTCTCTCTCTCTCTCTCTCTGTCTCTCTCTCTCTCTCTCTCTCTCTCTCTCTCTCTCTCTCTCTCTCTCTCTCTCTCCTCTCTCTCTCTCTCTCTCTCTCTCTCTCTCTCTCTCTCTCTCTCTCTCTCTCTCTCTCTCTCTCTCTCTCTCTCTCTCTCTCTCTCTCTCTCTCTCTCTCTCTCTCTCTCTCTCTCTCTCTCTCTCTCTCTCTCTCTCTCTCTCTCTCTCCGCTCTCTCTCTCTCTCTCTCTCTTTCCTCTCTCTCTCCTCGGCTTGACCTTTCAACGACGAACATCGAAACGAACCCGGACTGTGATTTCTGGAAAATGAAAAGAGTTAGAATAAGTTGAAGAAATGGAAACTTTCAAAGGACAAGTACAGAAAATGTAGGACCAAATCATATTTTAATTCTCTCTAGAATAGATGTCAAAGACAGAGCTGGAGCAGGAGTAGGCCTCTCTAGTCTCTCAAGGCATGAAAAGCTACTAGAAAGTTGGAAATTTCTAAGCCCACGGCTATTAGAATAAATATTAAACCAAAAGGACGAGAAAATCTTTTAATTCTAGCTTATGGACCAAACGAAGACTCTCTCCCCCCCCTAAAGAAGAAAACAACTCTCTCTCTCTACCCCTCTCCCCCTCTCTCTCTTCCTCTCTCCATCTCTCTCTCACTCTAGAGAATCTCTAAACCCAAACAGAACTCTGGTTTTAGGAGATTTAAACTCTCTCTAGAGAAGGAAACAATGTAGAAACGTCAGGAGGATTATAGGTCCCCCCTCTCTCTCTCTCTCAACAACTTCTCCAAATGGAGAGAGTCTCAAGATCTTTCTCTATCTAATTATCTATCTCCAACACCTATTTTTCCTATATGTATCCAATGTATGTATGTATGTATTAATGTATGTATGTATGTATGTATGAAAAGTCAATGATGTACTATGTATGTATAGCAGCTATGTATGTACAGTATGTATGTATGTATGTATGTATTTGTAGTATGTATGTATGTATGTATGTAATGGTATGCATGTATGTAACTGTAAAATGTATGTATATATGTGATGAAGAAAACAAACAGAAAAGGAAAAGAAGAAAGTATGTACTAAAAAGAAGAACTAAATAAATCAGTAGTAAAACAGGTATCTATCTATCTATCTATTATCTATCTATCTATCTATCTATTTATCTATCTATCTATAGATCTATCTATCTATTTATCTATCTATCTATCTATCTATCTGATTACTCTACATAGATAGAGGTCGAAACAAAGTTATTAGGAGTTTGGACTTGTAACAATATTTTTTAAATACTGTTAACGATAGTGAACTCATTACATCATGAAATGAAATAACGCCAATATTGACACTACAACAAAACCAGAACCCCACCACCATCGCCAAAGACTAGTTAGCAACAACAACAATAACAACTACTACTACTACTACTACTACTACTACTACTACTACTACTACTACTACTACTACTGCTACTACTACTACTAGACTACTAAGCTGCTAACACGACTAATACTACTAACGACTACTACTGACTACTACTACTACTATTACTACTACTACTACTACTACTACTACTACTACTACTACTACTACTACTACTAAAGCTACTATTATTACTACTCACAATTAATTATTATTATTACATGCATCATCGTCACGATCACCATCATCATCATCATTAGTATTATTACTATATAAAAACCCCCATAACTATTGTATTGGATAACGAAGAGCGAGGAAACCCCATACAACTCAGCCCTTCACTCCATCACCAGTATAATTGCCGACAATAGCGTAAGTCCCCAGCGTACAATAGGTAGATTGGATTAGTTTGTACACATTGCAGGCAAATTTCCTGATTGGTTCCACCATTGAGGTGATCGGTGAGAACAAGGTCAGCCAGTACAATGATTTGTTTACGATTTTCACGCGGTGAAGAACAAACTATTGGACATCAAACCCACATCGGTAGAATCGATTACACGGACAAATTAAGAGGGAAGGTAGGGGGGGGTGGGAGAGGAAAGGTAGCGAGATGGGTGCAAGGCTCACCGGCTGTACATCATTAAATACCCTCATTGGAGGGAGTGAGGAGAGGACGAGAGAGACAGAGAGAAAAGAAGACAACGAAGAGAAAATTTAATAGAAAGAGAGCGAAGAGAGACAGAGAAGAGAAGATGGCAGGAGAGAGAGCTGAAACTCTCTGTAGATGTAGGTGTATGTGTGAATGTACGTAGTTTATGCGTATATATGTTATTGCAAGTATAACGGTTATTATGATACAACAAGCATCCTCGAATACCAAGGAACTACTGATCCTCCTCCTCATCCCCTCTCCTCCTCCTCCTGCTTTATCCTCCTCCTCCTCCTCCTCCTCCTACTAATAGAACTTACTATTACTACTCTACTATCTACTACTACTAACAATGACTAAATAAAAGACGAATGAGAGTACTACTACTAAACTTAAAACAATATATATTAACTAGGGACTACTACTACTACTACTTCTACTATTACTACTAAAATTTAGAACTACTACTACTACTACTACTACTACTACTACTACTACTACTACTACTGCTACTACTACTACTACCACTACTACTAAGATAACGACAAACAACATAATCCAAAAGACAAGTGCAATATATAAACTACTACTACTACTACTATTACTACTACTAAACAACTATTGTCAACTACCATCAAAATGGAGGCTACATAAGTTTATTGTCCTACTACTACTACACTACTACTACTACTACTACTACTACTACTACTGCTACAGGCATGAAATGAAACAATTTCCTTTGTCTTTTCCTTCTCCTCCTCAGAAACTCCAACAATCCTCCCTCCAACCAAAGCAGATGGTACCAAACTAAGATACCACTACCACAATTGAGATGTCTTTGGGCTACTAAACTACTACTACAATAGAATAGCTAAATCAGTATGTTACTACTTTTACTACTGCTTACTACTAAAAGACCAAAAGGCAGACTACTGCTAGACTACTACTACTAAAAAATGTACTAGAAGTACTACTACTACTACTACTACTACTACTACTACTACTACTACTACTACTACTACTACCACTACCACTACTACTACTGCTGCTGCTGCTAGACCGTAAGGTTCTCCTCCTCCTGGGAACAGATAGAGACTACTACTAGACTAATAGTACTTTTACTACAGAATACTACTACTACTACTACTACTACTACTACTACTACTATTTCCCTACTACTATAATAATAATACTACTACTAATACTACTGATGATACTACTATTAATAATAGTACTACTACTAATACTACTAATATACTACCACTACTACTACTACTACTACTACTACTATTGTTACTAATAATACTAATACTACTATAAATAATAATACCACTACTACTACTACTACTACTACTACTACTAATAATACTAATACTACTACTACTACTAATAATACTAATGATAATAATTGATGCTGCTTTACCTCCTCTTCCTTCTCCTGCTCTAATAATCATCCTCTCCTCCTACCACTACTACTACTAATACTACTACTACTAATACTACTACTACTACTACTAATACTACTACTACTACTACTAATACTACTAAAACTACTACTACTATTACTAACCACTACTACTACTATTACTACTACTACTACTAATAACAATACTACTACTAATACTACTAATAATGATACAATGATAATAAGAATATTAATACTACTAAATACTACTACTAATACTAATAATACTACTAATAATAATAATAACAATAATAATGCATTGACGATGATGATGATGAACAATAACATTATGGTTTGTCCCATCTCTTCAAGTGGAGTTTTTACGGTTCGTATGCTAAAATTAAAGTAACAATTTGATTTTCAAATAACGCGCTTTATTTGTGCACTGTTGAACGGAAGTGTGGTCGTGGTCGTGGTCGTGGTGGTGGCGGCAAGAAATGCAAACCTTGTTAGCGTTCAATCATCAAAAATGCTTTGCAGGTCTGCCTTGAGTTTAACCGTGATTTTGATCGAGTAAAAATCTGGGCTCCAAAATAGTCGACAATCTGATTATTTAAACGCAGCTAATTGTAAGGCGTTTGATGCCTGAACGCACCAAAGGGGAAGCACTCATCTGTCAACGTAACTCAAGATTTTGCGCGAAAGGCTGAAAGAGAAGAAAAAACCTCCGACTCCAATAAAAACGGCAAGCTGAAAACGTTTTGTTATTGTTGAGGGATCAACCGGAGGAGAGGACCAGATTAAGTTTTTTCTGCCTTGTAACTGCAATGTTTAACCATTTCTTCATATCTGGAAGAAGTATATTTATATAGATTTAAATAATATATGTAGCTCTAGTAAAATGTGTAGATTTACATTATCTAGATTCTAGATATTGATAAAAAAAACCCCAATAATTTATGATCTTTGAGAGTCATATAAAAAGACATGAATTAATTCGGAGGAAAATATTTACCATCATCATCATCATCATCATCATCATCTTCTTCATCATCATCATCATCATCATCATCATCGTTATCATCGTCATCATCAACTTCCTCCTCCTCCTCCTCCTTCTCTTCATCATCATCGTCATCATCATCATCATCATCATCATCATCATCATCATCATAATCATCATCATCATCATCTTCATCATCACCATCGTCAGTTTCGTCGTTATCATCATATTCACCATCACCATCAACGCCATCATTAGTATAAATAACAAAATACTAGTAGACTGTCAGGCAGTGTAAAATTGAATGCAAGTAAATTACAGGCCGATCCATGAAAAGTCACAACCAGTACGCTTTTTAGTGTTAAAAGGTCAAATTAGTATTTAATGTAAGTAGAGTACTTAACATATCTCAAAGTGTGTAGACATTACATCCTACCATAACAACAATAAAAAATAGTGATGTCCCCGCGGGCACCGACTGGTGTCGCACCTGGCATTCCGATTTCTATAGAGAAAGGAACATAGACTGTCATCAAGCTTACGCTCAATGCAACAGGAGTCACCCGTATTGACCAAGTGAGCAATTAGGGTACAGTTTCTTGTCCAAGAAAAAAACAAACAAATATGAAATATCTGAAGTGGGGTTCGAACACAGTACTTCTGGGTTCCATAGTTATGCCTTTTAACCATTCGGCGATCTCGTTCCCTCACCATAAGCCAGTTTTGATTTTTTTTAAAATCTGATGTAATCTTTTTCTTCTTCTTCTTCTTCTTCTTCTTCTTCTTCTTCTTCTTCTTCTTCTTCTTCTTCTTCTTCTTCTTCTTCTTCTTCTTCTTCTTCTTCTTCTTTATTCTTTTGAGACTTCTTCTTCTTCTTCCTTCTTCTTCTTCTTCTTCTTCTTCTTCTTCTTCTTCCTTCTTCTTCTTCTTCTTCTTCTTCTTCTTCTTCTTCTTCTTCTTCTTCTTCTTCTTCTTCTTCTTCTTCTTCTTCTTCTTCTTCTTCTTCTTCTTCTTCTTCTTCTCCTTCCTTCCAGCTAGTAAGATAGACCAGACAGTGAGAGATGGACAAGAAACAGCATTGGGAGGCAAAGGTCAGCGCTTGGTTCAAGAAAGAAAGGAACTCTGACAAGAATGTTGTTGCCGTCAATGTCCGTGTTGATGATGACCCTAAGTTTTGTTTCCGGTCATCTGTAAGTGAAGACCAACTGATGGACATGAAGAGAACCGTCAAGGAATTGATGGAACCCGGAAAAGGCATATTAGCCAGTGAGTGTGAAGGCGTTCCTTAGTATGACACATTATTGAGATATGAAATAATTTTTTATCATACATATTATTATTATTATTATTATTATTATTAAATCACAACAGCAGTTGCGTTTTTTTCTGCCAAACAAACCCCCAGCTCTCGCTCTCTCTCTCTCTCTCTCTCTCTCTCTCTCTCTCTCTCTCTCTCTCTCTCTCTCTCTCTCTCTCTCTCCCCCTCTCTCTCTCTCTCTCTCTCTCTCTCTCTCTCTCTCTCTCTCTCTCTCTCTCGCTCTCTCAGTTTTATCTGTGTGTGTGTGTCTGTCTGTCGGTCTCTGTCTGTCTCTCTGTCTGTCTGTTTGTTTTCTGTCTGTCTGTCTGTCTGTCTGTTTGTCTCTCTCTGTGTCTGTCTGTCTGTCTGTCTGTCTGTCTGTCTCTCTCTCTCTCTCTCTCTCTCTCTCTCTCTCTCTCTCTCTCTCTCTCTCTCTCTCTCTTTCTCTCTCTCTCTCTCTCTCTCTCTCTCTCTCTCTCTCTCTCTCTCTCTCTCTCTCTCTCTCTCTCTCTCTCTCTCTCTCTCTCTCTCTCTCTCTCTCTCTCTCTCTCTCTTCTTTCTCTCTCTCTCTCTCCAATACATTATCTAATGTCAAAGCCCATTCATCGTTATCTCATTTTCATACTGCAATCAAAATTATGTCTAGGTCGATATACGACAGGTGTCTTGTCCTGTCTTAGACTTGGCTTTTAAGACTGTTAATTTACTCTTATTAAAATAAATCTATTCTTAGTCGACGAAATGGAAAGTGCAGTAAAAAGCAAGCTACAAGAGGCCTTTATAACTATCGGGACAATTGACAAAAGGTTCGTCTTGTCGGGGCCACATCAGTTATCATTGCTTCTTTTCAAATCTTTCAGTGTTTGCAGTTATTCGTCTTGTCTCCATGAACCTAGTAAATACGAGGGGAAACAAATGGAGATGATGATTATAGTGATGATTATTATGATGATGATGATGATGATGATGATGATGATGATAATAATGATGATGTTGAGGATGATAATAATAACAAAAAGAGTAATGATGATAATAAATAAACAATAATAATAGTAATAATAATAATAATATAATAATAATAATAGTAATAATAATAATATAATAATAATAATAATAATAATAATAATAATAATAATAATAATAATAATAATAATAATAATAATAATAATAATAATAACAATGATAATAGTAATAATAATAATAATAATAATAATAATAATAATAATAATAATAATAATAATAATAATAATAATAATAATAATAATAAATAATAATAATAATAGTGATAAATAGTGTAATAGTAAATAATACCATTAATAATCATAGTGATAATGATAGCAATAGTAATGACAATAATAACAACGTGTGTAACTTCAATTGACAACAAAATGGAACTGAAGAGTAAGTTTGTAAATGACTCATGTTGGAGACTGCATGTCCTAATTTCCTTCCTTTCTCTTCATTTTGTTGTTTTGACGCGACTTGCTATAATTGTCGTCTGTGGTTGAATGTTTTCCTCCTCACAGTTTGTTTTATTCAACGTTTTATCCCTGCGTGGCCCTTGTCGTCTGTCATTGAGCCTCTTTCCTATTATAGTTTGTGTTATTCAACGTTTTATCCCTGCGTGGCCCTTGTCGTCTGTCGTTGAGCCTCTTTCCTATTATAGTTTGTGTTATTCAACGCTTTATCCCTGCGTGGCCCTTGTCGTCTGTCATTGAGCCTCTTTCCTATTATAGTTTGTGTTATTCAACGTTTTATCCCTGCGTGGCCCTTGTCGTCTGTCGTTGAGCCTCTTTCCTATTATAGTTTGTGTTATTCAACGTTTTATCCCTGCGTGGCCCTTGCCGTCTGTCGTTGAGTGACTTTCCCATCACAGTTTGTGTTATTCATCACTTTATTATCACAGGCCTTTATGTCGTTGAGGGTCTTTCACATCACAGTTTGTGTTATTCAACGCTTTATCCCTGCGTGGCCCTTGTCGTCTGTCGTTGAGTGACTTTCCCATCACAGTTTGTGTTATTCATCACTTTATCACTGCGTCGCACTAATCGTCTGTCGTTGAGTGACTTTCCCATCACAGTTTGTGTTATTCATCACTTTATCACTGCGTCGCACTAATCGTCTGTCGTTGAGTGACTTCCCTATCACAGTTTGTTTTATTCAACGCTTTATCCCTATGTGGCCTTCGTCGTCTGTCATTAAGTGACTTCCCTATCACAGTTTGTTTTATTCAACGCTTTATCCCTATGTGGCCTTTTTGTTGTCTGTCGTTGAGTAACTTCCCTATCGCAATTTGTTTTATTCAACGCTTTATCCCTATGTGGCCTTCGTCGTCTGTTGTTAAGTGACTTTCCTATCACAGTTTGTTTTATTCAACGCTTTATCCCTGCGTGGCCCTTGTCGTCTCACTTTAATCCATCTGTGTTGATGGGCTGTTTGCGAGGTGCTATTGGTAGGTCATGCCTCTTTCCTTCTATTCGTTCACACGTCTTGTCTTTCCTTTATCTTGTTATTTCAGTCGATATTTTTTTTCATCCTTTCATCTGGCGAATACCTTTGTAAAAGCTTTAAAATTTTAAAAGTAAAAAATCTCATTACTAGATTTAAAGAATCACTCATAATAGTAAGATAGTAACATACCTCTTCACTTTTTTGTGACACTTTACCTTCGTCTCTCCAAGGAGAGACGCCATTTTAGGTTTCATCAAAGGCTGTCAGGAAATTACTGCTGACGTCAGCGGGATCCTCTTCCATGCCATGACCTTGACCCAGCTGGCGGGAAGGACGAAACCGATGGCCATACGGGTTTCACTGAAGGAGGCTCAGATCTGTTTCGGCGTTAGAGTGAGATGGGTGGATGGGAATTGAAAAAAAAGTTCCTTTAAAGCCATAGCGACCCATAGAGCCGGAGCGTACGTATCCCGATTTCTTTGGCAGGAAGTGGAAACAATGATAATAATCACCTTCCTGGACAGGACGCTGGTCTGGCGCACGTTTTTACTCCGAAGCTAGTGCTGTTGTAGATGTGGGTAAATCAGATCAAATCAAAATCAAGTCTCTTTCCCAAGGAACACAAAGTCGGACCTAGTTTTGCTAGGATTCGAACCTGGAACCTCATGATCCCAAGTCCAGCAGTCTAACAACACGGCCACCGACGCTACGGATTCGGAATAAAGATGTTTAAAGAATACTTCTTTTGTCTGGAGATTGACCAAGTTGTACTTTACTTATCCACAGTAATATTGCCACGTGATCTGATAAGTTTTAGCCATTCATCTGTAGTACAGCTACCAGTACTACCACCGATATATTTGCCATTTTTTTCATTTGCTGCAGAGTTTGTTGTGGTTTTTGTTGTTGTTCTTTTGAAAATATAATAATAAGGAACCTTACCGTGACGAGTACAGTTCACAGACATTGCACTCTCAAAAGAAAAGATTTAAAAAGAGAAAAAATTAGAAATCTTGAGTGAAAATATGACGCAAGTTGAAGAACTACACGACGTTTGTTTTACCTCGTTTCTTTTGATACCCCCTTCATACCCCTATCTTTTTAAGATGGACTCGGGCGTTCAGACCATCGGTGGCACTTTTGGGGAGGTCACATCATGTGGACTGGACGCGATGCCGGCCACCTGTGAGCGGCTCAGAGACATGGGCGTGGAGTTCGGCGAGTGGAAGTACCCGTTGACCTTATCGGAATACGTGCCGTCTGTTTTGGTGAGAAATGAATTTGACGGCCATAAGGGTATGATGATATTTCTATTTGATCTTATCTTATTGATTGATTTATTTATTTATTTATTTATTTATTTATTTATTTATTTATTTATAAACTCGTTTATTTATTTGTTGTCGTTGGTGGCCCGAGTGGCTAGGCTGCTGGACTGGGCATCACAACGTCCAAGGTTCAATTCCTAGCAAAGCTATGTCCGACGTTGTGTTCCGTGGGAAATACGCTTCCCACACATTTTCCCCACTCGCCCCGGGTGCAAATGGGTACAAGCGCTAGCTGGGAAGGGGAGGTGGGAGGGGGGTTGGTAGGATTTTAATTTTGCCCGGACGGCCCTGTAAACAGCCAAGGGATCTTTAACGTGCACAGAGTGTTGTGATCTATTAATATTATACATGGAATATCCGGTTTTTAACGTCCGTTTCAAATGGGACTAGATATCGGTGTACCTATCTGAAACAGGAGGGGGCGGGGGTAGATTTTACTCGAAAAAACACCGAAAACTTTGTTCAATCTGCCGGCTCTTGGTCGCACGACTTTGCCTCCTTGACTACCAAGTCTTCCGCAATAAAGACAGCCGTCTCCCAAAAACTAAATGGAAACAAGCTTCAGCCCACCCTCCCCCCTCCTCTCCAACAAAACTAAACAACAACAACAAAACACCCCAAAACGAAACATCCCTGAAATATCCCACCACCTATCACCCCCACTGCCCCCCCCTCCCAAAAATAAAAATAAATGAAAAACAGAAAAGAAAAGAGACCTCATTAAAGTCCCCTGCACCCCCCCCCCTCCACCAACAAATCAAACAATTTTTGCTCTACTTTCACAATTGAATGGAAATAGAAAAATTGAATGTACCTAGAACAAAAGGGACACAAACACAATATGACCTTTTTTTCGACACGAAATGGGGGTAAAACTACAGTTGAGACATTGTTCCAAGTACTTTTGTCGTTAACAAAAAGCTGTACACATCTTTTAGAACGTCTGTCGTTAACAAAAAGCTGTACATAATCTTTTAATAGAACGTCTGTCGTTAACAAAATAGCTGTACACATCTTTTAGAACGTCTGTCGTTAACAAAAAGCTGTACACGTCTTTTAGAACGTCTGTCGTTAACAAAAGCTGTACACATCTTTTAGAACGTCTGTCGTTAACAAAAGCTGTACACGTCTTTTAGAACGTCTGTCGTTAACAAAAAGCTGTACACATCTTTTAGAACGTCTGTCGTTAACAAAAAGCTGTACACATCTTTTAGAACGTCTGTCGTTAACAAAAAGCTGTACACGTCTTTTAGAACGTCGTGTTTCTCAACTTTTGCACTGATGTCGTGTGGCATTCATAAACAAAGGTGTTGTGAGCTGGTAACCACGACGACGCTGGTTCAAGTTCAAGCCCCACGTTGGCACAGGTAGGGTTGTTTTTTCGCAGTGTTGTCGTCTCAGGAGCTTTCCTTTCCTCACTTAACTCAGTTGTGAATGAGTACCTAGCTATAGGTAGGGAAAGATCTTGTCAGAGTGTTAGTATAAAAAGCGTAAGAAGCTCGTGTACTGTATGCTCCTCAGGCAGTTGAGAAGGACTTTGAATGAAATGGCCTGCTGGGGGATAAAAGATGTACAGTCGATGAGCCTGCACTTGTGCGGGGATACGGACTATAAATCCATCTTTATCTTTATGTCTTCACAGGCTTGCCAACATTGCGCTAACACAGTGTCTCGTTTTGCAAGCATCAGTCAAACACATGGTCTCGTTCCCATCATATCCATAGAGATTCAAAACGAGTCTCCCGATTATGATCGTGACCTTCGTACATTCTTGAATGTCATGCAAGAAGTCCTAGCTACGCTTGTTAAGGCCCTATCAGACCATAACGTCCGCCAAGAGGTGAGGTTTTTGATTTGATTTGATCTGATTTACCCATATCCACAACTAAGGTGATCTCGAAGTTTTTGGTAGGATTTTTAATTTTGCCCGGACTGCCATGTAAACAGCCAAGGGATCTTTAACGTGCACAGAGTGTTGTGATCTGCAAACGGAACCTCCTATTTACCGCCCGTCTTCTGTGGGACTAGGTCTCGATCCACCTATCTAGGCCGGGGGGAGGGGGTAGATTTTTCTCGCAAAAACTCGTGAAAATGTTTCACCCGTTGGCGGGGCTCGAACCCCACTACCTTTTGGTTGAGAAACCGACACCTTGGCTCTGGACTACTGAATCCCCCCAAGAGGTGAGGAGATATGAGAAATTTATAGACACAATAATATGATTAAGAGGAGGTAGACACTGCAGTAGAAAGATGGACCTGGAAACTGAAACAATGACTTGCAAACAGATACACATTCCAGTAAACATAGTCCAACAGATGTTGGGAAAAAAATCTGCTCTATATTGGGGAAATAGTGACGTCGATAATTTATTTTCAGAGGGGGAGGGTGGGGGTGGGGGTGGTTTATTTACTTATTTATTTATTTATTTTTTCACCCCACCGAAAACTCCCCTCTCATTTGTCCCCTTTGGTGGGGGAGGGTTGTTTTTATCCTCAACACAAAATAAGATCCCAGGGTCTTTATGATAAAAAAACATAAGAAAACAAAACAAAAAAAAAGCTCCGAATTGTTTCCTTTTATGTTTCTACTTGAACATTCTACTATTCCTAATTCAAATATCTTTATCATGTCTCGAATAAACTCTTGGGTCTGAGTATTTTTAGAACGTCTACTGCTGTTTTGCCGTCTGCGAGCATTTGTTATTTTTACTCATTCCTTTATTTTCGATTTATGAATTTGATTAATACTGGTTCATCCACAACTATGGTGATCTCGTATAGTTGTTGTTTTTTTCATTGTCTACGGGGTTTGGGGGTAGGAGATTTTTTTAAATTGCGCGGACTGTCGAGTAAACAGCCAAGGATCTTTAACGTGCACAGAGCATTGTGATCTGCCCACGGGACCTAGTTGTTTTTGTCGTCCGTTTTCGATGGGACGAGGTGTCGATCCACTTACCTTGACCAGGGGTGGGGTGGGTAATTTCTCAACCGTTGGCAGGGCTTGAACCCGTTATCTTTCGGTTGAGAGGCCGACACCTTGCCTCTGGACCACTGAGTCCCCTCCCACTGTAGCAAGGCATACAGTTAAAAAAGCAAGGATTAACTTGTAAAATCGTCAACGCCCTGATTACATGATTCATTTGCAGGCTGTGATTCTGAGGATGACTGTTCCGTGGGCAGCGCCATCTACCTTGAACTTGAACAACTCGGATCTGACGAGTTTCCAACAGATGGCCATGGCCACGTGGATGGCCACGACGCGAACCTTGCCTGTCTGTCTTGGAGGGGTGAGTGAGGTGCAAGTAGAGCAACGAAGTAGACGTCAAGTCAAATAAGAAAACACAATAAGTGGCGAAATAAAGACAGAAACAGACACGACATTCCAGTCCAAATGTAGAAAAACGACAATAAGTGGCACAACTCCACAAATAAAGACAGAACAACAAAAAGATCTCGACGTTTTAAGTCAAATGTGAAAAACGACAATGTCTTGTGGCACAACTCCACCAATAAAGACAGAACAGACACGACATGTCAAGTCAAATGTAGAAAAACGACAATTTTTTGTGTAACTCCACCAATAAAACAGAACAACACGACATGTCAAGTCAAATGTGAAAAACGACAATAAGTGGCACAACTCCACCAATAAAGACAGAACAGACACGACATGTCAAGTCAAATGTAGAAAAACGACAATAAGTGGCACAACTCCACCAATAAAGACAGAACAGAAAACTTCCGGACGACAATAAGTGGCATGGCCACGACGCGAACCTTGCCACCTGTCTTGGAGGGTGAGGCAGCAGACAGAACGACATGTCAAGTCAAATGTAGAAAAACGACAATAAGTGGCACAACTCCACCAATAAAGACAGAACAGACACGACATGTTACAATAAGTGGCACAACTCCACCAATAAAGACAGAACAGACACGACATGACGTCAAGTCAAATGTAGAAAAACGACAATAAGTGGCAAACTCCACCGATAAAGACAGAACAGACACGTGACGTTTCGGGTATAGCCCTTCGTCAGACAACCAAGGAGAAATATTCAGAATCTAGATCGAAACACAGAGTAAGGCATAACACAGTGTGATGTCAGTCAGAAGAAGAACGGATAGGAGGAAGAAAGAAAGAAAAAGATGGTGATAATAAGAATGTGTAGCAGGGATAGTGAAGGGTTTGTATTATGTACAAGTAAAAGGAAGTCTCATACTCAGAGTTGAGCGTAGGCTAATCAGGTGTAGAGTTCTGATTTCCTTAGGCATAGGGCATGATTTTAATTGTGGTAATTTGGCATTGCTTTTCACGCGTGAAAAGACGTAGATATCTAAGCGACCCATTTCGCTGCTTGGTCAACAGTAGGGCCAGAAAAATTGCCTGGAATGGGAATCGAAGTCGGGCCTCCTGCGTGGTAGACAGACGCTCTACCGGCTGAGCTATCGGCCATTATGATATCACATGTATATAATCGCAATATCGTTACTTAAAATTTTGAAGGGATTCCCTTAAAAGAGTGAAACCATTGACGTAATCATGTTTAGTTGACAAACAACGGGGCAAGGGGCATGTCGAAAGTGAAGGAAATGACTTTGAATGATATTAAAGCCCCATAGGAACAAAGACGAGACAAATACAAAGAATAGACCGAAACAAACAAAACCCTGGGTGTTTGAGTGAAGTTAGCTCGGTTGGTGGCACGCTTACCTTTCATGGCGAGGCGATGGGTGCCGACGCAGGGGTCGCGGGTTCGATACTCATGGTGGTCATGTAGTTATCTCGTCTTTGTTCCTATGGGGCTTTACTTTTATTTAATGTCATTTCCTTCATTTTTGGTTTGAAAGGAAAAAACTCCTTTAAGTCTATCCTAAGTCTATGACGTAATCATTTTAGTGTGCAGAAAAGTCCTGTTGGTGTTGGTCGTGACGCACTGTTTACTGTAAGTTTGTAGCTGGAAGGGGTAGCCTAAAAAAAAATTTGTATCGAAATGTTTAGAACGATATGGAAATTTCTGTTCCAGAAATATCTTGTTTTCAACTATAAATAGCCGGGGTTATCCACGATAAGAGGGGGAGAACAAAGGTATTGTGAGATTTCACATCGTCTTTATGTCAGCCAGCCCACATTAGATCTATTTGTGAATTTTCTTCATCGATTGATTCTTTGTTGACTGTGAGTATAATAAATAGCCTTGCTATACTTAATAATCGAGCCTTGGTGTTACTAGAGTCTACTTCAACATCTAGATCCAGAGTAAACTCTCTAGGAAGTATACAGTGCAAAAGCCTGTTAGTGCAGCAGCCTCTCTGACACAATCTTTCGCTACCTATATCCACACCCGAGTCAAGTGAGGAAAGTAGAGTGAAGAACTGTTCTTGTGAGTTCAACGTTGTGAACCACCGCTCCCCTCCCACCTGGGCCGGCCATGGGGTTTTTAACATTGTCGTGATAACAAACTCTCAACTCTACGGTTTCGCTACAACGCCTTTAATAGTAGTAAAAGGTACAACTACAACTGTCTATGTCACATCAGTGGCCTAATGGATGACCTTCCTCTTTCTATACCGATTCATCTGTCATATTGTCCAGTCTTTCCAAACTTTTTTTCCGAACTCTATAATATATGCTTGTGCCAGTATTCTTTCCTGAAGTCCTGCGTTCTTTGACTTCACCTGTGACGTTGAACCCCTTCCTCTCTCCCCTGCTCACCCATTCTTTTCACGCTGACTAGATGGCCCTGGCCGATGCTGATAATCTGGACTCGTCTCTTAACCTATTGAACGAGTTGAACCTGTGTCCGTGCTTCAAGCCGTTTCCTGTGACCTATTTGTGGGGGCGTGTTCTTTCGATGGAGACATGCCAAAGGCAGCCAAGATGGACTCCAGTAACAAGCACACCCTAGAAGTCATTGATTGGCTCAAGAAGAAGCTAAAGGTGAACGTTGTAGATAGATAGATAGAAAGATAATCTGATACAAGTAATGTGTATTGTCGATATTTAGAGAGCACAAGATTTTACGAACCCAATAGTAACCTGAGAAGTTCGATAACCTTGAAAAACATCCCGGACTTCTTTAAACCAAGGTTCATCATCGATTGGTCCCCCAGCTGTCTCGGCCTAATAAACATCAAAGAAATGGATATCCTTTCTCGAGCATAGAAATTTAGACATAAACTTCGATATCTATATCATTATTATGTCTGTCTAGATAGATCTAGATCTAAAATCTGCATGCAATTCTAGATCTAGAGCTAGATCCAGTGCATTCCATCTTTTAAACAAAAAGAGACTTTACATTACCTAGATCTAGATAGATCTCTAGCACTACATGTAACATTACATTCCTGATTCTAGATCTACAAATAGATTTTCTCCATCTAGATTGTTGTTAGAATCTAAATCTAATAAATGGTAGAAAAATCACAAATCGTGGATGAACATTAATTTTTAATTAATTTTTTTCTTTATTATGAAACAAGCATGCCCGTCAATAATGTTGAATTATGATTTGTCTTTATTATAAAACTGGTTCTCTTGAACTTTGATTGCTGTTAACTGAGCATCCATTGTATCAGTTACGGTTATCCAAGTACGATTATTAGACGACCAAATTAATACTCGATGCTGAAGGATCGCGGCTTTTTCGGGCCTTTCTTTCATAGTACTTGATACTGAAGTTATGCTGGTTATTTATTGTACCGGAATCGAGAAATTAGATCTAGTAACAATAAAAGATAAAAAAGTTTCGTGGATCGCAGGCAAAACAATCTTTTCCCAATCAATTAAAATGCTGATTTGATCCAAGAGTTTATTCGCTAAGAACCTAAATCAGGCTATTTGAGGTCTACATGCGAAATATGGAGGTTGTGGGTGCAGTGGTTCCTGAGCGACCAGCAGTCAAAGTTAGAGATGTTCGGCTTTGTATGATACACTGGAACAATTTTTCTTTGTACTCCTCTTAAATAGTTACATTTCGATAAAGTTGGAAAAAGAAAAATCTACGGTAAAGGAGGAGTAACAAAAAAACCTCTTAAGTCTATCAATACTATCATCATTTATAAATCTCTCTAGGTATCTATCTTTTCTTTTCGTCTTTCCATCCTTTTGTGTACTAATGTGGACTATGTGATTCAAGTGATTATGGAACGAATACATGTATGTACGATTTTGGATGGCTTGTTTCCTTTGCATGGTAATAGAGATTGTGTGTTTTTGATTACCAGATGTGCTGCCTGGCATCTATGGGTCAGTTTTCACATACTACTGGAAGTCTTTTCGTCACCCGCATCTCTACCTTTTTACGATGGCCTCAGACGATGAACACACCGGTGTGAGTGTAAGCTAAGGCCTTTTCTGTCCATGTCATGCAACCCTGGATGTCGATACTCGATTTCTTCCTGAGCGTGTTTCGGGTTTTTTTGTTTTTTTGTTTGGTTTTGTCCGCCGGTTCAGAATGATATAGTCCTAACCACACATTTGACGATTTTGGACTTGTCATATTTGATATCAGAGTCACTGTTATCAATAGTCCTAACTTCAGATTCCTCTTTCAGCTTGGGAATCTTGGGGCATGTTTTCGCAAAACGAGTTACACATTACTGTAAGGTGTAATACGTAGTTGACTTGAGTTAAATCCTTGTACCCCGGGTGGAGTATAGGTCGCCAGTGAGGCCTTTCCACTCCACTCTGGTCTTGCGCCACCATCCCTGTCTGGTTCCAGGAAAGGTGGAACTGCCGAGCTTCCTGGAAGGGTTGATCTCCTCCATGTTGTTTTTCGTCTCCCTCTGCCTCTTTTCCTATTGTGGTTCCACTTTAAGACCAGACATGTTGTGTTTGCTGTCAGTTTTCTACAAGTGTGTCCAGGCAATGTGTAGTTAGGACAATATAATTCTAAACCGACGTGTGTTAATCTAAGTACTATCAATGACTCGAAGAACGTGACATTGTCAGTTCCAACTCACATAAGCCATAAGACTCTGACTTAATTAAAAAATAAATACTGATTTTACTTTGACCTCAAGCACATTAGTAACCTTTTCCAGATAACGTATTCGCTAATCTTTCATTGACAAAAATATTCAGTTTATCCTTGAACAGCAACTTAATAAAATTGTCTCCATTGTAACTTACAATAGCCAGTCATTAATTTTATGAAAAAGATTTATTTTGATTTATATTGTATGACCGGCAGCAATGTTAATTATAACGTGGGGCGTGTCCCGTGCGTAGTGACGTAATGGGCATGTCGGAAGTGAAGGAAATGACGTCAAATAATGTGAAAGCCTCATGGGAACAAAGACGAGACAAATACAAGAAAAGACAGCTAGCTCGGTTGGTAGCACGCTTTCTTTTCATGGCGGGGCGAAGAGTGGCGACACAGAGGTCATAGGCTCGATCCCCATGGTGGCCAGCATTTTTTTCTTCTGTTTTCCTTGTATTTGTCTCGTCTTTTGTTCCTGTGGGGCTTTCATATTATTGAATGTTATTTCCTTCCATAATCATAACGTAGTAGTACTATCTCTAGTCTTGCATTATGAATAACCCCCTCCCACCCCCCACCCCAAACCGCCTCCTAAATTTAGCCTTGTTCTGACAACTTAACATCATTGTCAATGTTAAACCAGTCCCATCTCATTGTCAATTGTCAGTTATCCCATATGAACAGCAACTGTCACCCATAAAAACCAGTCGTTGACTTACGAACAGAAGGAGATCTCAATTCACCCATGAACAGCAACTTAATTATTGTCAATGTTATCCCATATTGTCAAACCAGTGTTATTACCTCAATTCATGAACAGCAACTTAACATCATTGTCAATGTTATCCCATATTGTCTAAACCAGTCGTGACTTACACGTTAAGAGTCACGAACAGAAGGATAAACTCAATTCACCCATGAACAGCAACTTAACATCATTGTCAATGTTATCCCATATTGTACTAAACCAGTCGTTGACTTACGAACAGAAGGAGATCTCAATTCACCCATGAACAGCAACTTAACATCATGAACAGCAACTTAACACCATTGTCAATGTTATCCCATATTGTACTAAACCAGTCGTTGACTTACGAACAGAAGGAGATCTCAATTCACCCATGAACAGCAACTTAACATCATTGTCAATGTTATCCCATAGTGTACTAAACCAGTTTGACATACAACAGAAGGAGATCTCAATTCACCCATGAACAGCAACTTATCATTGTCAATGTTATCCCATATTGTCATTGACTTACGAACAGAAGGAGATCTCAATTCACCCATGAACAGCAACTTAACATCCTAAACCAGTCGTTGACTTACGAACAGAGGAGATCTCAATTCACCCATGAACAGCAACTTAACATCATTGTCACGAACAGTTACCAGTTATCCAGCATAATAAGATGTACTAAACCAGTCGTTGACTTACGATCAGAAGGAGATCTCATCCATGAACAGCAACTTAACATCATTGTCAATGTTATCCCATATTGTACTAAACCAGTCGTTGACTTACGAACAGAAGGAGATCTCAATTCATCCATGAACATCAACTTAGCATCAGGACGTGACGTGCCTGTAATGTAAGCAACGGGGCTCATGATGCTGTCAGCGGATTCCTTAAAACTGGATTAATTGTAAGGTTTCGGCCTCTCAACCAAAAGGTAGTGAGTTCGAGTCCCGCCAACGGTTGAAAGATTTTCTCGAGTTTTTTTTAAATAGCAAAATCTACCCCCCCCCCCTCCTGGTCCAGGTACGTGGATCAGTACCTAGTCTCATCGGAGACAGACGATAAAAAGAGGTCCTGTGTGCAGACCACAACACTGTGCACGTTAAGAGTCACGTGGCTGTTTACAGGGTAGTCTGGGCAAAATAAAAATCCTTCCAAAACCCCCCGAGATCACCTTAATTGTGGATGTTGGTAAAAATCAAATCAAATCAAATCAAAAATCAAATCAAATCAAATCAAATCAAATCAAATCAAAATAACAACACAATATAAATTCAAACACAAAGAAAAGCATGAACAATCCACTTCGCAAGAAAAAAGTAGTCAGCTTCTCTTTACAAATACCCCCCCCCATCCCCCTTTCCTTACTTTCGTCTTGTTCACTCTCCAATTCGTCGGTGGCTTAGTGGTTAGGCTGCTAGGCTTGGGACCGTAGTGGTAAGGCTGCTAGGCTTGGGACCGTAGTGGTTAGGCTGCTAGGCTTGGGACCGTAGTGGTTGGGCTGCTTGGGACCACTTAGTGGTTGGGCTGCTAGGCTTGGGACCATAGTGGTTGGCTGCTAGGCTTGGGACCGTAGTGGTTGGGCTTGGGACCGTAATGGTTAGGAAATATATCTGCAGAATTTAGGTAGATTGGGACCGTAGTGGTTAGGCTGCTAGGCTTGGGACCGTAATGGTTAGGCTGCTAGGCTTGGGACCGTAGTGGTTAGGCTGCTAGGCTTGGGACCGTAGTGGTTAGGCTGCTAGGCTTGGGGGACCGTAATGGTTAGGCTGCTAGGCTTGGGACCGTAGTGGTTAGGCTGCTAGGCTTGGGACCGCCGTTGGGAAGTCGTGGGTTCTAATCAAGGCAATGCTAGGTCCGATGTTGTGTTCATTGGGAAAGACCCTTAACACGAATACCCCCCCTACACGAATACCCCCCCGCATAAATACACCCCCCACGAATACCCCCCGCCACCGAGACCCAAGTGAAGATAGGTATCGGAATCACCAGCTGGAGAGTAAAATCCTGTGACATAGCGCACTGTACAGGAGGCAATATAATATATTATTACCAGTTGTTTCATGCCGGTGGTCCACAGGAAACGTGACAGCCTCTCGACC